>JAZGTH010000110.1:1622500-1987137 GCA_036877525.1 Chromobotia macracanthus | reverse complement strand
TCCTTCTGGTGTAAATGCGAAAATGACACTGTTTATTCCCCACTAATGTAATCACATTGTGATGTTGATTGTTGATTAAAATCATTTTAAAGGTGATAATCGTGCTCCTAACAAGCACAGTGCCATGGGAACAAGCATTAAATAGCTCAGTAATGCCAACAACAGGCCTTTGGTTTAGGCAATTTGCAGAGGTAATCCATACAGATGCTACTTTAATTTATCTCTGGAGTATCTCTATGGTTTTATCTGTTTCTTTACTAGACAGAGACATAATAACAGTTTCTTTGGCAACTATATCAAAAATGGTTTATATTTACATGGTCTTCACTGTTTCCATGCGGCTATATCAGCCCTCGCCTTTGTTCTTTTGTTTGGTTGAGAATGACAGATTGAAGCGTTCCATCACATATTTATCTGTACTTCAAAAAGCATCTAAAGGGTTTCAGAGATGGCATAATTTCTGTCAATACTTGCATGTTTAAATTGACAGCACTGAAATTTCTACGGTTAATGTCTCTTTTTAAATAACACTGGTATTAGACTTAAAGCAAGCGGCTTTATTAGTTTGTCGTGGCTTGCAGGTAAAAACAAAGCAACAAAACTGCATGGCTTTCCTCTTTGATTGACTTACCAGGACCACGTTGTCACTGAAAGCTTCTTAGAGCATGGTTGGATTTGAGTAGACTTAGCAGAGTCCTGAATCTTTTGCTCAGCCAGACAGCTGGGTTCTGCCTTTGACAGAATGCTGGCAGTCAGTCGCAATCATGCCACTGTTAGCTGCTTTATTTGTGCTCCACCAAAGACAGTATATTTCAGGCTTCACCAGGTAATGTGCATTTGTCATCCGCTGGACGTCTCTCTTACGCTCTGTAGATTGATTCAGTCTGCCTCAGGGAGATGTAGGTATGAACGGTTTTCTTTGAAGATACCACAGTAAGATGATACTGGCATGTTCTTTTAGCCAGTGGCTCTTCAGGTGACATCATTTACGGTCGTGTAATGAAGGGGCATGTTGAGCATATGGAAGTTATGATAGTGTGTGAGATGTAGTTGTTTTTTTTTTATTTAGACTTACGTGAGGCTTCACCATTCATTATTAATGCCGTACACGGCACCTGAATGTATGTGTCTCCATAGGCTCCTATAAAGGTTTTGGCCACTTTTTTTAGAAAGGAGAGGACATGAAGTTATGGGAGGAGAGGGTCTGGAAACATCATGAGCCAGATTCAAACTTGCACCTATGTATAAGCACCACAAACATTGTGTGCTAAGCCATGGCTCCTTTTATCTGCTTTAGATTAGAAGGATGCCATCACTGCACAACCTACTATAATTTCCAGTGAGCTAGACGAAACTTCTAGATAAACACTGAAATGTGTTGCCCTGTATCAAGGGTCCTTGGGGCAATTTGGGTATTAGTGAAGCCTTTTATGCCCTAATTTCTAATCCGGCTAGTATTCATTATCACAGTGCTTCGTGTGGCCATAGAGCATTCCGTCCGGGATAAATATTGTTGTAGCCACAGCTGTTTGAAATAATGCTGTGAACAACTAAACAATCAATAATCCCAGCTGTGGCAAGCCTCAATTTCAAGGTTCTAATAATATTTGTGTCTACTGATATATGAAATATTATACATCATGTAATATGTTTACGTGCTAATACAGCGTTAAATTAAAGTGTTTAGAAGTCAGTGAGACCCTCGTTTTAAATTTCGTTGGCCGTGTTTGGGGGTCTTTTTTTCCCCTTCTCAACTCAAAAGGTGTGCTGTTAGACGTAACAATGTTCTTTTTGAAAAGGTTTAAGTATAGATGAATTACTGGTTGCTTAGCTTGGTTAATCAAATAATGTAATAATTTCCTTTTAATCTGCAAATTCAAGTAAGTTGTTTAAACCTTCTTTGAAGTTTTACTAAAATGTGTGTTAAACATGGGCTTTCATCTGTAAGTGTTTGAAACACAAATGTAGATAGTAAAGGTTTCTTTGAGATGTTCCTTTCATGAAAGTGTTTGTCTAATATTTTGTAGAAGGTTTACCTTCTTTTTTGATTCACAAAATGTTTTGTAATTCTTGTGCTCTGTAAAAGGTAAGAGTTCTTAAATTGTATAACAAATCTGTATACTCCAGAGAAGGTGCACAGATATATTCTTTCTGTGCACATATATAGATGATACATATTTGTGTGCATGTACGTACAATAATAGGCCTTGTAATATAGTACAATTGAATATACATTTCTAAGATTATCCCATTTGAAGCCTTAGCTATTTAGAAATGTTATTCATTTTCAGATGGTTTTCAGATGTTTTGTCTGTAGAGAATAAATTACTGGTGTCAACTTAAGCGGTTTTATTTAGAAGCTCTAGATTTTTAATATCTAGAGCTGCACTTTGAGTCTCTGTGGTAAAGCAAGTCAGCAGTGCTAAACAAAAGAGTGTCACACTTTATTATTTCCCTGAGTTTCTCTCTGCCTTGGTTACAAACGTTAGCTTCACATTTCCACTTCAAAACACAGACTTTCTACTCTCGAGCAGTGGGTGGTACGGCGTCCATTTCAAGTTGTCCAGGAGCCAGACAATGGTGATTAAAAGAGAAAGATGCATCTGGAAAAAAGTTGAAGAAAGTCAGACAGAAGCGCTTTAGAAATTAAGAAACAGTGTAGTACGTGTGACAGATGTTTTTTCTTTGAGTCAAGCCAAGATTAGGTATTAGAATTGGTCTTATTATGACTGGTACACCCATTAAATGTGTTGCATTACCGTTTCCTTCATGTGTGTTAATTTTCCACCAATCAGCTGGGGTTTTGCCATAATGTGTTTGAAACATAGTGTGTCTCAGTAACTAAGGGCAAATATATCTCTAATCAGATGGTGTTACCTGTTCTCTGAAAGTTTCCCTGTATGTGTTCTTTACAAGGGTGTCATAATGAGTGAAGTGCCATTATTGCAGTTAGGCCACTCATTGGTAGACACTAATCCAGTTAAATTGCACTAGTTTGGCAATGAAGTTGGCTTTTGTGTTATGGCTTATGGCATTAAACAGTCTATATCTGTTTATTTTTTCACCCAATTATTAATAAATCCTAAAACATTTGAAAAAATAACATTAATTGTTTTTATCCTTGCTGTCCTTTTCCTTAGGATGGACATCCAATCTGTAGAAAAACTTGCTGTAGAATGACTTGCTCTGTGCCGGGCCCTCTGGCAACAAGAAAACTGAGAAGCAAAACTCTCCTCTTTGTTCCTTGTTCCTTCAGCATTAGCAATTTATCAAAGAATGAACTTTTATATCTGTAGATGATTCACATTAAATTTTTGCCCATTAATTTTGAAATGGGTTTTGAAATGGGTACTAAGCTTTTATCAAATGCTGGTGAATCTCATTTGGATTATTGTATTTCATTAATTACTTGATAGACAAAGCATACTTTTCAATGTAGATTTTTGTGCTGTTTAATTAATTAGCATGTTTTCTCTTTTAATTAAAGCCAGTTTTTTTCAAATTAAAGCCCACAGCAAAACACATATATAATTTGTTTGTAATTATCCCCTAATTGGTGGTAGTGGAAGCTTAGCACCCTCGTTTTCTTTTTTCCTGATTGCCATTTTATTGCCAGTCAGTCATTAATTAAACTGTTTTTCTAATTAGCTTATAAAACTGTTGATGGCACATTATTGTAAGTGTGAGTTCAAAGCTTGCTAATAAGCCTTGCCTGCTCAGAAGAGGAAAGATAATGAAATGCGCACAAAGCCAGCGAACTTTCAGACTTTTTTCCACTCCCTTGTTCCCTAAAGATGACAGTCTTATGTATCTGACATCAGATTATTGGGGCTGAAACACAGAGAAGCGCATTATACATAGAGCTTTTCCAACTAGATCCCCCTCGGAGAGGCTGCCTCTCTGTGTCTTATAATGCTGTTTGTCAAGTTGGTGGCAAGATTACAGAAACTCCTTGTCTTATTCCACCCACCACCACCCCCTTGAGACTGATAAGCTATGTTAACTACATCTTTTCACTGTATACAAGGATATCAAGTGTACGACTTTGAATATGTCACTTTGTTGAGAGGATTTTGTCTTTTCTGCTTGTGGTTAGATGACACAGAGTATTATCATAGGAGCGTGGCCTGTTTAAAAATGCAACAGCATTGATTTATTGGCAATTATATGATGATTTTATGGCGTCTAAAACAAGCAGCCCTAATTTGATACTCTAAGTTGTCTATGAACTCGCTTTTCAGAGTTGACTGGGGCCACACTATTAAGGCATTAAGGTGTTTGATAAGGAAATTAGGCTGGTCATTAATCATTAGCGTGTCAAATGTTGTGTAGCTTTGCTTATTCACCTTTCACATTTTAATTGGAAGGCTTTTCAGGGAAATTTAGGAAAGGACCGTCTTTTCCTTATAACTGTAATTTGTATTTGTTCACAGCATGTATTTATGGAACAAGTTTTTATTTTTAGTTTTTTCTTCCACATATAAATCACATTACAGCATTAGATTCAAGTAAAAATATATTTAAAAAAACAATTGGAAAATAAAAAAAATTGCACATTAAAGATAATTAATCAATTGTGTAATCAAATCACAATAGGATGTATTTGAAAAACATTTTTTGAATTTTAAATATTTTCTTCTCAGTATAAGAGCCAGGGGTCCCCGATAGTTTAATTGATAAAAAAATTGGGGTTATCAAGTGTTCACAGTTAAAAATAGTTCAAGAAAGCCTGATATAGTAGTATGCATCACCAAGTGGAGACTGTACCACTGTTGACTTAATCCACCTAGTGGCCCCACAATGCAGCTGCAGGGCTAAGCGTAATAAATTCATCCCTCACAAACCTTTCAAAGGTCATGTCAGTAATAGTGCTAAATAAACCCAGCACGGAATAGGGCTGGCTGAGGACTTGTGTAAATGGCACCCAAAGCGAGGAGAGAAAAGACAATGGAAATTCATAGAACGTAATACTTACAGAAATACAGCAAGGTTTAGTGTGACTAACTAGAAAAAGAGCACATGAGAGCTTTGTGTTGTGTATTTTACCAAATCTCACCCCCCACCTCTTTTTCTTTAGCTTTTGGATTGTAATTTTTTTTGTTCCCTTTTCCCTGCCCTGCATTTTTAGTCTCTGCCCGCGTTTGATGTGAAAGGATTTGGCACTAAGTCACAAGCAGGAGGGTGGTGTGGGGGGCTAAAGATGAAAAAGGAGGAAAATTGTGAAAAGTGGATCAAAAAAGTAAATGAAAAATAATGTCATATTACGGAAAATATGAGAGGCTAATTTGCACCGACTTTTTGCTAATTTTGTTCTTGCTGCAGACAGAAGTGCCGTCACCTGCTTTGCGTTTCTGTGATGACTGTGCCAGTGATCCATGAAATAAGCTGCCGCCGGCTTTGTTCTGATAAGAATGAACAAATCTGCACAATGTACTGCTCTCCGAATCTCATTTTCATACTTGCATGCAGGCTAAAAGAAATAAGCTGTTTGCTAGGCTTGATTAATCAGACATTTGAGAGCTTTTTCCCCCTTTTGTCGCTTTGATCTGCTCTGTCTCCTAGGTAACTTGGTTGACATTAATGTTGAGCCCCAGTAAAGACAATCGTGGATTGTAGGCTGGACTGATTAAAAAAATTAAGACCTTTAATGTTTTGAATATAGTAATGTCTCAGCTCTGTGTGAAATAGGGGGGCACAGATAAAAAAATGGGGCTTGGCCATAAGAGTGAGGAGGGAGGCTGTATTTTTTGTGTGAGATGATGGTAGTGAGCAGGTGGAGGGAGGGGGACAAATTTTGGTTAAAGCTGGTTTGATTTTAAATGTTCCCCACAGGAGTGCAGGTTAATGTGGGTAATCCTGTTGTTGAAAACGGAGATAAATCTCAAAATTTAAACCTCCAGTTGTTTAGTTTTTCTCTGTGTGTGTCACTGCTCCTTTTATATGCATTATAACATTATTTTTTCATAAGACATAAAACCCAGAGCTGTGCCAAAATTTGTCAACCGTTTAATAAAGCTGCCATTTAACATCTCAGCATGTTGTACTGGCAGCGAAAGATTTAGCACCTATTCCATTTAAACATGCCTCTCAAAAAATACTCTTGTGTGAATTATCTGTTAGCAGATCTGCGCTAAACATGAGCATGATCGCCTATTATAACTTCTTCTCTGTGCTGTCTTGCTAGAAAACATGATTTATGGCTCTTAAAACCTTGAATAAAATGGCAAGGATTTAAAAAAACTGTCATAGTGTGTTAGCTTCAGGTTATGCAGACGCCTTTACAAATCTTCCAAGTGCCTGTATAGATGAATGCCTTGAGGGCCCAGCCGGAACCCCGCTCTCTCAGCCTGCTAAGGCCTTATCTTAAATCCAAGCAAAGTACCATTAATCTTTTTGAAAGACCTTTATGGCTTTTAATGTATCCCAAATTAGAACATTTTACACCCTTGGTTCCTGAAATATGGCGATAAAAAGCCTTTAGAGTTTAATTTCTCCTTCCTGCTCACTCTGACCTGCCTAATCCCAGCATGCATTAGGAGATATTTTAGTTTCAGTCTTTCTAATAAAGTTTATCCCACTTAATTATAATTGAAACATTTTTTTCTCTCTTTCTGGCTCTCTCCAGGTTTTTACAAGCCTGCCAATGGTGGCACATTTCCTCATTACCAATAGCATTTTTTTTGTGTTCCTCCAATTGTGTTCTTTCACTGTTCTAAAGAATTAACCACATAAAAAACGGAGAGAGAGAGAGAGAGAGAGAGAGAGAGAGGGTAGTAAAAAAGGGTTTGTGATTTGTGTTTATCAGAGTTTCTTGCGGTCCAGTAATAAGCCCATCCCAGGAGTGATGGTAGAGGCCAGTGCTCTTCTTTTGTTTCCCGAGCCCTCTGTGTCATTCTGGCTATTGGAATTAATCTCTGCCACACCACACACATCTTCCCTCACTGATACTGCCGACATGCGCCTCTTACCCTCCTCCATTCATTTTCTCATCCTAACTGCGTGCACTGCAATTTTCAGAATTAAAGGTCCTCTTTAGATTACGCGATTAAGTGTATGAGATAATAACAGTAATTATGCACATCCATGCCAAGTGCTAGAATGCAGGGTGGGGTGTCCTACTTCTGTCTTTAAACCATGAAATATTTTTTAGTTTTTCTAAACTTGCGCGGACACAAGCTTTAAGCGCAGTGTCGGATGCACCACACATGCGGTGATGAAGATAAGAATCTCAGGCATGCCACGAGAACCACACTGATGCGCTGGCAGTTCTGGTAAGGTTTGCCAGACAGACTGATTTTCTCCAGCTAATGGAGCTTGTCTCTTTCTCTCAATAGCTGGCAGTGAAAATTGCACAAGCCTCCGATTGCCGTGACTTCTCCCGCACCAAATGGGAAGCAGAGGCTTCCCGAGCAGCCCAAAAAAAGGAGGAAGCAAATCGCTTGGGGGTTTGTTGTTTTATTTTAAATGTTTTCTATGTGTAGGTCTGTCTCTATAGCCTACAAGTCATTCTGTATTTCACACTTGAAATGTCCCATCTTCCCTTGCCATGCTCCTGTGTGTTAACTCAGCATGTATTCACAATAGCTTTCTAATGGTTGTGTGGAGGCGTCTTATGGGTCAGTCTGTCCCTTTAGAGGGTGTCTCTATGGCCATTGAAAAATGTGAGCAAGAAGTGAGAGATCCGCCATTATATTTCTAAGATTCTGTGAATTAGTATTTGAACTGACAACCATCATGTGCTATTTCATATGCAATTTTAACGCTGTTTCTCTTGATTCGATTACCATTTGAAGAGACAAAATTCTTTTAACTGACTGCTTTTCAGTGTTAATTGTGACAGGCAATTAGTGACTTAGCTGCAGTCCTAATTACTGTACATAAAAATGAGTCATGTTTATGCTAAAAAGAATAAGTTACTTAATTTTAATTCTTAAGGTGCAGCACTGTTTCACTACATTTACTCCCTGCTTAAGCTGGAATGCAGGTGTGAATAAAACTCAAGGATTTAAACTAATTATACTATTATACTAATTATACTAACACTATGTAAACAAAAAATATTGCTTTTATTGATTCTTCCTAAAATTCTTGACTGTTTTGACTAATGTTAGTCACATTTATTTTTTGTGTTTTTTTAGCTTTGAAGCAAAGAAAAGATGGGAAACCAAAAGCAACATGGGATACATGTGACAATATTCCTGAAAGGATGAAATATTCACAAAGGATGTGAAATATTCCTGAAAAGACAAGCAGAAATCTGTCTTCATTTAAAATGTTTTTGCATGTAAATGTCCTGTTTTTTTTAATCAGCCGACATTAACATTTTTTTTTCCCTCTCTGAATATGTTTTTGATCTTTCATTCAGTTTTGTGGGTCAATTTAGGTATATAGCAAAATAAATTCCATAAACTCACTGTTATTGTTAGGCTGGCATTTACATTATTGTGTGTATTTGGGTTCTTTTTCTCATAATTCAATCTGGCGCACAACTGTGCACAGCATTTATTTCTAATCATAAGTGGGTTAATCAGGAGCTGCTTTTCTCTTCTATGGAGGTATGGAGAGAGGGAAGAGAAAGGAGAGATTAGGGGCCTAATGCAATGTACAGGATAATATGCAATAGGATTTGCCCAGGCAAAATGAAATTTGTCGGCTGTAAGGAGGTTTGAGCAGTCATAAACGATGAGTTTAGTCAGGTTTGAGTGTAAGATGGAATGTGTGTGGAAGAAAGAAAATGAGATGGAGAGTGGTTTGTGTATGAAACTGGCCTCAACCTGTGAAGTATCTTTGAGAAGATTCCTGGAGTCACTACTTTTGGTTAGTACATTCAGAACTGTCTGTCAGATAAGTGCCAGTTGAGTTATACTTTCTAAATATGAAATGTTGTTATTTTTATATTATTTATCCATATTGTTTTAATAACATTTTTACAGTGAATAGTTTAAACACAATTAAAAATACATTATCATTTACTTATCATGCTGCTCCAAAACCTCTTTTTTTGAGGAAAAGCATACAGAAAAAAAAAACACATTAGCATACCATAATCATAATGAAGGTTGTCCATATGACTTGTGCATTAAATTTCTATGAAACCATGTAATAGCTCTGTGTAAGGAACACTAAAATGTAAGATGTTTTACTGAAAACCTTGCTTTAAATAGTTTGTTGATATGGTCTCCGTTTATTTTATTGTGTAGTAAAGAGCAGTTAGTACATTCTGCTATAAGAGTGAGTAAATAACAGAATTATTCCTTTAATGTTGTTATATTTCTCCATACACCTGAATGAATCTTTACTCAGAACACCTTTTTTTCTATCTTATCTATTTTTCTTTATCTTATCTCTCTCACCTCTTGTAAGAGTGAGGTCATAAGCCGGAATGTGGAAGCTCACTCCCTTGATTTATGCTTTGTTGACCTGAGGCAGAGACATTTGTAATTTTAGGGCTTTGACATACCCACCCTGACAACAGCCAACTGACAACTGTAGCACAAACTTGTCAGTGCTGCCTTAAGGCAAGGGGTGTGGTTTCAGCACTGGCAGTTACCGCTGAGACATTTTACTGTGGGGAAATCACCTTTCTTTAGTAAATGCCATCTTTAATATTGCAGTCAAATTGTGGTTGTTATATCAATGCAATGAAGTTTTGAAAATTGTGGGATTATAGAATTTAAGCTTAGATTTTAGAATCTAACTCTAGGTTTATAGTATAAACCTGGGGTTATAATATGGAACAAGATAACCCTATCAAATGTTAATTCTGGGTTAAGAAACATCCTGGGTTAACAATTTAAAGTGTGGAAAGCCCATTTTAAAACAAAATATTGAATTTAAAAAGTGGAATTAAAAAATTGTGGATGCTTTTAAATATGTTTTGTCTTATGTTAAAATTAAATAGCTAAAATGTCAAAAAGTTAGCTGTTTTTACATTCTGCAATAAAATAATTAAACTGATACTTTGTGCAACATTGTAGGGTTTTTACTCTGATAAAACTTGCATTCAGATAATACAAGTCAAAGCGTGATTTTCACATATTTCACAAGCCATGTCTGCATATGTGTATCAAGCACCTGAGAATGTGTTCAGAACATGTCCAAGACTTAACCACATCCCTTCGTCATCTTGGTGCTTCTGTCTTTAACGAGTTCACTTTTCACCACATATGAGGTGCTAATTACACTCATTGTGCAGAAAGCGTCTTCCCGAATGTTTCATCTGCTGAAAGACGCCTCCCCACCATTCCAGAGTTTGGTTGTGTCTCACCATCCTAAAATTCACACGCTTTTACTAAAAGAGTGATTGGCTAATATTTTTATTGTTGAATTGCACAACAGCCTGCTGAGTATTTCCAGCACGCATAGGAATTAAAAGTTGTGAAGATTGCCAGCGGCATTCGTAATTATAAGGTGTCAATCAGGTTGTGTTGCTGAATGGTGATATTTAGGAGTAAATACAAATTACACTTTAAGTCAATCCCTTCTTTTAGTATTATGAAAAATAAAGTAAAAAAACATGAGAAATATAGAAAAACTTACAATTTTTAACATAAAAACCCAACACACTCTTCTTTATGGTTTATATGTTTTATATGCTCTTCTTTATAGTTTATTCAGTTTGAATTTTGGACATGTCTTTATAAAGGCCACTAAAGTTGTCCTGAATTGGGATGAAGGCTGAAGACTTCATTAAAATGACAGGTATTTTTATCCATCCATTTTAACCGCCACGTCTTTATCCGCCACTGATTCTGATATTTCAAAACCAGTGCTGAAAATATCGAAACATGGCAGATGAAATTATTTGTTCCAGAAAGAAATGGAGCAATGATTTGTGTGAGCAGACCCTGCCCCGCACTCATCCATATTCTGAAAATAGCCTGTATATCATGTACAGAAATCCCATGTCCTCCTGGAACCTGGAGAGGATGTCAGCTGCCCGGAAGGTACATGCATCTGCAGAGAAGCTTGTCTTAGGCAGCACACATAAACCATTTCGGCATTGGTGAATGTTCAAGAGACCAGCTCTGAGAGAACGTGGTCATGTTTCCGCTTAGGGGGTTCCTCGACAGCTAGTTTCCTATCGAAAGCATCTCAGTTTATGAATCTCTTTGAATGTGGCACAAAGCCCTGAGCTTCATATCTGTAGCATTTAAAGCAGGACATTGGCTTTCTCAATGTCTTTGTGTTGCCCCGCCGCTCATACAGTATTTATTTACTGCGGGCCAGGCTTACACCCTGACCTGTGTTAATATGTTGTAGAGGGTAGAGCAAAAATTCTTGATGCACATGTTGAAGCACTTAAGGGGGAAAATGGTTATTGTTAGTTGAAGAATAGCATAAAAATCTGCAACATCCAATCCTATTAAATGCTCGAACGTGGTTGCAATGCGTTAAAATCCAGGTTTTGCCATGAAGGGGACAGAAGGACATGGTAATTCCTCTTCAGCCAAAAACCTGCATCACTTGAGGAAAAGAGTGTGTAAACAGAAAGATTACAAGTGGACCTGGAGGAAATATCAGAAGATTGTGTCGCGTAGATTTACAAGATAAACTGTTTAGCATGTTAAAGAGTGTGATTGACCTGACATTACAAAGAAATCTTTCTAAACCTGTTATAAAACCAATCCATTTGGCATAAAAATAAAATTTAGCTTTAAAGCATGCGCATGTGAAGCCGCTGCTAACATTCATTTGGACTGTTGCTGACAGGAACAGAGAAGCTGTCAAAGGATGTTGACATTTTCCACTGCTGATTTAATGACCTGTTTAATTCCAGCGTATCCGCCGTCCTCGCAGATGTTTTGCAGTTTTAATTAGTATAATCATCGCTCTTGAGAGAGGCCAGCAGGTCACTCAGCAGGCCTTGTTTGTCAAGATGCTCATATTAATAACACAAAAGACGTGTCATTTATTCTGTTGCAACTTTCATTAAATAATTTATGTGTCAAGACAAAAGATTCTTAATCAGTCAGGAGAAGAAAAAAATAGAGTCATTACAGAGTCAAATGAACCTCCCTGCACAGGAAAATTTGACTGTTTGTGTTACTGTAGTGCCCTTTTTTAATTTCATTATAAATAAGATATTTTCTGACATTATCTACCCATTTTGAACGATGAGGGCATAAATGTTAAAATATGACAAAAGTGGCACTTAACAGCAGTTTGTAAAGAGTTTAGTGTGTGTGTCTTTCTAAAGACATACATTGTCTTAGGCTATAAATTAGTAAATGTCTTCAGTGAACCTTTCAGAAACTCACTTTTTTAGCTCATGAAAGATCATAGAAATATGTTATGCCAAATGTTTTATAATTACTTAAATAGATTATAAAAGTCGTTGAACATCTTGATAAATTCCTACAGTCATTTTGCAAGAATGAGAGGGTCAAATTCACAGTGGATCAATTAGTTATATTTTTTTATTATATATAGTTCAATTTATATATTATTATTTTATATTATATATAACAATATATATTTTATAGTTAACAGTTATATATTTTATTACCTCAAAAAGTTTTTTCTTTTAACTATCAGGATTACTGTATGCTCTAGTAACAAGGTCAAGAAGACAACATATTGGTATGATTAAAACGATACTAAAGCATGAGTGTAATTTCAGAATAATTCAAACTGAGCTGTACTTTGGTTGGATATGGAAAACACAAAATTATTAACAGAAAATTAACAGTAGAAAATTGTGTTTTACTTTGAAAGCACTTTAAATGCAGTTCATATGGTCTAAAAATAACTCTTGAAAGAAAATGGAAATGAAGTTCCAATTAAAAATGTGGTATCTTTAAATGAAATAAATGTTCCCTAGAACAAATATGCTGAATGTGCAGACATAATACTCTCTCATCATTAAAAAAATGACGTATTGCATGTTATCTGAACTATTAATTAATCTTCATGAATATTACATATTGTTTTTAGTAAAATTATTCAATGCATACAAATAATATAATCTATAAAACCAGAAAAAAATCTCCCCTTGGTTTTTTAATAGTTTTCTTTAAAATAGTTTTTAATAGTTGAAGTTGACCCATAATTTGATTTTTTAAAAAGTCTTAAAATAAGAAAAATAAGAAATCTGTGGCTTATTCACAGCCATTGTGCACAGTTTAAAGTAAATCAGCCCTGTGTATATGAACAGTTCTGTTGAGTTACTCTGTGAAAATGAGCAGAGAATCGCTCAGTCTGACCAATGGTCAATCCACTGCAGTTCCCAGCCTGTGTAAACACACCTGCAGTGAATGTTTCACCCTCAGGGCTCTGACACCACTGCCTAAACTAGAGAAATGCCCCTGTCTTACAAATGGACACTAAGCATCCACAAAAGCCTTCAGGGGATCTGCCCAAATCATCATAAACGTTGCGTAATTACCATTACCTTGATTTGTCTTTCTAGCCAGTACGGCAAAGTGAATGCTGCAGTAGGACCTGAATGAAATCTTTCCCCTTTTTGTCAAGATTCAATATCTGCTTTCAAAACACAAAGTTTTTCTTTCCCTGGCTGATAATTACAAAGGTTAGCTTGATTAGAAATAACGCGTTAAAAGGGCCTTGTTGTCATGGCAATGTAAAACATGTTTTGGCATGGCCACTTGAGGACCTTAACCTGAAACAGCCTTTGATGATGAGAATGATTCAAACAAAAAGGTTTTAAAGTAGAAAAGGAAAACATTTTCCAGCATAAAAGGACATAGCATAGCAATACATTGCAAGTTCTAATAAATATTTGGCAGCACGTTAAACAATTTAGCATGCATGTATAATCATCAGTGCAGTCATTCAGTTTGTTGAAGTAGCTGTAAATCTGTGGGAGTGTTTTGTAGCTGTGCCCCACAGTGTTATGGCTGTGTCAGGATTTTTTATGTCAAGGGCTGAGCTTACTTTCAGCACTGAGTGCTGAATTAATTTGTCTCCAAACCCTTAGGAACTTTGCACAACTCTCCAAAGTAATTCCCTCACTTCTAACTGCCTAAAACCTTGTCCCAGCACAAACAATAGCAATGCTTTGTTAAAGCTATTTTAAAACCTCTGCCAAGCATAATTTATCATTTGAATGACAATAGGCCACTTAACACAGCCTAAATTATTTCTTTGCACTATCAGCTACTTGACTGGATATGTGTTGTAACGGCACTATCATTAACTACAGAGTTTATGAGGTAGTCCCTTATCAAAGGCTATGCACCACAAGTTTGGGTAGGAACTGTGCTGAACTTTCTGTTTTCTCTCCAAGGTAGAAACCAAATAAGGCGAATAACACATTTCTTGGTGTGAAAGAAGTGGTCCTGAGGGGAATGAGCAATAATTTAGTTGTTTTGAATATTTGCAATCATTTGTATAACTGGGTCTGCTTAATTCTGAATTCAAAGTCTTGGTTACTTGATTATGACAAGGTTACTGATTTGTACTTTTCTCCATGTCAGTAAAAGGTACTTAGCTAGTAAAGTTTTTAATTTTTAAATATGAATAGATTACATATCTGACATTGTATCATCTTTCTAACCACTTTCTATGTTTTTGTTATTTTTAAAAGGTGATTTACTCATCCTTAAAATCTGTACCTTACAAAAATATGAGCATAATCTACATAGTATATTTATAGTCTGTGTAACTAAAAACCAACAGGCAGAATTCTGAGATTTGGCGAGGTTCTTAAATATAGTGACGAGCTATTTGCAGCTTATAATTTTTTGTAAGTCCAATAACAGATGCCTCAGCACAAAAAACAGACCCATTTCATAAGCTTCAGTATAAATGATATAATGCATGCCTGCGTTAATCCTTTTTGACTGAGAGAAAAAGTGGACAGAATTAAGGTTTCGCTTCTGTAATCTAAGCTTTACAAACAAACTAGTAGACTAAATGCTAAACATCTGACGTCATGAGGTTTAACTGCATAGGCCTCTGTTGTGTATGCAGAAACCGCTCTGCTCTGCCATTCTTTTGGAAAGACAAGATTTAATTAGAGCATAAATCCCCTGAAAAATTCATGAATTTGCCTTGCCCCCTTGTTGGAAGTGACTTGGGCAGTGGTGTGAGGATTGTGGGCCATCCCAATAAAGAAGGGTCACACATACACACACACACATCTAAAGAAAGCAAAAGAAAAAAACAACTGTTTATGTAAATAGGGACTGTGTGTTTACTTGATGGAAGAATGACAGGGCCCTGGTCCCCCTGTTAAGCTTAGCGAATCCCAGCCAAAGGGGACCTCTCACCAGCAACTTCAGCCTTATTAAACTGATTACCAACTCCAACTAATTAATCAGAAATGTGGAGGGAACAGTGTGTAGCTCCCAGACTCCCCCTTTCTCTCCCTGTCCCCCTCCCCATTTTTCCTCAGCTCTTCTTTTCTCTGGTCTCTTTCCTCTGCCTTGATTGAAGTAGGGGAATGGTTATTTTTCATGCATCATCAGAACTGGTGGGCAGGGAGGACGAGTAGTAATTACCTTACACAAACAAGGCAGAGATTGCCTGTGAAGCCCCCTTTTTATTTTAGCTGGTGAAGTGAGGAGCGGGTGGAGGTGGGCAGAAGGGAACAGAGCCGCATAATGACATCAAAACAGAAGTACAAGTGCGCCTCGTGGAGAGGCTGTCGATTCTTTAATACGAAAACACATTTCCTTAAAACATCAAGTGACATTAATTTTGTGAGAATCCTGGCACACGGCTGGCACTTCTCGCTACAAAATGTAAAAATGTACAAACATTCCCATTAGCAACAAACGCTACAGCGTGTGTTTCCAAAACTGCTAATATTCCCTCAGTTCCAAGCCCTCCAAACAGACTGAGATGCCATTGTCAGTGTGTTTTTTCAACATGTTTCTCAGGAGACCAGACTAACACAGTCTTTTCTTTGAACAGCCAATCTCTTAAAATGCCAAGTATAACTGGGTGTCCTACTGTTCCTAATTAAAGCATGATTAAAGAGCAAAATGAAGGATTCAACAAAAGATGGCTTCTCACTCCCTCTCTGTCTTTCTCTCTCTATATTCCTTGCTCTTGAAGGAGTTCAAATTAATCCTCATTGGATGTAGTTGAACCATTTATGCATTTGGCTTCTTCTGTTTATCAAATAAACCCAAGTAATTAGAGACGTTAGATAAGTAGGCTAAATGGATGCCCACCCTGTGTCATCCAAAGTGCTCTCTCCTAATAGAAACTCTAGTGTGTTTTGTTAATATCTGCTGTTATGCTGATGGAGAACAATGTGTCTGGTATCCATTATTATGCACTAAGGACCTTAACAGATGAGATAGTCTTATTACACAAACCACTATTCTCAGTAATAATGCAGGTTTTAGATTGAAAAAACAATTAAATTACATTTCATGTGCATTTCTGAAAAAGTATGTAATAGAAGAGCACATAGAAATAATTAAAAATGAGTTATTCAGTGGACAAAAGGATGACAACTCTTGATGAAAGAAAAAGATCAAAAAAGTAAAAAACAGATATTGTAGATCAGTTGATTGTGGTAAAAAGTTGTAACAAATGTTTTCTTTGGTAGGCATTTTGATGTAAATCCCAGATTTCACACCACAAAGTTGAATTGTCATTTTTACAATTCGACTTAAGCTGTGTATTAGATTGCGGCACCATATACTGTATATTTACTGGCCAACTGGCAAGAAATTGCAATTTTAACTGCTATTTGAAGATGGTGAGTATTAATTTAAGACCCTGGGTGTGCTGAAACAAGATCAAATTCTCCTCTCTGTAAAGATCATAAACCCAGACGTTTTTGTTCAGAACTTCATTGTGGTTTGATTTTCCAAAATCATCAGCTTCAGACTGAAAACCACTATGTCTGATAATGTGGAAAACCCCTTGAAAACATCTAAGAGTTAGAGTACCTGAGCTGGGCCTGTTGACAACCCTTATTGCCTGACAAAAAGAGGATTAGTTGCTTCTGCTTTAGTCAGCCATAGAAAATGAAACCAAATGGAAAACAAGGGGAGCCAAAGCTTTCCTGTGGACACTGTCTGCCTTTATTCTTTTTAGTAAGTTCTTGATGTTAGAATGACTTTCACTTCACTAGACATACATGATAGTGTTAAGTTAAAGTATGATAAATCTCTTTCAGCAACCAGTATCTCCACATGTTAATCTCTTAAATCCTATTTAAAAGTAGCAATGATCTGATGCCTGAGATATTTTTAGAATGTTTAGAAGACTCATTTGAAAAATCAAATGTGTTTAATTGATTGCCTGATGAGCTTGTTTCGTCACAGGAAAGTAGGATGTTGAATCAAATCTCTGCATTGTCTTTGTTTATGTAAGAACTAAACAACAAGAGCTCACTGTTGCTGGATTAGGCTTATCCTCCAGGGATATCCGTTACATTCATTTTAATTTACAGTAAGAAAGGGCTGAATACAATATCTGGTCTATACCATAAGAGATACCTGACATGAAATGCTTGAATAGAGATGACAAATGTATGTTTGAGATTAGGATTCTTATTTGGCAAGAATTAAAAGCATGTCTTTAATATTGCCATATTTTCTTTGTATAAACACACTGTCCAGTAGTCTAAAATGAACAAATCATTTTTGGATGGAAACCTTGAATTTAATAGCCTCCTTGTGTTGAGTAAACAGAGAAAGAAATAGAATTAAGTAGGTCAAAATATGATTATGTGCTGCTAAAGTGTGTTAAGCTCTCTATTCTATTTCAACAGTTCTTTGTATAAATTATGCTAATTCTGTTAGCTATTCTCAACTGATTGGCCTCCAATCCACTGTAATTGGAGAAACTGTCGTTGCACTGAAATTAAATATGTATTGAAATGTAGCAAGTGCCTGTAATCCACTACAGCATTTGTAATAGTGCCTACTGTATACCAACATTAGAGCTGATTAGAGCAGCTCATTATACTATATAGATTGTGGTTTCTTCAGTAACAATGCATATTGCAGTTTTTCATATTATTAGTATTTAGTAGCTTTCTCTCACTCTGATGTTTCTCAAACCATGTAAGAGTTTTTGCTAATTAGATTAAGAATTTCAGTGTTAATTAGCTTTCAGAAGTTTGTCGTTCCTCTGACTGTGGTCGCTATTTCATATGACCATTTTGATTCTCTCTCTCTGTCTGTCTGTCTCTTGGTTTTACATTATAAAACAGTGATGAGAAGAATGACAAACACTGTTTTTCTCACTGGCAATGTATTACAAAACAGCTAAGATAGGATTCAGCTTCAATAGAGTAAACACTCACAATTCAGAAAATGTCTGTTACCTCTAAATGCAAGTGATAACACGCCTCATTAATTTAACAGTGAAAGTAAGTGGGGTAACATGAATTAATCAAAATTAATAACTGGCCTCCACCATAAATTAAACTGGCATTTTTAATATTGTTTCTCCAAATTCTGTATGTAGCTCAGAAATGGTTCCTTCCCAGAAAACACAATATTTTTTCCTGATCCAAGGGAGAGGTTTAGTCATGGATGGCTCATAATTTGTTTACCACCTTCCTTTCCTTTCTCAAAAAACTGATCAAGAAGCCATTTAATTGCTTGAAGAAAAGGAATCGCTTCCTCCTATCTCTTATTTTGTTGCCAAGCATTTTGAGAACATGAAATATCTCACCATTTGTTTGTTGTAAGACATTGTAAGGACAAAATTGGGTCAAATATAATGAAGGGCTTGTTAAAGGCCTCCCAGAATTCTCTCTTGGCAAAACGTATTTTGATTAACTCTCAGAAAAGCTCTTGGAAAAACGAATCCATCCTGGTCAAAAGCTGAAATGACAAATTTAATGAGTAACCTTTAAAGACTTAAAAACACTGAAACTGTTTTAAATGAAACTGTATCAGTATACCTATGAAAGCAACATCCTAACCTCATGTCGTTATGAGTCAAAACTCCTCAAAATTGTTATTATCCTATCCTTATTTCTCTATGGTTCTTGATGAGCACTGCCACGCTTCTTAATGTGGGTGACTTGCATCTTGTTGGGAAAGTGTGGCTGTCACTCCAGGAAATGTATGTGAAAGGTGCAGTTCTATAAACACACCTGAGTTTGTGTGACAGGCAGGAGCTCCAGAGAGACAGACAGAGGGAACAACAGGCTCAGACATGCCCCTCATCATCTGGCAGGAGACGCAGACGCCGCGCTTTTTAAAAATGGGTTCTAATTTAATTAACTCTTTCCTCCCCACAGGCTGTTCAGCACATATGGATCTAGTGTGGGTGAGAACAGAGGTAAGAGACCTACTGTTGTTGTTTGCTGCTGTTGCCAGGGTTTGGACAGTGTGAAAGTTGCTATGTGGACTTAAAGCAGTGCAGAGTACAAAGAATCAGTCCCAAGTGATATTAAGAGACACAAAACAACCTGGGGCAGATCGGAAAAGATGTGTTAACATTGCTTTAGCAGTCAGTGCATTTCTGTCAAAGTACTGTCACGGAAAACAAAAACATGTCATCATAGTTTAACGCTGCTGCACAAAATAAAATCAACAAAGTGAAAGACAGGTAAATTTGGATGTTCGAAACAGAGTTATTATTATAAACCTAGGGTAAAAAATTAACTAAAAAGAGTTTATTATTTATGAAATTCAAGGTCAAATTTTGCTAAATTCTAGATACAAACAAGTACAAACAAAGATACAAAAATTGGTGAAATTACAAACAGAAGATTAATGTTGCTAAATAACATTTTTATAATTAATGATCTATATTGGTTATCGCAATTTTGCCTAATACCAGATGATAGGTATGTTACATTTAAAAGCTATTTCAGATATTAAAATTATGTGATTGAACATGAACTTACATTTGTGTTTATAAACAGTGCTAATACAAATGTCAATCACAAATGATTTTCTTAACCATCACCAATCAATCTAGATGTATTGTTTTGATAATGCTGTCAATAAACCTCAGTGACATACACTGTAATATATGAGAAGGATTATTTTGTATGTATCAGATAATCAGAGGCTTTTGACCAGTGCTTACACAGGTTCAAGGGTCTCAGGCGTAGTCAGTGGGTATTCCCAGTCGGGCAGAGATAATTGGTCCAGTCCCACTTAGCACAAGTCCAGACTTGAGAGGCATGAATGTGCATACATGACTGCCTCATTGGCTCTGTGGGTGGGCAGAAGGTGGTTAGGCCTTCTGGGGGATCTTATGTCATGTGATTTGAGTTGTTCTAAAGTGAGGAGAAAGTGTATCCCAGATATGACCTCTACAGACACAGGGTCACTTCTGTTTCAGCCAATAGGATGAGGGCTTCTTGTGATGGTTTAGCTGTTTTGGAGAAACAGGAAGACTGGAGACTGAGGTCTGTTGTGAGAAGGTATAAAGTATTCTCTGTGGTGCAGTACTCTGTGGGGCACGTAATTGCATTTAAAGTTAGCAAGTGAATCCAGTATACATGCTGTAGGGTTATTTAGGTGTGGTAAATTTGTCTGTCTGGATTGATCCATCTGTCATGCACCCATCTATCCATATTAGTGTTTGTCATGACGTTACTTAGTAAACTGAATCTTGAAAAAGCCCAAAACTGTGATTCACAGGGACAGGTTGATTCTCACAGGGACTCACTGAGCTGTTTAGAGCCAAGCTACTTCACCTGTATAATTACACACCAGGTAGCCAAGACACTAAACTCTGAAACCATGCACTAAATCAGTAGTTTGACTGACATAACTGATGTGGGAATTTCCTGATTATTGCTCTCTCTCCATGTATATCGCTTTCTCTTTCTCTGTTTTTCTAATGAGTTATTTAACAATTTGTCATAAACACAACAATCATACCCTCCACCACGGGAATTTCTATTAAAGCAGAGTGAGGGGAGAATGAGTGAATAAATAAAAGCTGTTCTCTGGGGAAATCAAGGAAACATGCAGATACATGTTGAAACTCTAGAGAGACTCCTCACTGAGACTTGAGAGGGATCTGCCAAATGCTGATGTGATGGAACCGCAGATGCCACACAACAAGAGAAGGGGAAAAAACAGGGGCCCAGGACCCGCAAGAAATAATGAAGCAATTAGAGAGACAATTATGAGCACCTGTGATGCTGATTGGCACACTCACACTCCATCTGTGTTTTCCTGATGCTTAAAGATGCCTTAATGTTGCTAAGTTAACCTCTAACAAGGCCAGTAATGATTAGGAGCGCCCAAATTTACCAAGTGACACACACACACACATACACTTCCTCTGAGCTCTGTACACACACACACAGGAGGTTTACATTAGAAGGAAGAGTTCATCCCACAGAGTGAGATTGCGTCATGTATTATTGAGGCGCTCTCTTGTATAAACACATCTCCGATAAATTGGGGTCTCCATTTTTCCGATTCATTAAGGTTAATGCAGTTTTAATTAGTACTTGATTTGAAACCTATTAGATGTAATTTATAAGTCCTCTTTTGGACCTACAAACGTTGCTGCTTGGGATTACTAAGATAAAAGGGCCGAGTTGAATTAGTCACTGTCTAGTACAGGCACAGGCTTTGTGAGATTCCTCTGTATCGGTATAACTGCCTGTTTATTTACACAAGTGCTTTCAATCACATTAGGGCGTTCTAATGAATAGTGGCTTTCTCCTCGGGATTGCATCACTGGTCCTGTCAGCCCCACCAGTCAAATTTCTTTCTGTCAGATTAAAATGATCCATAATCAAATCTAAAAGAAAAATGTAGGGTGTTCCTACATTGACGTTTCTTTGAGATTTCCTGAAACAGCTCTGTCTCTCTCTCCCCCAGACCTCTCTCATGGGCGAGTCTCTTTTTAATAGCTGGTTTTATAAAGGATCAATTATTCAAGAGAGGAGAGTGAGGATATGGCCCTTGGAATTAATAGAGCTGCTGAGCTTTTCAATTGCAGTCATGATATATGTGTGGCCTTTTGCCTTATTGGGAGATAGATAAGACATCATAGTTTTATAACCTGATTTATGCATTCTATTGTGCATTGTGTAGTTTATTAGTGATTCTCTTAATGTCACTTTGAAAGAAAATGTGTTATATATTTTTGACCATCTTCACAGTATTATGGCTAACTTACAATGAACTGCTGGACTAAAAACAGTATTGGTCTGTCTGAACTATATCATTAGATATATAGATACACTGTGTGATTCAGTAGAGACCACCACATTAAAATCTGGGATTCTCAATCTAACTTGACCTTGGGAATGAAAAGTTTTGGGGTTTTAAAAATGTAAAGGTTTTGACATTTTTGTAGGTTTAAAATTTGTAGGTAACTAATCAAATAAGCAAATGTGTGATGCAGCATGTTAACCCATGTTAATAAAGTCAGATTTTCTTGCTTCCATTGAAGCTCACTGGATGCTCGTCAGAACATGCTCTGATCATCAGCTGGGATAACATGGATCATCACTCAGGTTTTGCCAATGCCATGCCATGTCGAGTGCATGCTGTCATTAAAGCAAAAGAAATCCTAAAACTCATGTACATTTTTTAAATAATTTTTTTTACTCAGATTAGGAAATTGAAAAGAAACAGAAGCAATTTTATTAGTGATCTCACGTGGTGAAAACCATGTTTTATAGTATATCATTTGATGACATTAGGTTACTTTTCTGTTTGTCTCACTGTAATGGCATTTTAATTATGATCAATCAGAAATATTTTCATAGTCAATCTCTATGCTTAGCAAATCCAAACACTTCTCCTATTGCTATGATTATCTAGATGCTTGTAAACTGCTTTGGAATAATATGTATTGTGAAATTAACTATGAATACAAAATTTGATTTTACTGTATTGAATTATAAGATACAATCTGAAGGGCATTTTTATTGTGTGATTGAAATGCTGTGCCTTTAACCCCACGACATGTGCCTCAGAACTGTGCCTCAGAATACAGAATAATCTGACTACATTCATACATACTGTACATCTGTATGTCTTTGTTGCTTTCAGCTGCGCATATGCTCTCTGTTAAAGGTCTGTGTAACAGAGTGAGTGACAGTGATAGAACCTGTTGCTCATCTGTTTCTGCTTCATATATGAACAAATTTCACCAAAAGAAAAGTGAAACTTCTAGTAAGATAGACAGTCGCTGTAACCTAACCTCCTCGCTGTTTTGATGTACTTATTCTGGAAGACACGTATTGAAATGGTAGAAGAGGGTAAAATTTACAAGATACTGTAACATAAGTTTCTTACTGTTGACAGTTGGAGTCACAACATATGAGGATATCTACCACGTAAAAGCTCTTTCTGCATGACATGCTTACTGTATGGCAGCAAATTGTTAACACGGTCAGTATGAAAGCCATGTCACACACAGATGTTTATCTCAAGCAGAGAAGTACAGGAAAACAGTAAGATGGGAAAAGAGAGAGAAACAGGTGGAGCACTTCTTAGATATTCTGTTTCACATGCATGTGTGTGAATTGCCTCTAGACGTGAATTAAATGGTCCCATCTGTAACCTTATAAGACGCACTGTTGCCTGCAAGACCTGAGATCGATTTTGTGCACTTATTCTCTGTGAGGCAAACGTAAAAGAAGCTCGCCGGGGATCCGTTTTTAGATGGATAGTGACATTGTGAAACAAGGGGGCAACACAGGCCAACACTTTCACACATTCTAACATCTTCATATGTACATAATATGAACCACATTCATATTGCATAAATAACAGGTTCCATTTAGATGAGCTAACCAACACTTTCATGTACTGTATATTACTGTGTGTGTTGTACAGTTTTTATAGACTGCTGTACTGTTGCTTGACATTCCTTATTTTAGTTTTCTTTTTTATGGATTCTTTTGTAATGCTGTATTCATTTGTTAATTTACTTAACTGCAAATTTGGATGTAATTCATACTAATTATTCTGGGCTTTACTCCTGGTGTTTGTATAAAAACACAGGCAGTGTGGAGAGGAGAGAGAGAGATTTGCGGGCTTGTTACTAGTTTAAGATTATCACTCTAACCTGCTCCAGCCACTAGATGGGGTATGATAACCATGAAGAGATTCCCCACAAACTCTCAACTAAGAGATTTACAGCAGGGCTTCCCAATCCGTTTTGCTTGAGGGCTTAGATTGTACATTGGGCATCATGTGGTGACCTAAAACAGAACCAAAAAACATAAGTTTTTATTCTTGAAAAATTAATAAATTAAATATTATTACATATATAATTAAACAGTTATCCTTTGTAGTAATTATCCTAGTTAAAATTAGAGTCCAACACATAGAACAAGTATTACATTAAATATTGCATTGGCTAGTATTGGCTTTATAATCAAAAGGTACATTTGTGCCAAAACACTGAGTTTTATTGGACATAAGAACGAAAGATAGGAAAACATTTTCTTCTTCTGTTGAAAATTTGATAAAGCTGATATATAGCTAAATTGATCAAGTTTATTTTACAGATAAAAGAGAAGGGTTGATAACAGATTCATTTACAGGTTTTGTTGGTAATTTATGGTTTCTGTTTCCTTAAATGAAAATGGTGTAGTACACTTATATTAAATTTATGGCTGACTTTACAGATGGCAAATTTCATGGATGGGGTCAACCAATAAATGTCCATAGTAATTTACATTAACAACATAATAATAAGTCTATATTCCTGCTCATGGAGTGTTGTGACATTCATTTTGACATGATGCCAGTGTTTTTATGACATGATAAGCAGTTTTGCAGCTATAGCATACACATATAAATGTGTTGAGTTCACCGTTTGTTTGCAATGATAGATCTGTTAAAACAACACTGCAGTGGAATCAGTAACTGATGTGGAAAATTGATGCTGAATAAAATATGTTCAGAAAGAAATATTCTGACTTAAATTATAATATAATGGCATAAAGCTGTTCTTTGACTAAAACAGTTAAAACGAAAAATTGCAAATTAAATGAATTTTTGCTTAAGAAATGCAAATGCAGGTGTGCAGGAATCAACTTACATAAAGTTTTTAGTTCCAATTTATAAATTCCCAAGCTATTCAAAATGTCAGCATGGAAGCTAAGCAAAACACTCTCTCTGTGGGTGGACATTCCTTCATGAATATTAAAATCTTTCCAAACTAATCATGGCTCTTTTGAGCTTATTCAATGTAACCTGATGAATGTGTGGATGCTTTAATGGCTGTAATTACAAAAAGTGTGATGCCATAGTGTTTTGTTCTGTTTTAGATAAATAGGTGAAAATGCCAGAGTGAATCCACATCAGATTTGTCCAACACGTTACCGTGCATGCTCTAAAAATTGTTCTTAAACCACACACACACACACACACACACATATAAACAAATTTTAACTGAGATTTGTATATTTTCAACTGGTTTATTTGCCATAGATTCCTATACAAATGTATTATATGTAACAGATTTACATAAAACTTATAATACTTTACACCATTATGACAGCCAGAATAACTAAATTGATTGCATCACTGGTTTGCCGCAACGGTAAAAATAATTTGCATGTAATTTTCAAGACTGTTTTTATAGACAAACCAATTGAGTCTATGACCAGGACAGCAGGTAAAGCTCTAAAGATCACTAGTAAATTTAAAGCAGGTCCTGCCTAAAGTCAAAGAGTATGAGAGACTGCGAGCGAGAGACTGAGATGACGAATATTTCTCCACCTGCTCTGGTGTCTGCTTGAGTTCAGCAAGGGTTCAGTCCACAATGTTAAGCTGCTTTGAGTTCACTCTCCTTAGGGCACCCACAGTATATAAACATCAGTCACACACAAATATACACACACACATGCACTGTTCAAGTCATCATTTTTAATGCCTTTAGTGGTGTAGTGAGTGCACAGAACCACTGATGGTTGGTTCTGACCCTCTAGAGATCGATCGGTTGGCCAATGCTGATATACCGAATAACGGACACTAAACCAAACATTTGTTTCCATTACTTTCTACTGTTTAAACACTGTTTGTTTTGGATAAGATGCTGTGGCTATACCTATTGTAAGTATGAGATACATCAAGGGGAATAAATTCTGTGCTCAACTGTAATGCTCACCGTCCACCACCTCCTTCAGCTGCCCTCTATTAAAATCCACCTCCACCATCGTCATCTCATAGTTGACCTTTCTTCTCCATTTCTCCCTCACCCAAAATAATAAATGCCTCCTGACTACTTCAGAGAGGTGACCTAACACGTCGTCCTGCAGTAGTGGAATGTCATATCACTCCAAAATCGCCCAATCAGCATGCCAGAGCGCAGAACAAACATAGAAGGTAACCCAGCTTTGGCTGAGGATGAGTTTGCGCAGGGCTGGAGCTCCTTGGGATGTCAATGTAATAGACTGGCTTATGATGTGTAAATAGCACGCCGCTTTAATGGTGGCCGGTGTCCCGGCTGTGTCGTGCGGACGCTCTCAACGATTGAATTTAAATCACAGGGGAGAGGAGATGGAAGTAGAGGGAGGGAAGGCTCGGCACCAGGCTTTCCCCAGCTTCCTCTCACGTCCCTGGGCTAATCTCGTTGACCTCAGGGGTGGCAGGAACTGGTGGAGGAGAGGGGTCGGTGAAAGCAGGACATGGACTGAATGGCATACATTTACTGCAGAGCAGTGTGTGTATAATTTACGCTTTGCATTGTCTGTCTGACACGGAGAACAGTATTGTCTTCTAAAGAGCAAAAGGACTGATGGGTGTAATATTTTCTTCTGTTTTACAGTGCAAACAATGTAGATTATTTTTGTATAATTATTAAATTACTAATAAACACAGGAATCTTTTAAAAATACTAAAATATTAAAACAAGGTGTAAATGGCTTCATGAATGCAATTGAATTGCTGTGGTCTTGCTGTGCTTTCTCTTACAAATCTAAATCTACAGTAAACCCATATTTAAGTATAAATATGCAATTGGATAGAAGACTACTTTCTTGTGTTTTACATATTAATATGTTTTTTAGGCTCTTAGGAAAAAGAAGGAACTTTTTGGCGTAAATTCCTGTTTAGAATGTGCTGCAAAACATGATTTTATAGCAATGATTTATTAGTTTGATGGTCAAATACAAAATGTTTAATTTATTGAAAATAAAATAAAATTGAAATGTGTGAATATATAATAAAAGAAAGTAATATGATTGACATATGGTAATCTATAAAAAAAGTTTTATCATTTTTCTAATTTGGCAGAAAAATCCTCTAGTTGTTTGTCTCCAGTCATTGCTGTGCTTCACATTGCAGGGAATTTACTTTTACACCAAACATACTCTTGCTTCTGCCAGGATTCTCTCAAATAGCTGAGATCAATAAACAGTGCTTAAGAGCAACATGCTGAAAGAGATTTGAAACTAAATACAGTATTAGATTAATATCGCATAATACAGGAATAATGAAACACAGTTCAAATATGAACTTGGATATTTGTTTCACTATGTTTGTCAAAAAAAATCCCTCTTAATGTTTAAAATGTGACATTTATTTCTATATATAAAATTTAAAATAAGAGAACAGTCTAAAATTTTTAATTACCAGTTTTTTATTTTATTTTAATCTTCTATTACAATCATAATCAAATGTGTTTTTTCAAAGTTTTTGTGATAAATGTGATAATATAATAATATAATGTAATAAAATAACATTATTATATAGATCATATTGTTTACTATATAACTAGATCAATAAATACTATTACGAATAATATTAGTGACCATTCATAACAATTGGTTTATCAATTTCATAATCAGTTTGAATGCTCTTTTCTTTTCCAAAATCAACCACTTGCTGTTTTACTCCTTTAGGCGAACCAGTTCACGTAGCCTTAAATCATTTTTTGAATCACAAATACCACAGCCATCTGTTTACGTAACTTATGTGGTTAAATCAAATTTACATTTTGTATTTGGCCACCAAAAGGTTTAATGTGGTAGATACAAAGTTTCTTGTAAATACATTTAAAAACCCCAGTATCACATATACATTACAAGGTCTCCATCAATATAAAGCAGACATATGATAGTGTCCGCTGAGAGACGTAAAAGCAGGGGTTTGAATCCAGCCTCCGCGGAGGTAGCAGCCTTTGATACTTTCTGCGTTTCCTTTTTCATTCTGGCAATAGTGTCGGTTCCCACAGCAATTGACCTTGGAGTCTCTTCAGAACTTTCTCCCCACCCAATTTGCTGGTGTTAAAAGCTTGCCTGGAATCTGGCTGTTGTTTCATTACATCACAAAACTTTGAGTCTTCCGAGGCCCCACTTGAAAAATAACACCTGAGTTTTGGGGCAGCAGTGGCACGGGAAAGGGGGATCGAATTGGAAGAGGCAGGTTGGAGAGGGCAGATAAAGAAAAGAGCAAGAAATAAACAAAGTAGATGAGCCGAAATATAATTTGGCCTCCTGTGTAATCCAGGGTTGGTGGAGACACCTCTGATCAGGCGGTTTGTGTGGTTAGCTTAGTGGGACTGAGAAAAGTTAGGCTGGCTGCTGCTTTTCTTTCTGATCCTGAGAAGCAATCAGGCCTAGGTCGCTATCTCTGCAGCACTGAGGAACACTCTAAGCTCACATGCGTCTGAGGCCACTGCTAAAAGTCAGTCTAAAGTGGAAAAACTCAAGTGCGGCAAGCCATACAGGGTTTTAGATATCCCATGATGCACTGGGGCATTTTACATTTAATAAACATTTACTGAACTTTTTTATATACTGGATTATTTTTAACTTATTATAATAATAATAATTGTGCCATTCTTTGCTATGCTGGTTTAATATTCATATTTTCACAAAGTACTTGCAGCATAATATATTGGGTGCAAACAGCACTTTAAGAAATTATAAACACAAACGCTTATGTGAAACATATTCAAGGCATTAGTCTCTCAGATGTGTTTGTGTTCTGTATTTGTACAATAATCTTTGGTGGTAAAATGATATATGACAGGAAATCTAACTCTTCGATAAACCATTAACACAGAGGAAAAGAAAGAAAAGGAAATCAAAGAGCAAAAAGAAAACAAGTGTGATGTCCTCCAGAGGAACTTATAGCACTATATGCTAATAATGTTTCTGCAAATCATCTGGACAGACACACCATCTCCTGCTCCTGATATACTGCTTCCTCTCAGGCCATTAAAAATTCCTGTGACATTTCTAATAAACCATGACTAATACACATTAGTCATCATTTGCTAATTAAAGTCCTAACATGTTTATTCACTGTTGCTTTTTTGACACGTCAAACATTTTGAAGAGTAGTTAAATGTGTCTACATGAATTAAAATGTTTATTGTGTTTAAATTACTTATAGGCAAAAATGAGAGTATCTATGATTTTGACAAAGTACATTTTGGAAATTCTGTTTGAGTTGTGCTGGATATTTGCATAGCAGACACTGGTCAGGGAGGGTAAATTAATAAATCTAGATATAATAAATCTTTCAATGAGTCTAGTAAAAGTAGCTTAAGAAACTTTTACAATGGAACTCTGATGCAACAATAGAGGAAAATAAAAACTCCAAAAACTTTGAAGATGTGTTTTTGTGAGCTTTTGTGTTTAGAGGATGCAGTACTTTATTTAGCATTCAGGAATCAGCATTGTTTTTGTAAATGTAAAAATGTATATTAATGTTTTACAGTCAGAGTTGGACATAATGTATGAAAAATTTACGTTTCAAGAACTGACCTATGACAGTGTTGCATATTCTGTTTTGGCCTTTATATCCCATTATACCTTATGTTAACATCATTTTTAATGAGTATTGTGCCTACAAGCCTTATGGTGACATTCTAAGCAAATTTTGACCATTGAAATCATTTGACATGTGCTTGTTTAAAAATGCAATCAACTGTATTTCAAAAGTCATTTGATACATTTCAGTTACTCTTCAGATTGTTAATAACATGCCTCACTTCTAAAAATGTGTTTAGATGGAGCATTTCCTCTGAGCTTGAGTACCACCAGATGACTTTTGCAGGCTTCCCTACACAGTTTATCCCAGGCCCAAAGGCACCACGAATTCCATGCATGTGCGTTTATTTGATTGTTTAAGAGCCATTTCCGGAAACCAAGTATTAGAGCGCCAGGAGCTGCCTTGTAACAATTAGGGGGTTAAATGGTAGTTGGCCACACAGGAGGGCATTTGCCACACCGCACCCCTTTTCCTGCCCTCCAGAGGTCAAAGTTCAAGGAACTTTTCAGGAAACGTCAATTTCTCAACTGCCCCAAAGCAGGTGGACAATGTGCTGCTGGCACTGTTTACCCAAACTAAATGAAGGAAATGATCAAATTGGCAACAAACTGTGTTCACTTTCCAAGGATGAGGGCATTGTCTCTCCTGAAGCTCTCACCTCAGGACTGTGGGCGTGATGTGCACAAGTGGCTTGTTATCTGCATCTTCAGCTTGAATTTGTGGTTGAATTGGATAAACATGCATCATAAACTTGCCCTTCAGCAATCGCAGATCTAATTTAACCTAAAGTTTAGCTCAGGTACTCCAGCTTTGAAGCTAATGCCCTTAAAGGCTGGTTGGTAAGCCCAAACTGAGTTATGCACTGCACTTCCACTGTGTTATTGTTTGGAAACCTGCAGATGAACCCTCCAGGGAAGAGTTAGCCATTAGTAAAGGGATCAGACTGTTATTTGAAGAGCCAAGGTCAGATTTAGAAGATTGAAGGACAGATAAGCCATAGCTTTCAGTGTTTTGATTATGAGGTCAACAATCACAGGAGAGGTTGCAAAGTCTCTTGAAGACACACTCCACTCTATTGTCCTGTTCCCCACCAATCTCTGCACACCTGCAGGTGGAGTCTGAGAGTAAAAGAGCGGACAGAGGTCCCGTGATTTTTGTAGCACTGTTCTCGACACCAGCTGCCATTGCTGGCGTGGCCAAGGGCAAGGTCACTATGCCGACCAGAGGGAACAGCCAGCAGATTGTTTTCACTCCAGCAATAGACAAACAGCCGCCGTGGACACAGTGAGAGAGCCAGCTGTGGCCGTGACCTTTATACCCTACAGCCTGACCTCAAATTAGCACTATAAAGGCAAGCAGGGATGACAACTAATTATTGGCCTCTTGGCTGCCTATGGCCCCACCTGAGGAAAATGCAGCTCAGATGTGCTGCTATGTTACTGGAGTTTACAAAGCCATGTATGTGGAGTGTGACTTCATGTGTGGATTTAAATAGTTTTTTTATATTAGCAAACAGCTTTTCATTTAATTAATAATTCAATTCAAGCAATATTCTCACTTTATAGAGCGATTCCAAATCAGTTAATGATCTTTCAATTACACTGACCTTTCAACAATGTTTAACAATATTTTCAGTATTGTACTTGTAATGAGGTTAGTAAGTAAACTTAGTTTTGACCATAAATGCTGTTAAAGATGCATAAAATTTGTCTAGGTAAATTATAGGAATTAATAAAATAGTCTTTTCAGTGACTTTTCAGTCGCTATCCTATTAAAAGCACACATTTATCCTTTAACCTTATTTTACTTTCAAGTAAGCCTTTATAATGAAAAGATTTTATAGTAGCTGCATTGTGTCACGTCTCTTTACAGCCTGCTTGCCTAAAATAGGTTTTCTAGGTTCATACTTAGAATTTATTGCTAAATTGAAGAACAGCATACAATGTTGGCTCAGTTTCCTCTAATGGAAATACCCACATAGTCAGCTAATGATTGTCATTTCAGCACTGTAATCACAGAAGTGTTTGGTTAAAGCTGTGTGTTTTACAGCCACACTAACAGAGGTTTGTTTTTGAAACTTTTAGCACTAACACAATTCTCACGAAGATTGTGCTCCACCTGCTTAACAACCCAACTACAAATATATGGGCTTGGACAGATAACTACTGAAGTGAAGGTGGAAACTGTTCGCCTAAATTACATAAAGTGTGTGTGTGTGTGTGTGTGTGTGTGTGTGTAGCACACCCCTTTTTGTTTACATCTTGGGGGTCATTTTGGGAGTCATAAAGAACACTTAAGGTAACAGTTTGGTTCAGTTGTTTCTGGTAAATTTCAAGTAAATATCTTGAGTGAACAGTTTAAATCTGCCGTCATTGTAACAAATACCTATTTAAATTATGTAACTGTAAAAACTGTGAGAATTAACTTCTATGCAAAGTTTTCCCTTTATTTACATGATTTTAAATTGTAAATTGTACAGTATTAAGTGTACTTTCATTCTAAATCTCTCATTCTATGAGAACTTTGTTATAAAGAACAAAATGCTTGTTATCATTAATGACAGCATAATAGGAATAAAGCAAGGAATGTCAATCGCTACATTAAACAACACAAAGCTGACAATGAACTAATTAATCTTTTTAGGTTGCAAGAAACCCATCATCCTGACACAAAGCAACAAGTTGATAAATGTGCCCTACATTAGGGTTAGAGGAAAAAATGGACTGAACAGCAAAATTGTTTTTTTCAAAATAGGCTTATTTAAACTCACATTGTGTATTAATCCCACTTCAAGCTTTATTTACTTGATCTATAAATATGTTTTTCAGTGTATGAGCTTCTAGCACACAGTATCTTCCATCGTATGTAACTCAGTTTATACTAATGTAATGGGGTGTTCTAATCCAAACCAACTCAGTAGACCACAGGGGGTGAAACATTGGGGCACCATGTTATCTGGGCACAATGCAGCTTCTTCCACTGATACTTTGGCAGGCTTTAGGCCTGTTCAAATAAGTTCACACCAGCCTCCTTTTAAAATGATTTTCTCCCTTCAGTTTCCCTCTTTCCCTCACCCTGTCTCTGAGTGACAATCACATCACTGGCTGCGCACATTCTACGCTCTTTAATGCCAAATTAAGCTTCGGACTCTTTTATTTTAAATGGGGGAGCCAGAGAGAGTGCTGACAATCATGATTGTGCCAGAGAGAGGAAAAATTAAACGGTATTTAAAAAATACAGAACCCCACATTAAAACCCTCCGCCACAATTGCTGCTAATTGGTAGATTATCCGGCCGCTCTTGGAAGCCTAATACATGGGGTGAGGAAGAGGAGACTTAGCCCCCGTACTCTTCCTCAGAGTGGTGGGGTATGGGTCAAATCGCGTCAGAGTGAGCGAAGGATTAGCACCGCCATTGTTGGAGAACATGACCTTGACTGAAGTTTATAGTTTAGCGCCTCCCAGTCCTCTCTGCAATCTCTGACACCATATTCTTTAACGGCACATTGACAGGCTTCGGGAGAGCCGACAATCCCACAACAGGATAACACTGGTCAATGGTGGACAAGGAGGTTTGTCTTTTGTAAGTGCATAGTGTCCTATTTCATATTATTTTTAAATAAAAGACAAACAACTGACAAACAATGAATTCCTCCAACCTGACCTTCCGTAGTGACAGACACAAAATACACAGACTATGTCGTGTGATTTAACATTTTCTCTGTAGTTCCGCTTGTTCCATTTGAACGGAGAGATCAAAAGCCCAAGATGTTTATGAGCAATTATATTAATTAACATGAAAAATGTTTAATTCCTCCTCCATATACCAAACTGCACTTCTATCGCTCAGATTTGTAGCAAGACTCCTTTTAATTAATCAGTTCTGCACTGTATTAACACTCAAATTACATTTGAACTTCATTACTGTTTAACTTACTGATCCGAAAACAGAGGGCTGGAAACAAATTAGCAGTGTGTTGTCCGGTATTCTGCTCTTAATAATTTCAACCCTAATCCCTTAATTGCAAGTGTGTTTAACGGGGATAACGGGGATAGCAGGAAGACGTGCACAATGTCCACACCTGTGCAGCCGACTGCTTTTCAGTGCACTGAGTGGACAATTTACAGAGTCCTTGGCTGTGTGATCTTACAGAATGGGAACGAGACCCATTACATCCCACAGAAAGAGATGTTTCTTGGTGCTTCTTTTGATAAGTGGCCATTTGCATTTAAAAGGCCTCAGTCTCCAACTGTAACTTGTAAACTGATCAAAAAGGCCAAGCAATGTCTAAAAAGCTGAGCGGCTTTTCCCCTCTTTTGACTTAAGAGAGGCTCTCCAGAGGCCTCCTTGCTGTTGTGGCTTTGGAGGTTAGCTAAACCAGCCACTCAGTCTAGCTCAACAGAGCTCTAGGCTCCTCTTTACTGTGTCCTGTTTGAATGGAGAAGTTCAGTCACAGTGTACCGATGCCCCTTTTGACTAAAACACAATGAAAGCAATTTGTGTGCAACATGCTTGGGTATATGTGTGTGTCAGTAGTCATAACGTGTGGGTGTGGGTGTGTGTATGAGTGCATGTCGGAATGCTTTTTAAGTTCCACAGCTTTAAGTTGTAAAATTAAAATTCAAATATTTGTGGTACATTCAGATTCTTTCTCCAAATTTGTTTAAGAAAATGTGTAGAGAAAATATGCTCTCATGACCTGGCTCAGATTTTTAATTTGTTCTGGTAAGGTAAATAAGAGAGTACTTCTGAATCTAGTATAATAAGGTATTGATAAATGTTTCTAAAACCTTCAGATGGTCAAAATCAGTTTCTCAGGTTTGTATAATCAACTGTATGTTTTGTGAAAGGTAAACATATGTTGGATGACAGGCACATTATAAACTGCCGGGCCAGAATAAAGATGAGAACAGGTTGTATGTGTATGTAAGTGTGTGTACACGTGCAAATATCTCCTGGTCTGAGCCCAGCTGCCTTCACTTACAGGACACAGGGGTATGAGGGTCACAAGGTCACACCATGACCTCATCAAATTAGCCCCAATGGAGCGAGGTGTTTAGCACAAGTTAACGCTCGTAATCTGAAGGGCATTAAATGCAAATGCAGCAACCATATGCCCACTTCAAACAGACCCTGCACACTGGCTTCACAACATCCCCCCCACCAGTTTTTATTTATTGTCCAATCACTCACACGCCGGCCAGAGTGGGGGGACTGTTAAAATGACAATGGTTTTCTATCACACTGACCAGGTGCAAAACATTTCCATCCCTGATAAAGACAGTGAAAGAGAAGTTGCATGATTTGTGCTGTGGAGAGATTTGTGATTAAATTATCTGATGTTTAGCTCTAACTTGAAATGTTTCATGTGCTGACTCTGACTTTTCCCTTTGCCTGTCTTTCACATAAACACAAACATTGTATTGCAATTTTCTGAATTCTGTCAGTCCCATATATTGGTGTATGTTGACTACTGGGGACCTACCAAGCACAGGAAAAAACATTTACAAAATGCATGGCTGTCCCACATGATCTCTCATGAGACAGAATGAGTGAGTGTGTGTGTGTGTGAGAGAGAGAGAGAGAGAGAGAGAGGCAGAAGGGTTGTTGATGATTATGGGTGTGAGGGCTGATTGTACACCCTAAGGCTGTGTTGCATGCTGGGACATATGGCAGCTCCTATGTGCTAATAAACACCTGTGGACAGAGTGAAACGGGGAGACCCCCACTGGGCCCGAGGCCTTTAAAAGCACCTGCACAGACCTCCACCATCTATTCCCTCCCTTCTTTTTCTTCGCCTCTTTGCTTTGTAATCTCTCCCTATATTTGTCTTTTATCTGCTTATTTGTATCTTGGTGCCTGTAATATAAGATATCAATTTGCAGGCAAACATTTAAACCCAAAATTTGTACATGCATGTATGTACCACTATATCACTGCAAAATAAAATGTTAAGAAGTTCACATTTAATCATTCTGTTGGCATTTGCATGAGGAATGTTTTCATAATGTTCTGAGTGTGAGATTCAAGTGTTGGTTTGCAGGGCTGACGCACCTCCACTAGCAGCTCCACACAGCTGCTGCAGAGCAGGAGGAGTGCCCAGCAGAAAGAGAGCATTGTGGGAGAGCTCCCCGCTGTCCATCAAACCTCCTCCCATTCAATTTGTTTAGGCTGTAATATCACATTAACAAAAGTTAGATTGTGTGCCTCATAAAATATTCCAAAATCTAAAGCTGAAAATTAGGGATGCTCTAGCAAAAATTCACAAGTGCAACTAAGGTCACTTCATATTACCTAAGGTAATGTCTTTTGAAACAAACACTTTTGCTGTTGCTTTGGGTATATGCATATTTTTTTTCTGTTGGTTTTTCACACACTGTTTTTCACACTGTATTGTTAATGTTGGTATGAGATAAATTCACTGAACATGTTGTACATGTAGACTAGTGCAGAACATATATTGGCTAGAAAACACATGTTGCTATGTGTGTAAGATGTACACATGCTTCTATACCCACTTAAAGCACGTAGCCTTAGATCTCCCAGCTTATTAGATTTTTTACTGTGGGTCCATTCTGCAAAACCACATAACAACGGGCACTATATAGAAAATATGCAGGCCTTTAATCTGGAGAAAACAGTCTGCTTAGACTATGAGTGATGTCCTGCCACGTTTTTCAACTCTGAGATGAGGGCTGATAATAAACCTGAAATAATTTATAGGATTTCATTTTCAAACATCTGCTCTTTATTAAAGGGATGAGTGTGGTATATGCTGACCCCTGTGGACATTCTGTGTATTCTAATGAACATCTGACCACATGTGAGTGTGTGTAAGGGAGAGTTTTACTAAGTATTCTCAGTCAGTTAAATATTACTTAAAGATTTATTGAGAAATTGTTTTGTTTATGCTATCAAATAACTTATATACTTTCTTAGTTGGTAATGAAAATTTCCATCATAATTATTATTTCTTGTTGTTGTTCTGGGTTTATTTTTTTCTTTTTAATGCATTTTACAATGCATGGTTTTACACAGCTTCCAAAAATGTTGCTTTTCTGATTTTATTATTATATGATTTTATCATATTTTGTCAGATTAACACTGCAGTTAGACTTTTAGAATGCCAGTCTTGTACAGCAGATTGGTGATATATAATTTTCCTCTTTCCTTAATGTTTATTTGAAAGTGGAAAGTAGAAACTGCTTAAATGCAATTACGTCATTGAGTATATGAGCTATATATTTAAAGAACACAGTTCCTAAACCTTGTTTTTTACAGTCTGTTTTAAAGTTGTAACTACTAAACAGATCCTTTTTTCTATACAAACTAAGCGTTCACATTAATATTTATGCAGTTCACAATAGATTTATGCAGATTTTTCCCCTTATAAAGGTTAAACATTTTTGAGAAACAAGAAAATGTTTGTTTTAGATCCTTTTTTGAACCGGTATAGTTATAGTAATATAGTTTTTACCAATTAAAGATAAACTCTTTCTATGTAGAGAACAACCAGTATAAATCTAACACTTAAAATGATAAATAACATCATATACAAACACTCACTGTAGCCATATCAGATCTGTATATGTGCAGCTCAAACCGCTACTTCCCCCTAAAACAAAAATTGACCTTTTTGGAGTGAGTTACAGTAAGTTACAATGTATTAAGTACTGTCAATTTCAAATAAATCAGATTTATTTACAACATCAAATCATATATCATTTTCCAGTTACTGGTAAATGTTATTAAGTTGTAAGTTGTTGTTTTCTGTTGTTTTCTGGCTTGATTTGGTGGCAATACCAAACTAATAATTAACCAAGATTCTTCACATTGCGCCAGTGCGATTCTCCGTTACTCCAGTGAAGACTAACATTAGACTCCCCACCTTTAATTCCTTTCCCGAGCCTTGTTCTATACAAGGGTCTTTCGACCCATTCATTGAGCCACTGCCCTTTGATATTGAGGACTGGGTTGTGGAGTAGCACAGCCCCTTATGCAATGCCTTAATAAATAGCTTCAAACGTAAGTTATGGAGATCTGCTCTTGAAGGTGAAGGGTTAGCATTGCTAGGCCATGAGATCAAGCACTGGTTTATCCCAGCAGGCTGGTGAAAAGCAGGGCCACTTCAGACACTAACTGCCCGGACAATGTTGATCGGGTCGAATATGATGAAGTGGTGCCCCTTTCACATCCGCAACAAGTGACAAAAGAGCCAGAATAGAGAGACTAACCTGCTGTTTAGATAAATAAAGCTACTCTATCAGCTCTCATAATTGCTCTGACCCCCTTCTCCTCTTCAGAGTCCCAGCACCCCTATTGTCCAGCGGCGAGTGTTGCACGGCCCCCTCAGATCCTCCTAATTGCTGACAGATTTGATTTCTCAGTGACGGCAGGAGCTCTGTTCATGGCCTTTACATCCAGTAATTGCTTTCTCTTCTCCCCCCGTCCTTCCCCTTCCTCCTTCACTCGGCAGTCCCTTCCACCCCCACTCTTTTCCCAAAACGGAATTCCCCTCTCCCCATTCCGAACCCCCTTTTAATGGTTTCCTTCTATGTTAATAAATCCTCGCCATTTAAATCACGTTTAGAGATGTTTTGAATAACTGATTCCAATTACCCTCCGGCCGTCTCGCCGAATGGCCGTGAGGCTCTTGGTGCGAGAACCAAGCCATAGACAGAAAGTGGGAAAAAGTGCCCCGGGTTTAAAAGTGAAAGACGGCTCCTTGAGTCTCTCTTCAACCCTCAATGGTGCATGAGCACAAGCGAGCGGAAGTTTCCAGAAGCCCTCTGAACACAATCACTGAAGAGTTTTGTTTGAGAGAAATGAATTTTTCTTTAATATTCAGGGGGATAATTTAATGCAATTGGCCTTAACTATTCAATCACAATAATAATAATTTGTATTATTATTGTTGTTGTTTGTTGTTGTTGTTATTGTTAGTAATTATACTTATTGTTAATCATTATTATTGTTGTTGTTGTTACTATTATTATTATTAAACTGATGAAATATATTATTAGATACAATGCAGTTCAACAACAACATAAAGGAAAAACTTAATCTCACACATGTCCAGTATATCATGTATGTATGCCCAGCAATACTCAGGCAATACATTGATGCAGCTTGTTGTTGGTCACAAATACATTTCACAGACACTTTGCCGCTATTGTATTCCCACAAAAATAACTTTATCAGCTCCTCTAAAAAATCATTTAAGATTACTTTAAGGCTACACATAAGCAACACACTGTAACTTAATGTGACATGTGACACAAAAACGTGTCTTCATTATAAAATAATATTTTTTTCAAACTGATATATACAACAGACGTAAGCAGACAATGTAAAGCAATAATATATAACACATGTTAATATCCATACAGCATATATTTGAGGTCATCACAATTCTGAAAAAATAATAAAGTAATATTTACCATTTATTGTGTAGGTACACCAGATGTATTGTACAACTCAAAGCTCACTAGTATTTTCAAAGCAGAAAGCAATTTTGGAGCTGCTCTGTAAATGTGTTTTAAGCATGAAGTGAAATGAAGCAATGAATGAAATTGAAAGGGGCTATTCAAAAGCAACAAACCTATTAATGAAATTCCATTGAAATTAAATTATGTACAAAGCTTCAAGCATTAAATAAAAAAGTCTAAACAAACAAATTTGTGTGGCATATGCTGCACTACAAAGTTATTTACACCTAGAAAGCCACTTTTCACACTAATAAAAACTCTTAAACACACACACACATACTAGGTCTCATTCCCCTCAGGAAAGCTAGAGGGCCCACTTGAAAACAGAACAGACGCCAGAGCACAGCTTCCACAATCACTCCGGCAAACATTAAAAAGCTAATTATCCCGGGAACAAAAGTGCCAGTTTATTTTCACTTAACACAATTAGTCATAAACTGCATTTTGAGTTGTTAATCCAAGCCAGTTCCTATTCTCTGCCAATTATTCATAGTTGCATATTCATGCTGTATTTAAAGTTTCAAAGCAAATGTAATTTTTGTGTGCGTGGTTGTGTGAGTGTTAATCACCCCACCCACACATTGCATGGATTAGCCGTTTAGATAGGAGGCAGTATCAGACTCGAATGCAGCTCAGCCAAGTGCTCCCTTTAATGTATATAGTGTTTTCTTATAATGGTAAGTGGCTAGGTACTACATTCCCCTTCAAAATCATTCTAATCCATTCTGAAAGTGGGTGGAATAATTAAATGATTAGGAAAATATAGAAATATTTAATGCCACTTGCCTTTTATTCATAGAGCATCAATGCAGCCCCTTGAAGTGTCATAAGCGCTTGAAATGCCCAAATTGGCTTAACATTCGGTTTTGAATGCTTGAAACTAATTCAAATGAACTCTGTCAGCCTATGACCCTGGCAGCCATTGACTTTATATAATTTTTTTAATTTACATGTGATCATACAGTTTGCATATGCACTTGTTTGTCACCTATAGCATGTGAAAAACTGATCTACTGTTACATTTTTCCCTAAAAAATTGAATACGCCTGAAAATCTGTAATTTAGTCTTTTCATTTAAATATGCTAAATAATTTGTTTGGAATGTGACAGAATTATTGATTAACGCTACATTTTAATTACTACACTGTAAATACTTACAAAAAAGTCTGTTTTTTAAAATCCTAATTCCTAAATGAAATCTAAATCTAGTTTTAAGACAAAGGTATTATTTAACAACACCAAATCAACCTGACTAGGTTACACCAAAAAAGTAAAAATAAACATTTGGCAATTGCCTATTAACAGTTTTTTGCATTACTCTTTTGCAGTACTCTCTCTTAATCTTCTTATACAAAAGCATTCAACATGTCTGAAGGTCATAAACCTCCATGTGTCAATCAGAACGTCTGAGTAGCAGAATGTCATCTTGGTGACCTTTAGTAATAAGATAATCATTTTTTTACACCCTCTGATGCTAGATGCCCTTTGTTCAGCCATGACATCAGCAAACATACAAAAATTAAAATATGACTTTTGATGCTAATACTTTGTGTTCTAGTATATGCATATGTTTGCATCTGCAAAAACAAAAAAATTCAGATGCAAAGAAGCTGTATGAACACATCAAACGTAGAGCAGCAGGAGTCGAATGTATAACATCTGGAGAGTGCATTAGTGCTGTGGTCAGATTTAAGTGATTTTTTTGGTAGGGTCACTAACACGTCCTGTGCAGTGCAGGATGAAGAGTGATGATGACAGTAAAGCAGGGCTGTGAATGGCTGACCCTCCTGTGCTACCACTCCAGGGACACCTGAGCAGAGTTTTACACAATACTCCTGATAGCTATGGTTCAATCCGATGTACTTAAAAGTTGCAAAAGAAATTTTCATTTTACACTGTATAATAAATATTCTGTCAGTTAACCTAAATGTATGCATTATAATATCTTGATCGGGTCTTATCTTGATACAATCTTATAATACTTGTTTTATTCAAGAAGAAAAATGGTCAAAAACAATAAAAAAAATTTTAAGGTTATTGAAATGGATCATTCAGGTAGCAACTCTATTTTACTGTTTTTTTACAGTGTACACAATACGGTTACTATAAAAAATAGTAACAAATACAAAATGTGAACAGATTTGTTTTATTTTATTTATTGAGTGATCACAACATGTTTTGTACACTTTTTTTATTGTTCATTACATGCATGAACCAGATGGATCAACAGCCTGATTTATGAGTACATGACTTCTGCATGTGCTTGCAATGCCATCTGTGGTATGAGGCAACTTTAAATATATATCTGACTCTGCTCAGTTTGTTCTAGCCTCGTAACTGTCTTGTTTGCACACCAGTAACAAAACATCACAAAAATGATTTCTAAGCTAAACAAAAGCGTGTCAAGACCCCGAAATGACTTCATCGCAGCTGCAGAGTGAAGATGTGTGAGCATGTATGTGTACAGTAGTTTTGCACAGCACTCACTTCTGCCTCAGGGATTAGACATGTGTGTTGCTCAAACTGGAGTAGAAGTTCTCCTGTCTGATCTGCCTGTGAACTCCTAGTCAACAGCACAGCTGTCTCCTCGCACCGTTCTCTGCTCCGGCTAACAAAGGTACATTAAACATTAAAAGTGCAAAAATTAATTTTAATTAACTAATTGTATATATTGTATTTAGTCTGTTATTTACTATTAGTATTGTTAATTTTTCTTGGTTATTTTATGCTAGTATTTTCTTGGCAATTGATCTACATTTAAATACTGAAAAAAATTATTTATGAAAAAAATTATTTATAAAGTCATTAATGTTATGTGATAATTATTCAGTCAAGCTACAGATCACTTTAAACACATGCCATTAGCTGATTGATAATGATATTGCTGCCTCAGACAAAAAATTTAGGAAACTGAATAAGACAGCCGGCTGATAAATGTCATGCTCAAAAGTCACCTATTATTTTTAAAGGAGTATTTTAAAAAAATTGGATTTTAATATCTACAGTCAAAAAACATCAGTATGTACATGCTGTTGTTTGCCATTTCACAGAGATAAGCAGTATGTCTGTACTTAATGCAAAATAAATACAAACTTTTTTACATTTAGCTTTTGTATATGTATTTGTACTTTTTTGGCTAGTTTTCATCCATTTGTTTTTCATTGATATTCCTCATCCAGCAGGTTAAGGAGGAATTTTATAAATTACACCTACTGGCCACAGACATGGCATTGAATGTAAACTTTATAAAACTGTATGCTTGCTTTTTATTTTTATGCGTAACATTTTTATATAAATCAACACAAATATACAAGGCTCTTACACTAAGATTAAAGCGTGAATTCTTTGTTGAAACCACTCCTTCCACACTGCACCAATATCAGTTATGGTATCTCATGTGCATGGCAGGTCGAGACAACCTTTATTGCCTGAACGCACCCCTGCAAGGGAGAGAAGACCTTCACCACTATCCTAACCTTTGGCACCAGGTGCACACAAAGGGCATCAATTTAGCTAAATGTTACCAATAAGAAGAGATTTATCTGCTTTTCTCATATTTTACAGTAGAAGACCTGCTGACATTAGCAGCTTAGATAAGTTTTGATGGATAAATATCAGTCTAAAATGAGGCATATGTTGCATGAAAGTAAAGATTGTAAAAATCTGTAAAACTTTTGCATTCTATTGTTGTTATTGCTTTGTTAAAGTTCTGCACTGTTGCTAAATCTCAGTTAGAAAGCTGTTTTATTTATTCTTTATTGAGTGCATACAACTCAGTGTGGTGAAGAGGACAACAGTTGTATATAATAACTGTAACCTGAGTGCAGTGTTGTTTATCTTGGGACTTAAATTTCTGTTGCTGATTTTATTCTGTTATGAATTAAGTACAGTTACTGCATAATTGGCATTCAGATTACTGTAATCATGCATTATGTGTTTGTCTTTTTGAATGTGCAAGTTTTCATAAAGATGTTGAAACCATCCTGACCATACACATTCAATAAAAATGCACATTTTCATAAATACACACAAATATCTTCAGGAATTTGATTGATTTGTTTAAACAGATTGAGAAAAACCCGTCTTGTGCTTAGATAGATTTTGCTTATTCTGCGGGGTTTTCAATGTGGGTGTCTTTTTGTGTATGTGATTAACCACATGGAGTTTGATTCATATATATGCAATGTGTTTATTTAATTTATTCTAATATGCAGCTCAATATGAGCTATTTCCAAGCATCTTAAATAGATAAGGCTTTATCATTGAGGGTAGACATGAAAACAGCACAGCGTTTAGTGCGGAGTTGAGCTTTCCTGTGACTACTAATAGGCTTTTCACCAGACTGCTTTAGCACTTTGAAGCCGAAGAGACTTAATGATCCCACTGTGTGTATTTCCATGCAGGGTAAAGCTGTTTCTCACACATTTTTGAACTCATCATTACTTTAGATGTATAGCCTCTTTCCCTTCTCCAGCATGTAATGCAGCTTAACTATGTCCCTGGTATGCAAATAACACAGGCTCTTATACTCCTACATGGAAAACTGGAATGCCGTACCATCTTTTCCTCCATTTCTCACACTTCAGGCTATATGCAATACTGTGGAATAATAATTTCAAATTCTGAGAGCGAAAAATGGTTGACTGCATGTCTTAAAAGGCAGCTCTGTGTTTGCTCATTGTTTGTGCCAAAACTGAAAAAAGACAAAGATAATTTAGAACAATGTTTGTCAATGAACAATGATTGTTCTAAACAAAAATGTGCTATAGTGTGTGTGTGTGCATGTATGTGAGTATTAGCTTAACAACTACTATACAACGATAACAACTATTGTTTACTCATATACATAAAAGCATACATTTTTAATGTGTCTTACTCATTTGTATTTACCTGTTTATAAGTATTTCTGTTTTTTGTATTTTTGTTATGTAAAAAATAATTGCCAAATAATACATTGCTTCAAAAAAAATTTTAATAATTTGATTTGAATAATTTGGCTTTGAATTGTATTTGAGCATTCTGAAAATAAAATAATCATTAAAAATAAAAAAGGCCTTGTTAGGTTAAAATTTCTTACGAAGATACAAATGGCGCATCATAACATTCCAACAGAATTTTTGGCTTGTCAAATCTGACTAGTCAGTTTCTGTAGGGGAGATGGCTCATCCTCAAATGCCCATCACATGTCATCAGATGTCAAAGTGAGTGACGCGTGATAGTTTAACTTCTCAAAAACCGACAGTGAGATGGAGAGATAAACTCTGTGCCTCTTCTGTTTATGGACAGATGGTGTGGTTATGTAAACAGCTGAGCTCTCTGATATGGAGCTTGACACCCATTTCCTTTCCTCGAGTGTGAAGCAAGATGTGTTTGTGCACAAAAGTTAAATAGAGTCAGTGTGATGAGAGCTGGAAGTCTATTAATGATATGTATCTCAGCATGAGTGCAGATGTCTAAACAGATTGTGGCAGTCAATTAATTAATAATGTGAATGACAACAATTAACACATTTCTAGCACAGAGTCCAAGGCATCAGTTCAACATAATAATCAGAATGCAAATGCGTAATGCAAAATGCTCAACGCAATTTCTGTTTGTTATTGCAAAATATTTACATCAATATATTTTATAAATTGTTATTGCTATTATAAATTGCTATTGCTATTAAATATTTCTATATTGTCCATAAAACCTATAATGGTATGCCTATAAAGTTATCATTTCTCTTTTTTCTTTTAGAATGCATTTATACTGGTCTTATTTCTGCAAGCACATTAGCATGTGTCTGAACTATGGCACTGCATACCGCCACATCATTCTAATGTATACATACACACAGAGAGAAAAAGAGGGGCCGCGGGGCACACACATGTGGGTCTTTCCCTCTCTCTCCGGCTGGGGCACAGGGGACTTCTCTTAACTCCAGCAGGAGGGACACCTGTTCACTTGCACCCCGAAGACATGAGCTCAGTATAGCTCTGTCAATCTCTCAGCATCCTGTCTGTTTAACACATGGCAATACCTAACCATTCATTGACTTAGTGAGAATGGAATGACTGGGTTAAAACCTGAGATGTTTCGACATGCTTTCGAAGTCAAAAGATACAGCATTGTAAAACCAGTTGTAAGTAAAATAGGTGGCAACAAATGTCATTAAATTTGTTTCAGCTATATGCATTCACTGTAGGATCAACCAGTACTTTATGTTTAAGAAACATTTGTGTTGTATGTAGCGTAGTTAGATTCACCAATGACAATTTGAAAACAATGTGCACACATGTTAGAGCATGTTTACCTTGATCATGTCATGACAATAAAATAAATCAAGGGAATTAAGGAAACCAAACACCATTTACAAAACCAATTCTAGTTTGATAAAATGATAAGATCTTAATGCCTAAAACTTGTCTTACTGCAATATTCTGTCCTATTTTCCTCACAATATTATTGAGTAAAATACCATTGAGCATTTTGACAGGCAGGAATCCAACTGCAAATGATTTGCTTTGGAGGGAAGAGTCTTATGAAGACTTCAGCTGAATTATAGCAGAAGGACACAGGGGATTCCATAGCTAATTTAATGTAATATAAATTGCACCACAGAAACAGGCCATTCAAATTACTGCAACATCTGAGTACTGCAAAGTGTGTGTGTCTCATTTGCTATAATTGCATGCATTTGCCTCCATAATTCCCTGAATTGGTCATGCCATTTGTGGATCCAGCTGTTTTAATCACTCTCATTTGTTTAATTTGTTTGTCATATCCCTGGTCTGCATATCCTCCTGTGCATACAGAATAGCATTCAAAAGCAGCACTGGATTCATGCTGTAGAATGTTGTAGACAGAAAGCACTCTAAAACATTGTTTACATTTTATAGTGCACTTCATATCCATGCTTGTACCATGGATGAACATTGCAGGGTTAAAATTTGTTATCCAGTTAAAATGTTAAACTAAAATGAAATTCAAATACAAATATATATATATGTGTGTGTGTGTGTGTGTGTGTGTGTGTGTGTGTTTGTGTGTGTGTGTCTGTGTGTGTGTTTATATTTAGGGGACAAATTTGTATGCAAACATCAACAAGACCTGACAAATTTGAGCAATACCTCCTTATTGGGAGGTCCTTATTTGTAAAAACGCTTTAAAAATAGAGTAAATAAAGTTTTTTTATTGTAAAAATATATGGTTACTTCAACATCTCCGTGTAATTATTTAGACAGACACACAAAATGTACAGTTGCATCACAAAGAGCCTTTGTTTTGACACAAGATAAGATAAGAATAATGTGTTCTCATAAAACATTTTAATGTTACCTTTTACAATGTTACCATTTTTCTTATTTCAAATCCATCAACGTTTATGATTCTGCCCCAGAGGTTTTCCTTTTCTCTGAACTTCTGTGACAGGCCTGGCCTAAGCAGCTGTGAAGGGGTAAGAGGTGATAGCCTTTAGTGATGTTCAAATAAACACTCTTGAAGTATTGTTCAACACAACAGACCTTTCGGCAGCCACACGCCCCTATAGCTCAACAGCATTTTCTGCCTCAGTCATCGCAGTCTGCATGCACATCTGCCGCTCTATATATCACAGCACATTGCGCACCCCAGCATTCCACAGAGCGCAGTGCCGGCAGTGATTTGTGCTCTGCTGTTCTGCTTTTTTTATTAAATTTTCATCTGTAATCTGAATGTCCTCTTGACTAAAAACACAGCCTTTTAAATCAATCTCGCAACCCCAAAGTAAACCTGAATCACATTATAAAGCACACTGATGTTACAATGGCATCTCCTCACCTCCTTGTTCTCCCTCCGCACTTGGAACGTGCATATTGTCCTGAGCTAACAGATGGGCAATCGTGAAGCCAGGGATGCTTAAAAGTGTTTAATAAATGTAATACAACCTATATAGTGTTGAAGAAAGGGGCCTAAAGCAGAACCAGCTGTCTGATGGTGGTGAGTAACCTTACAGAGGATTCCGGACTATAAAAATGATGCCTAATTCAGGCCAACATGTGGACCCTACTGATATGCAATACAGGGTCCTGTTGTATATTGGACAGTTTATGGGCTACAACATCATTCCTCTGGAAAAGTGAACTGAGGCCTTATGTTACTTCAGGCTTATTTATGACTTGGATGGATTTTTTTTCTTTATATACTCTATCAGAGGAGAACAATAAAAGGAAGCAGGTGAGGCTGGAATGTGGAGCCTTTCATGTTTTATCCCACTCAGGAGGCACAGAGGCGTATTATGGTCTTAGAAGGTAATACATGAAAGTGTCTAACAAATTGTCAAATTAAGGATTGGTGTCATGACCCCCGGTGGTGTCTATTTACAGCCATGAGCTTATTCCACCCCATGAGATTCTTGAAAACTGAACAGTGTGGAATTGAGAGCTAAATTTATGGAATAGAAAAAAAAACAAACTATTTATAAAAACGAACGATAAGAGTCAGCAGGGGAAATTGTGAATCACCTTTATTTTCTCGCTTATCATGTATAGTATACACAAGGGTGTTCTTGTTGCTTATCTGCTGGAGCATGGCGCTAGCAACATCAAAGACATGGGTTTGATTCCCAAGGTACACACAAACCAATCAATGTATAGGCTGTATGCACATAAGTTACTTAGGATAAAAGTGTCTGTCATATGCATAAATGCAAATGTATACATTAAACATTCATCCATGTGGTCTTAGTTACACTGGTCCATGAATGGACCATACAGCCGCTTTCAGAGCTTGTATGCAAGGAGGTCCATCTCTCTGGTTTTACACCTGTTTCCTGGTGTTTGCAATGAGGCTTAACTCAAAATGGTGCAGCGAAGGGGCCCTGCTCAGTTTAAGCTGTCTTAAATGCATTTTATATGACCTAATATTTCATCACACCAGACCCATTTTCATTTTGAGATACACTCCAGATAAGAGTTATAATCTATGTGTGACGAATGTGCCAGACTCATGCCTCTGACTCTGGTATGTACACAACACTCTACGTCTATGACAAGCTGATGCAGAAAGAGAGAGAGAGATAGAGACCGAGCAGGTGTGTTTGGTTAAGATGTACCTGTCAAGTGGGGTGAAATACGTGTCTGTATATTTAAATGAATCTCTTATCAGTAACTCAATGCCCCTACTGATGAAACATGGCAGACAGCATGTTAACATGTTTGCGTGGTTTAGTTTTGTCAAGAGCCACCAATAGACATCATTGACTTCATTGTCTACAGGAGTGGACAATATAAGAACCCCAGAGAGCCTGAATGGGACACAGCAGGGCTTTACAGAGCTGATCTTGATCTTCCTTCTACATTCTGTTTGTATTCCATCATTTGTTTTGACAGTTTAATACTGATAGGCATTCAGTTAATAAGCTTCTTTGTGAAAATCTGATGTACATGAGCAGAATTAATCTGAAGAGGTGGTTACACTTGGTGGACATGAAACAAAAGTAATTAAAATGACATTATTGCCCAAATTAATATATCCACTCAGACAAATGTCATGTCATGTTCTGTTAATGACCATTAATCCACCGGCAATTATTAATGACCTGCTCATTAAGCAAATTTAAACTATTGGATTTACTAAGAACATAAATTATCAGCAATTGTACAGGTCATTATATCAATAAATGTATTGTGTACAATTGCTCTATAACAAATTGTTTTTTTAATAGTTTTTATTTTTTTAATAGTATATGTTCTAGTTTTGAAAGCATTATCATTTTTAACATTTCCTTTTCTTTAAAATATTGAAGTGGTGTGGTAAATGTGCGATTGCAGAAACTGTAATGAACATCCCGGTCACTGGAATTCCCGGGAAGAGCGGCAGTAGCGGGCTGATCCTTTTGCACAGATCCCTTGTTTCCACGGTAACAGAGGAGGAGTTTGCACTTCGACCCGTGACCGCATCGGCGGAAATGAGGAACTAGGAAGTCGAGTAAAGGGCTGATGTGGAATACCACACATTTGTTAAAGATGAGTTAGTGTCGACTAATGAAATGTAATCACTTCCATCCACCACAAATGTAGAAACTTGATACCGGTTTACGGAACCGATTATCTCGCATGCAGTGCCGCCGTTGCCAGTGCACGGAAAGATGATTCTGAGGTAAATTTCTGAGCTTTTATCTGTCTTTATATTTTGACAGGGAGCAGTAACTGTGTGTAATAAAGCCGTTAGTGATGCTATAATGTTTTACCATGTCTGACCATGAATGACAGTATAAAACAAAAAAAAAAATCACCCGCCCCCAAAATCATAATATTTTATTGAAGAATCAACTGCAGTTTAAATAATATTGTTGCATTGTTAATGTCACTCAACAGTTCAGGTTTAATTTGCTTTAATTACAATAAAATTGTTTAATTTGTCATTACAATAACATGTTGTGAGACTGATTTTGTTGTATTTTTGCTTTTGTTTTAGATCACCTGATTTGGAGAGGAGTGATTGTATAGTGTGTCTGCGGTGGTGACGCCCGTCATTATTTTCTCTATTAATACATGCGCCTCAAAACAATGGACTGCGCATATTTCTAATATTGCCCTTCCCCACTGTTAACACTAGCTTTTAATTTTTTAGTATAATCTATTGGTCACTTTTTTCAGTGATTACAAGCTAAACAAGATGCTAAGACCAAATGAATAATTAAAGTACAAAGTACTAATATAAGTATTTTATGAGTGTCACACTCAAATATTCAGCTAAATCCATATTTTACATTTAAAATCATCATGTCACTGGCTGAACAGTCACAGAAGTGGTTTCCAACGCATGTCCAAGTCACTGTCCTTCAAGCAACAGACCTGCAACCAAAAGGCAAAAATGGCACCAATGACCCCTACACCATCATCCAACTGGGCAAGGAGAAGTACTCCACATCAGTGACAGAGAAGACCCTCAGCCCCATGTGGAGGGAAGAGGCCTCGTTTGAACTGCCAGGCCTACTCATGGAGAGCAACCCAGAGGTGTATGAGCTGTGTCTAACAGTGATGCACAGGTCCCTGGTTGGGCTGGATAAATTTCTGGGCCAGAAAATCATCAACTTGAATGAGATATTCGACAATAAGCAACGTCGAAAAACTGAGTAAGTGTGCTAACTGTGCTGAAATATTTCTCATGTTTTTGTGCCAATTGTGTTGAGGTGTATGGCTGGTTCTACTAAATAATTTTTAATGTAATTGTATAACCACTGCTTCTCTTCATGAGCAAGAGTCTTATAGAATTAAACCGTTGTAGCAATCCTTCGAAGATGCAGAAGTGCAACTTCAAAGAGGAAACTGATTCTAAAGGTCGTCTCCTCTCTTTGCTATCAGAGTTAGTGAATTTAATGGGTATTAGAAGATTGTAGTTAATGTCATATCAGTTATTGTTGCAATCTCTACATGAAAATATTTTTACCACATTTATGTCTTTCTCATTTACACAATCCAATTTTTGTTCTTTTATTTGGAATTATTTAGTAACGCTGTGGGTTCAGTTCAGGCTATTAGCTTGGCATGTTTACTAAGCTCATTGTTTTTAATAACAGCAGACCGTGTTGTTTGTCATAACAGCTGACCACAAAGTCTTACAAGGATCTACAGTTCTCTCAGCCTACAGGGTCTAGTGTTCAGTGCTTGTCAGCATAAAAAAGTCAAGTATATATGCCAAGTTAGATGTAAGAGCCTTGAAATGAGCCTTACATGGCTCTATTTTTAATTCTTTAAGTTCAGGATATTGCTGACATAGATTACTGATGTAATCCTGTCTGACTCAGTTAGTATTTGGGTTTGAAAGAATGCAATTTACCTGTTTAAATATATGGTTGCTTTCTCATAGTAATGCAAAACAATGAGTAAAATGCTGCTTTTTCAAGGAGGAAATTTAGAACCTGATTAACATGAGGTCATTTGTGTTCACATGTGGGTATGAAAGTTAGATAAAGATGCCTTTTCACCGCTTTAAACTACATTGGGCCTGTTTGAATCACAAACTCTAGGCTGATGAACAGGTTAAGTGAGGATCATTCTGCATGCTGTTATATTTTTCTCTCTGTCTATCAGACCCCTCTCCCCCTTCCTTTTTTGTCACACGTGGCATATGCTTCTTACTGTAACTAAATTTCAACCCTACTTCATGGACACCATTATCATTTTGTGGGCATGTACATACTAGCAGTAGGTGTAATAGGAGAGAGACCAGTATTGCAGGTTAGAGTAGAAAGGGCAGTGCCAAAGTTCTGTTAACGAATGCAAAAATTACTAAACCTTTGTTATTATTGTTTATGTATGTAGGAGTGTACAGGGCTTGCTCTAAAATCCATTGCATTTTATATCACTACTTAGAACATTTCAGCACATTATGCGTTTCCACCACATTGGAACATTTCCTCAAAGCTGGTGATGATAAGTACAGTTATTTTTCACATTTTTATTGAATAATCCTATGAAACACACATAGGGCAGTTTATTGCACAGTAACTCATTGCTGACATCACTGTTGACACATTGTTGACACACAAACTCTGCTGACCTTGCATCAATGGCAGACCCTTCCCCTGGAACAACTCTAAGGGTTGGCAATTCCCATTTACTTTTTCTGCATGCAAGCGTTTCCTCTATCACACGCAAGGGTACGAGAGTCTGTTTCGACATTGAAGTCGACAGGCCCTAATTATCGCACACCTGTGTTTGTTGATTGTACGGAGGTTCCCAGCGGTCCTCACAGAGTGGGAGTATTGTGGTTCCAGGCAGAGGAAGATTTATCTTGGCCCTGACTCCCATGTGAAGAACAGGGGCTGGCTGGCTTGCCACATGCCCAGATCAGAGCTTCCTCTCTGGGCCAGAGACCAGGTAAACCCCCTTCCCTTGGATCTACAAGCTCCCCAGTGTGTGGATGGTCTTGGAAAGAAACATAATCACCAGTCACTAGCTGTGCCATGATGGAAGAGGAGCACTCAGCAAGATGGCAGCCTGTGACAGCCCTACAGGGAACTGTGCTGTGATACTGAAGGGGTGTTTACAGTAGTGTTTGGAAGAACAGTGTCTAGGTCAGAGATGTGAAACTTTTATTATGGAGGGCTGGTTTTCAGTATCAATGCTGAGGCCAAGAAATGCAGGTGTGAGGGCCCAAGCAATAATATTTTTCCCCCTAAAATACTGAAATCTCTCTCTACATAACCCATCAGGTTTTATTTAAATAGTTATTATGGATATCATTGCAAATGGATACATACAGCTGTGTAAAGAAACAACACAATAACATATACCTGTGCTCTCAGAGTGCCCCAGTTTTTTTTAATAACTTTTGGAACCTGTGCTGGAGCACCCCCTTGAAAACGGTGTTAACAACGTTCTAACAGTGCCAAAACTCTGGGATTGCAGCTTCATTAAAGCAAAATTCTCTCATTGTTTCTCATCCTCTTGCCATTTCTAATGCATCTGATTCTCTGTCTTCTGCTAAACTACAAGAAGTTATTTTTAATAAAGTTTTTGTCCATATAATGGAATCATTTCCACATTTACTTCCACTGTAGGGAAAAAACACAGATTAGGCATTATTCAAAATACCTTCTGTTAAGTAAATAAATAATGACATAATTTTAGTTTGTAGATAGGCTATTCCTTTAGGTGTTCACTAAAATTATATCTAAATTAATGATCCTACTCCAAGGGTCTTAAACAAAATGCAAGTATCCCAATATTCAGCAACTCTTGTAATTAATGTGGCTCCACTGAAATATTGTCCATATCATAATCTCCAGAAACTGGTGTGAGCTTCAACTTCAGTGAACAAAGGCCAGATTTGTGCAAATGCCACCACGCTTTCACAGCATTATAGCATCAATCACATTACTTCCAGCAGAAAAAAAAGAGCAGGAGGTTAAACAAACAGGAGCTGGGGAATGGCCTAGATGGGGGGGGGGTATTACTTCACATTCTTTATGTGGCCCAAACCTTTGCAGTTACCAGGGAATTATGTTTATCCCCACTATAATATGCGTTCTCAGGATGGGGGAAGGCTTTTAAATGGACCAAATGGACTATGCTGCAGATTTCTGTGACGTGAAATTGGGTTTATGGCCAGACAAACACATTGCCCCCGTGTCGTTTTTGTATGAATTATACATACACAGCAAAGCCTGAAAGAGAGTCTTCCTATCAAGGGGGTTTTTAGAGTAAAGGGGATGTGAAAGATTGTGGTTTTCTCCTGTTTGTTTGTTATGTGAAAAAGCACACTGCTTATGGAACATCTGCAAATTACTGGTGCGTGTACCACCAGCCATGGCTGTTTTAATAAAGTGTAAGAGGCCAGCTGTAGCCTGCTTTGTTATACTGTGTATTAGGGATGTCCAGAGCTGCATATTTTGTAAACTGACTGGGTAATCTGATTTAAGGAAGCCCTGTATAATTAAATTGGTTAATCTAACCACAATCTGACGTCTTAAGGGAAGTTAAGGCTACTACCTTAAAATCACCAAGACAGAGCACAGAACAGAATGGTACAGATCACAGAGGTTTTAAGACAAAAGGGGATAATTGTAAAGATTTGGTTGTATTGATAAGCTTTACCTGTAAAGTTTTGCACTCATTTCTATTTCTCTCATCTCAGCTGGTTCACTCTAGACTCACGGCCAGGTAAGAAGAGGAAAGAGCGAGGGAAGATTCAGGTCAGCATCCAGTTCATGCGGAACAACATGACCGCCAGCATGTTTGATCTCTCAATGCGAGACAAACCAAGATCACCATTCTCCAAGCTCAAGGAAAAGATGAAGGGGCGCAAACACGATGGGGCCTTTTCAGACACATCTTCTGCCATCCTTCCACGCTCAGGACAGAGCGAAACCGATTCTCTGCCAGACCAGCACCAGCACCCTCAGGTCCCACCTGAACCCAAGCCAAAACGCTCACTGCTCACTGGGACGCAGAAACTCTCTGCTGCTCACTCCATGTCTGATCTAATAGGAACCCACTTTAGGCCCAAACTAGACTCAATGAACTGTATTGAGGAGAAAGGTGACAACATGCATGTTCTGTTTATTTTTGTTGTGTTTAAATGCTTCATTATAGAACTTAGCATCATTATAGCGATTTTCATCTTTTAATGTTCCGGTAGCTCAACTGGTAGACCAATGGTGCTAGAAATTTCCATGGAACACAAAAAAATGCCCAAAAAAATGCATTTTGGATAAATACATCTGGCAAAAGAATAAATGTAAATGTTTATTTTCATTGTGTTTTTTTGTAACAGAGCTAGTGGTGTCCATTACAGTCGTAGTTAGGAACGTTTCCTGTCCTTCTCATCCATAGGGGGCTCTCTATCTCACCGGCACTCTCAGAGTGATGGATATGGCTACCCGGTCAACAATGTTCCATGTGATCCTTTTTCCGACATCGGAGACAACATGCCTCAGAAATTTGCCACTCTGCCACGCAACCGCAATCCCTTCGAGGGAGATCAGGAAATGATGTGGGGGACGGAGAAGAGAGAGAAGAAAGAGAAGATTGGCTTTTTGGGCAGAGTGACTGGGAAGAAAGAAGGAAAGAAGACTGGGACAGGAACACGAACTGGCAGCTCTGGAGACCTGCGATCTCCAAACCCCTTTACCACTGAAACCTCAAGTGAAACCAACCCGTTTCTCTCACACTGCAAATCCAGGTACTGCCCTCCATGAAAGATTCTGTCATTATTAACTCAACCTAATATTGATTCAGACCTGTTTTTTTTGTGTAATACAATAAGCTACATTTTTGAAGAATGTGTTGCCAGCAACGTTATATAGCGAGTTTGACACCCTTTGGTCACTATGGCCTTTTATCAGTGTTTGGTTAGATCTGTAACGAGTTTAGAATAAGGTAAGGGCAAGCAAAGTTTGATTTTGGGTGAACTATCCCTTTAAAACTAATAACGTGGTTACATGCTTCTCTCCCTTCTCCCATGAGTTTATTGATTTCACTTGATTACATTTACTTGCAGTCAAACGCTGTACATCTGCATTTCTGATGCTATGATGTTTGATGACTTTATCTTTTCCATTACATCTGCTTGGCATTCCCAACCTCTTCTCCTCTCAGAACTGCTTCTCAGAGTTAAGTGGAGACATTCCAGTAATTAATATTTATCAGGGAAAGTCTGTCATTAGAAAGACCTTATCAATGTCATTAGGCTCAATCCAGGCTACAGGGGCCTGACCAAGCCACGGTAATGAGATTTAAATGAGAGATAGACCATTTAATTAACAATTTATCTGCTTGTGGCCTACCAGGACTCTCTTGCTCTCATCTTACCCTCTCATCTTACCCTCTCATCTTAGATCACAGGTCTTCCAGGGGTCACAGGTTGGGCAAAAAGGCATTTAACAGCCATCTTAATTGTTTATAGTGGTCAAATATTTGTTTGCTTTTGGCACCATTATACTGTAAATGAACTAACTTTTGGCAACCTGTTAATCCTTAATGGATGCTAACCCACCTATTTAGTTTGTTGGTCTCATAACAGTAGGCCCATAAAGCACTAAGTCAGCTTATTATACTGCAAGTTGCAATGGTATTTGGCACTTGTGGTTTACAAAATGATTGTATTGACTTCATTCTATCACAGACCTGTAACCGACTGCAGTTTTTTTGTTGTGGTCAATGACCTTGTTGGGAAATGAAAAGTAGACCTGCAACTTGAAGTGTGCATGTGAGGGGGTGTCAACCATTTCCTGACAATAAAATATGACCCTCTTTTTGTCACATCACTAGAGATTAGCTCACTAAGTTGCTTTGAACTTTCACAGGCAAGTGGCAGTTGCACTTTTAATGTGATGATTTGATGTTTCTCATGGCTGCAGTGCTTCTTAGCGCCTGTTGCTGACCAAGATCTCTGTTGATTGGTTAAAAAGCTAAATATATAGTGCTGTTCTCTTGGATGAAAGCACATTTGATGTATTTGTTGATGCTTTTGCAAGTAAAAATTTTTTACAGTTTCTTTTTCTTTCCTGGGTAGCAGTGACAACATAAGAAAACCCACCAGTAATGAGGACCTTACTCAGAAATCCAAAAGCTCCCCTGGCAAGAAGCTGGGCCTAAAAAACACAAGAGAACATGTAAGTTAATTCAAAAGGAATACGGTATTACAGAAAAACACATTTTGCACTCTAAACTCAATTTCTATTGGCTACAAGTACAGCTCAACATTTTGCAAAATGTCTTCAATTCTTTTTACGTTTGACAATATTTCAGGTTGGCGTAATGTACATAAAACACTGAATTACACTGTTCCCCACTAAGTATATATTTTTTTCTATTCTTTGCTACATGAGGGTGTATTTTCACATTGATGTTACTGTCCAATATGTCCAAATACAATCTGACCACACTACAAGTTTTCAAAACTTTCCCAAACTTTTAATTGGTCATTTATTGCAGAGCTTTTGCAGATGAAAGTCGATGATGCTGATCTCTGAGTATCACTTGTGGTGCTCTGCATGAAGAGCCATTTATCTAATTAACAGCTGAAATGGGTGGTCATCCTATGTGATCTGCATGTAATTTGAAGCAGTGTTAAGTTATTAGCGTGCTTCTATTTCGTTAGCAAGCGGTCTTGGACAGAATGTTCTCTCACTCAATAATTGGAAATCTAATCATTAATAATACACAATTTGTAACTGGTCTAATTTTACACTATAGGTCAACTCATGGTCACCGTTAAATGTGGAAAAAGGGCCCTGTCTCACTTTGTCATAATTATACAGAATGTGACCGTCACCGTGTTTGGTTTGCGACGTTTGCTTGCCGGTGAAGTGATGTTGAAACTGGAGCAGGATTGCTGAAAATGGCTTTCCTCACCCTTTTTGAGGTTGTGTTAACGCCGCGTCTGTGAAATAGTGTCTCTGCTGCTCTAAAGCCTTAATTAAAGGACAGGAAAGGTGGGGGGAGCCGGCTGAGGCATTTCAAAGGACTCAGAGTTTTAGATTTTCAACGCGAAGGCCCTCATTAGTGCCCATAATGAGACAACTGAAGAATGCCAAGTGGAAGTCTTATCTCTCCCACACTCCTGATTGCCTAAATCTCCTCATCAGCAGCTTGCAGTTCATGGTCATTTCCTGGGCTGCTTTCCTGCCCCCACTAGCTTTAGCTTGTGGCCCTGGTGGTTTAACAATTCCTGCAGCATCTCGTTCTGTGAATCTTCCCTTGAGTTAGTGTTCACTGGCCTGTATTTGCCAGAGAGGGATGGTTTCTCGGTTATATTGTTTTATCAGTTGATTTTAGACCAATATTTAATTTCTAAATCATATTACCTTGACTTGATTAACAGTAGAGAAAGCACATGATAAACATAAAGTAACCTCGAAAGTATTTGAACACCTGGACAGTTAGATAACAAAATATGAAAACGAGTAGCATCTGCAAACAAAGATGTTAGAATATTTCTCAGAAGCAGCTACACTTCTCTTAGCTTTTCGCAGTTTTACACAACTGGTCCCAAGGTCATTTTTAGTGGACGTTTGAAGTCACTTCCTCTCCAGTTTATTTAGTACTATCACTGTAACCACAGGTGTAGTTCATCACTTTAACTATACAACAGGTTGACTAGAAAGCATAAAAATATTAACTTAATTTTGAGCAGTGTATCTAAAACCCAAGTGTGCTTGTGCTGTTTTGTGTTTTAAACACAAATAATTTGCATCTAATGCAATGACATACACTTAACATTCATATAATACGCTCAACTGTGGCTTAAGTGTCCAAATATATTCAGAGACACTGTATTTTTTTCCTTTAGTTTCTAGAATGGCAGTTTTATGGAGACTGTTTTCCTGGGAGAAAGAAAAAAGGTTTTGTTTTTATTACTGTAATCTAAAGAGGATCATTATAATCAAGGTGTCACATGTATAAACAGCTGTCCAATAATGTGAATCAAAATCAAGTTAATGGCCAGAAGCGCTTCAGACAGTAAGGCTTCAGGTTGGAAGTGTTGAGGCTTGTTCCTGCCTAATTGACTTTCCTTAACAAATGCACAAATGTGTTATCAAAGTTATCTTCAATTCAATATTTACTCTCATAATTAGATCATTTATATGCTTTATATTGTGATTACTATCACACAGGGTGTCCAAGGTCCTCAAAAAGTAAAAAAAGTCGTGTTTTCAAAATGTCTTCAAAATGTAAGGCTATAAAAAGTCTTGCATATCTTTAGTAGTATAAGAAGTCTTATCATTTGTGAAGATAAGGTCAAATTTATTACAGTCCAATTGTACAATCTGTACAATCCTGTCCATTCAAAAGATTTAAAAATTTGTTTACATATTAGTCTTCGGAGTCTCTTTGTCACATTGTATGTTGCTTTTTATTAGTTTGTTTTCATATATTTTGGTACAAACAAATAAGTAGGATTTAATTTGACCCTGTTACATCTTGCATTAAACATTTTAATTTGATATCTCACTACAGTTTAACTCATCACACGGCTGGCTTTAAATTGGTCTTTTTGTATTTGTTGCAGAAGATAAGACAGATATAAAATGTTTGAGAGATTTTATCAACTGAACACGTTTAGTGCTTATTTTCACCTTAACAGCCAAAAGTGTGAATTTGTCTGATGTTTGATAGCAGATGTGGAAATGTTTCTAAATTGCTCAGATGCTGACATTTCTGATGCTGATATGTCAACACATAATCACTATGTAGGGAGCAGAGGCTTTAGCATTTAGACCAACACTTCTAATTGGCTCAATTTATCAAGTTAGTTCTATATTGAGGGAACCATTAAATAATGTTTATTTCACTCTCATCTCCTTAAATATTTGTCTTCTGTAAATTGAAATGCTATTTTCGTTAGTGTACTTGTTAGTGATGTTCTAGTGTCATTGGTGCAGCTACTGTGTACTGCGTCATTGTTTGCTTTTCCATTCTGAAAACATGTGGATTGTTTAAATATAAATATTATTCACTAACCGTGCATGTTAGCACAGGTTTATGCACAAATATGTGCATGTTTTCACCAGAAGCCATGATTCACACATTTGCACAGTGTTGATTGGCTGTACAGGACAGGTTGTACAGAAAGCCCTTATATGGAGATGTTTGGAAATGTATTATGCTAATAACTAACTGTAGGCATGAGGTTATTCTTTACAGTAAACTGGGTTTAACATTAAACAGAACAGAAATTTAAACAAGGGTAAGAACAAATATGTATTATATTTGTAAGTAAGTTTTGGAGGTTCCTCAAGCAGGTTGGCCCATAGATGCCTACAATGATAAAAAACCTCATGGCTGATTGTATGCACTTAAAGTGAACATGCATATTATGAGTTTCCAGAATGCTGCAGGGCAGCGATAGGATTTAATTGCGAACATGCATTTGGCTAGTTAAATCTTGGAAATAAAGCCATAAGAAAAGGATTAAAAATATCCTTTACGTGTCCTTTCAAGTATCATTTAACAATGTCCTGTCCTGTGGTGGTCTTCTTGCACAGCGGCCTGAACATTTACAGATGAGTATGGCAGCCTACAGCAACCTCTCCTTTCAGGAAGTTGTACAAGAACTTATCAAGCAGAAGGAGGTGGTGAGAAAGAAGGACGCTCATATTCGAGAGCTGGAGGACTACATTGATAACTTGCTGGTCAGGGTCATGGAGGAGACACCAAGCATCTTAAGAACACCCTATGAGCCCAAGAGGAAAGCTGGAAAGATCTCTAAGAAGTAAAGATGTGGAGTGAGACCTAGTATATTGTTAATTCACATTAAATTATTGCTTGTTAAAGGACATTAAAATGTGGGTTGTTAAGAAGGCAGAATTTATGCCCAAGTTGTTCTATAAAAGTTTGTTTGCAAGAATTCAAACTTGCAAAGAATGACGGGCACTAAATGTGGTGATGCCAAACACCCTTTTCAGTTTTCGTGTCAATATTGATTTGTTGTTTGTTTAATTTCAAAGAACCGTTTGAGCTGTTCTAGGCTGGTGCTTGTGTGGAAACATTTTTGAAAATATTCACAAGCAGTCATTCATGGGTAAGAAAGGCTTACTTGTGATGAGATCGATATTATGGTTATACCGAAAATAACTGTTGAAGTTGACTTTTACATTGGATTCAGTCCATTGAACTGAATTCAGCTGTTAATACTATCAGTAATACTGTGTTTTATGTGTTAGTTTGCAGTAGAATGATTGGGCTGGAGTGTCCATATGAGGCCTTTAATTTACTGCGACTGCATTCACGCTTTGCAAAAACTGAAACCTGATTTGTATAGTTATATATCCTGTGTGATTAAGGAAGAAAACATCTGGATTACAGGGACAACAGAACATGGCAAAGCAGATTTTTACTTGATGTATTAGCACTAGGGTGTCCAGTTTACTAGAAGGCAACACTGGGTTGACAGGGTCGTATTCTTCTATTAATATTGAGTGTGTAAACTGTAGACTGAGAGTGATCAGACTCTTTATAATATTGGCATTTTACAGGTACCTGATTGATATGTTAATTGCAGGATGTTGGTATTAAATTATTCAATTACATTTTGGTACTTTTGCAGTACTTTTACAAAGGGTATGTCTATAAAATGATACACTGATGCGGAGATGCACTACTAAATATGTATTTCGAGTTTGATTACAATGAACAAAATATGTATGTGAATAGCACTATTAAAGTCCAAGAAACAAAAAAAAAAGCATAACAAAACAAAATTTAAAGCATGTTTCGGCAACAAGATAAATGAAAAGTAAGGTAGACAGAAACTAGCCACAAGAAGACATTGTTTACAGATTTCTTTATAGTTTTTAAATAAGTTGAAAATTGCCTTTGCAGGACACTGACAGCATTTACTGTGATTTGAATCATTTGCTGTCATCTGTACATATCTGGTGAGTAAATGATTTTGGCTAACATTCTTGTTAACTTGCTAACTTCACACCTTGTACTGTTACATTGAAGCGCCTATATAGTGAAATGCTGTTCTGCCATTGTGCACCCAAATGCGCCAAATACTTGTATTAAATCTGTATGTTAGAGAAAACGAAAAATGATTGTGATGGTGACTTGGTATACTACTGTACGATAACCCATTTTAATATTTAAGCCTTTCAGGTAAAGAACAAAATAAGGCCATAATGTCCCTTTTTAATATTGTAAAAGTGTGTATAGGCTTTTCCAAAAGCTTCCCAGATGTAGTTTGTCATACAATCATGTTAAACACTGTGCTGGTTAGCCATTCTGGGAAGCAAGTCTCTTTCTGTAATATTGGGTTACAATAAGGAAGTGTGTGTTCTAATAATTTTGTCTCATAGAAGTTTTATTTACTGGCACAGTATGTTTTCGGAGAGGTTTACATGTATGTAATTGAAGATTTGTTTAAATCATTCCATGCCATCATTCAGTGTTACACAGTTTATAGGACAGTGACTCAGTGCTGTTTCTAGGGTCAATTTGAGAAATGACAACATTACAAGGTTTTGTGCAACGAGAATTGTGTTTTTATAATTTCATCCTGTTTATAACATCATATTTTAACTTATCAAATACATCTTTATTTTTTAGACTTAAAGCTTTTATTTACAATAACTACAAAAATGTTGTATGCCAGATTCACTTTCATTTATATACTGATTTTTTTCTCCCTCATGTTGCTCCCTCACTGGCAAGAAGTTTTCCTTCAGTGTGATTCAATTCAGGAAAATCATATGTAGTTTGCCAACCCACTAGTTTTTATTTATATAAGTATTTTTTTGTTTCAAATCATATGTGGATTTCTATGCATTGTAAATTCCTTAATTGTTCAAGAGCTTGTGATCAAATAAGTCTTCAGATCTGCACGCCTTGTTGAAGCAGTTGTGCAGACACATGAGCAGTATGTGTTGTATTTTTATCACGTACACCAGAGTACTTTTATTTTTTGTTTTGTCTTATAAAACTGGAACTGCTATGCATCTCTATATAGAGCAATTCTGTGTGGTACTTTGAATGTATTTTGACCAATCAGCAATGTCTGTAATCACAAACACAGTGTTGATCACCCTGTTTAGATTATCTAGCACTTCTGTTATCAGTTTTTATACAGTATACAACTGAACTGAAGCTAATTTATTTTTGCTTTCACCCATACTAATATTAGAAGGCAGTAGTTATGTTGTACATTGTTCTATATTATCAAGGGTTCACTATGGTGGATTATGAACAAGGCAAGTAAATGTCTTGAACAAATTAAACATTCTAGGGAATATTCTAAAATATTACTATTATTGTTGTTTTTTTATATAGCTATCCCTTACAGTTTAATAAATGTTTTTCATAAATACAGTAAAAACCCTTATTAAAGCAAAATGTATTTTACAATTAAAAGGATACCTGGTTCTATAATGGTGGTCCAATGCTTAAAACAGTTTTTTGTATTATGCCAGTTTTTTCCCCACACACAAAACGCAAAACATCCTCAGTTCCACTAGTAACAGTTTTTTCACTGTAAACATTTTTAAAACATAAACAAGTTTGTGTTTAGTTGATTATATTTTGTTGCTGCTACTTATCTATCTCTAGGTCATTCAATTGGATGAACTTCTTACAGTATGAAAAAAACATTTTTTTATTTTCCTTAATAACTGACACATGACGACACAAAGAAATTAAATACAACAGTCACAAAATTAAAGTAAATAAAAGAGGTTTCTTTTGTATGTATTAATCCTGGTGCTGCAATTATATCATACATTTGTATGAGATTCAAGTATTCTGTATCATGTTTTCATTGCTGTAAACTACTTTTCTACTCTGACTCTAGCTTTCACTTTCTTTAAAATACCTTTTTCCTCTAAAACTTGAATTTCCTTAGAATATAGAATTTTACCCACAGACTTTGGTATTAGAAAATGGTTATCACAAGATTGTGATTTTCAAGACCCTTTCCTGTAGGTTGGTTTCATTCAATATGTTGTGTAGCTGTAGTCATCAGTAACTCATCCAGAAATAAAAGGTCTGTCTTTGCATTCTTGGCATGTGGCATGAATGAGTGTAAAAGAGAACTGAGTGCATTGTCTTTGTGGCTACCATATAAAATGATGGTACAGCCACTTTCAATAAATCTTCTGTACTTCATAACAAGTGTGTTTGATTGCTTTGAAACACATCTGAATAACAGGAAGGATAAAGCTTATAGGTCAACATGAGCACTTTTCATATTCTGTTTAAATTCAAGGCTGGGAAAATTCAAGTTAATATTAGTTAACGCAGATATTCCATAGCTACATCACAAAAGCTTCAAAACCATTCTGTATTCAGTGTCGGTACTATAGTGACGACAGATGTCCACATCAATGCATTAATTATATGAAATTCATTAGCCTTTACAATTATCTTCCCCACTTTGAGGGATTTTAGGCAATCTCCAGCTTCGTTAGCATTGCTCAGAGAACCCTACGGATGTTGTTGTCTTTCAGGATATCAATGAATAGGAATGAAATTCTCATGCCCACCCAAACAAATAAAATAACCTCTTTGGCAACAAGGTAGCTTGTTAAGCTTCTCACCTCATTTGTTTTTGAGTAACAGAAGTGTGTGTGTACCGCTACATGAACAAGTGCACTCAAACTGTTTACCATCTCCACCCGAGGAGCCAGTATCATTGCTCTTCATTCAGAAGACTTGTTCTCCATGGAGGTACTCGCTCTCTGCAAAATTTGGATGAAAAAGGAGCTTGTTCTCATGCAATGAGATGTAGATTAACAGAATTCCCTGTAGAAACAGGGCTTCACTGAAAGCACAGCACAGGATTTTCCTTTATTAACACAATGTCCCTTGCTCAGTGGGTGTTTTCTAATACTGTCTCTGTTGCAATCTTTATACTAGAGAGTGACTTAAAACTAAAGTTTTTTACTTTATTTTTTGAATGGCAAGCATCAAGGTAAAGTCCATAAATACTTTTAAGACAAAATAAAATACACCTTAAATATAAGTGTATTCATTTATTAAGTTTATTTGTTAAATGTAATCAAATCAAGGGTCATTTGCAAATAAATGATGGACCTTTCAACTATTATAACTCATTAATTCATTTTTATTTACATTTAACTCGCTTCTCCCAAGGTCAGTAATGTTCCACTAATATTTGACATCCCAAGTATGTAGACATAAGTCTCTGCATTTTGTTTTATTTAGATTGCTGCACATTATTATTTTATTAAAACCCAACAAACCTCTTTTTGTAAAATGTTTGTTCAAAGTGTGCTTAATAAATAAAATGTTTCCTTATCTAATGCAATAACATTCGTACATTTTTTAGTGTGGCTCAAGTGTCCAAAATCTTTTAGGAGTTGCTGTAAAGGTTCCACTTGGTACCACTGAAGTTAATGATTCTACAGCATTAGACAGAGTGGAAGGTGTATTGTTTAATGAAGTGAACTATGTGGATCATTTAGTCTGGTAATACATTAATTATCCTTTTGAAGGACATCTAAAAGCCAGTAGTTACATTCATTACATCATAATGTTTTCCCTTTGTATTAGAAATGTGGTCGAACAGTAGTGTGTCTGGTATTGTAGTGTGGCCACGATATTTGACGTAAAGCTAACAAATGAGGAGCATCTTTTTTGCTCACTTTTCATGAATTGGCAATGACCGACGCTGTAAATGTTCTGGCATTGGTTTACGTCTCATTTTCATGAGTTCTAACTGGAACAATAACTTCGTTATAGCACGTAAAATAACACGTTCATGGTTTCATTTTGTCTAGTGTCCAGTGGATGTGGCATGTGTCATGTCCCATTTGCTGGACTTTTAGGCATGGGAGGCGGTGTGGTTATATATTATGTGTAAAAGCATCTGCTTTTGATTGTAAATTACGGTCAGTTACAGGATAGACAGCAGTGGTTCGTGCCACTTGACAGTACGTGCCTCTTCGAGGACTCGTGTGCAGGTGTAGGCCACCCACACCACATCTGTGCTCATGTTAAAAATGGATGGGCATCATGGCACGGGGATCGGTGACACCTGGCACGCGTCCGTTCAGAGAGAAACACCTAAAGCAATTTCTGTGACAAGATGCTCGACAAGTGAAATTCAACATACGGATGAGAGAATGACAGCCATAGGTCTTTGATGGCCCCTCCTTCTGGCCCAAGCTCTGTCTGAACCTGACCTAACATAAGCCAGATGTCAAGGTTAGCCTCCACTGGGGCTTCCACCCCGCTCTGAAGAGAACGGTAAACTAATCTGGAAAAGCGCTTGGTTTATGTAGGAAACCTGTGCTCAGAAAAGGTGTCAAATGAGCCACTCAGCATAAGGAGGGCCCCCATCAGGCCCCATTGTGTGATCTGTTGTTTGCTAGATTGGTGCCACGCGTCCTGGATCAGATGAACAAAGCCCAGATGACACCCTGAGGATGAGAGGAAATCAGACACATGGACAGGACAATTAAAAGCAAAGAAGGTGAAAGGACCAGAGCTAAAGCTGTCCATGACAACCCTGTGTTCAAAGCTAATTTATTTAGCTAAGGTTAAAAAAATGCTGGGAATGCCAATACAAGACACAGAAACAAGGAACATTCATACAAAAAACTGCCTAACAAAAAATATTTACATGCTAACATTGATCTGCTTGATAAGAAGAGAGATTACAGTAGGTGGCAAATGGCTGTGGGTGCAGGTTTCAGCTACACTCTCTGTCCCTCTCTTGAAACACTCAAACACATCAGTACATTACACTTTAGATAAGCAACAGCTAGCTGAACAGGTAATACACACACACATACACATCCCCCACACACACTTTGGCATGAGCAGATTCCAGTGATTTAATGTACAATGTACTGCCATAACACAAACACACAGAGTAAACATCAGTTCTAAAATCTCATTCAGTGAGAAGCAAGTTTTATAATTGTCATGATCAGCCATTACTCTCAGTGCCTTAATTCATTAGAATGTTTTTTTAAATCTATGAGATTTAAAAAAAAAATAAATGACCAACAAATGTACTTGTTCAGATATACTAAAATGCCTGACAAATTAAACTTTTAAATGTTTGCTACAGATGAACTGCATGTGTCGGTGTGTACATGTTGATCTGTGAAATGTCTCATTAGACAGTCTTCATCATGTCTATCCATCTGGCAGTACCAGATTTTCTGGTTTAAGCTGATAGGACCATCCCTCAGGCCCGCCAGGAGGCAGCTTTCTCAGTTGCTCTCTTGAGCACTTTTACTTTCAAATATGCTGCTAAACATGGAGTAATACGGTCAATCAGTCAGTTGTCTGCATGCTTTTCCTGAAACATAAAAGCCCAGCCGGAGCACCGCTGGACCCCGTACCAGCCAAATTACTCCAACGGGAATTACCAAGTCATAAATTCTAATGTGTCAGAGGGGTGGCTGTATTTCAGAGGCAGGATTTTTTCACAATTTTATTCTAGCATCCATGTAGGAGCTTGTCATTTTGCAAAGCAGACAAACAGTATCACAAACTGACAAATGTAATGGTGTTTACATCTAAACACTGCCCAGAATCACAGCGATCTGGGCGGAGGGAGACGATGGAAGCAGAGAGGCTGAGAGGCTCCCCACCATGCCTTAACAGGTCTCTTCAAAAGAAACATCTGTGATGTGTCAACTCTCAGAGACTCAAATCACCATCCTAAAGCATGATAATCCACTTTGTAAATGTGGGGCAAGTTGCAGCTTGTCTTTTTCTATTTCCTATTTTTCTCTCGGTCTCCCTTTCTCTCTGTTTTCCTCATCGACATAAATGTTTATTACTCCAGCACCTTGCTGACACATTTAGTGTGAGAAGGTGGTAATGCTGTTCGTTTTGTCTATTCTCCTATACGCTGTTATAGATAATTTAACACACAGCTAAGAATTGATGTCGATTGATTTAGAACTACATTAAATGCTGCTCTGTGCAAAATTTTGTCATAAAGATGCCCAAAGTAAAAATAAATATTAACCATAATTGTTTCTGCCAAAGGACTGTGACATTAATTTCTTAGCTCTCTCAAACACACAGAGATTTCTATGGAGCCCCTAAAGGGACCTTAGCAAAAATTAAAAATCCAAAGTAATACACGTGCACACGTGAAGCAATTTCTGGCCCCGGTTTAAGAAAGTCTGAGTGTGTGAGCTTAAAATTAAGCAAATATGTTCTTTGCGAATATGCAATCCGCTGTCTTTGCACTTTGCATGCATCCACCTGTATCCATTGAGCTGACCTGACGACTGGAGTTGTTGCCGAATAAATGCAATGCTTGTTCAATACTTAAATAGTCTTTTCTTTGAAAGACGTTTCTAGATCTCAAAATTAGTTTGAAATGTCGCTGTTATTATATATATATGTGTGTCGGAATGCAAGAACAGAAACAATATCTTTGTACTGATAGTGAACAGGGTAAATGTAAGCCAGAAAATGTAATGCATATGCACGCGTATGACTTTGGATTTTGAATTTTTGACAAGGTCCCTTTAGGGGCCACATAGATTTCAGCAAGTCATGGAAGATTCTGGAAAAATGACTCTAAGCTCTTTATTTTCTTAATTGTTTTGTAAATAGAAATTTGCTGACAAAAGTTCTATGATTAAATAGTAAGATAACCTACATGAAAATACAAAACTGTATCCTACTTTATATTAAAATTGTTTTGTGTATTATGTAATGTGATGAATTAATTGTTGATGCACTGTGTTACCAATTTTACCATTACCAAGTCATTTTTCAGTACTATTATTCTGCCTTATTTCTGATGTTGCCAGATACTCTCAAAATAATTAGTCTCAAAAGAAATTACTCCTTTAGTTTGAAATGTCAATATTGCTTTAATTTTAAAACTCTTGTGCAAATCCTGCTTTTCTGTTTGGCTGGATGAAATCACCTGTTAAACACTCTCCTCCCTTTCCTCTTGACAACAGATGGCTTTTGATTAGTCTATTCACTTCTGAAACTTTCTTGATTGAAGTTCTGCTCTGCACAAGAAACAAAACAACATGGAAACATGGAACATGTCAATATGGACATGACACAAACATGGAAGGTATTTTGCATACCGCAATACACATTTCTGAAATAGTATGTTTGCTGCACTGCAAGAAACAGCACCATTTATGGCCATGTGGTGGATGAGATTAAAACATTAACAAAAGGGTAGAGGTTAGAGTATCAATATGAAAGTTAATGTTAATCAAGGTAATGCTGGTGATGTTTGGTGTGTGTGCATGCAAGATGTCTGTCATTCAGCCTGGCAAAAACCACTGTCACAAGTGAGTGTGCAAGCAACTTACCAAGCTCTGAGTGTGTCTGTTAGGGCTGCTTTGATTAGCCAGTCTGAAAATGTCTTTTGGGTATCTGGCCTCCTAGTCTTCTCACGTCAGTGCTCACAGAGAGCACATTCAGATGTACCATAAAGCCAGATGGACAGAGAGAGAGAGAAAATGTAGAAAATGACAACTGTTTCTACACTGTCTTTAAGGTTGAGGGATGTAAAAAATTAACCTGTTTTTAGCATTTTTCCAACCTATTGCCTCAGTGCTGTGCAGCCATAAAGTTGTAAAGGTTTGTTCTGTTTGTGGTGTTTATTTCAAGATTTATTTTGTATTTTGTTCACTATACATATTTGCCTGATGCAACATAGTTCAGAAAATACGTTGAGCGAGACATTTTAAACAAAATATTTATGCAATCTCTGAGGTTGTCGTTAAAATAATACTGTTGACATGGAAGCGATTGTTTGATTTGAACCGTGGTCTCAACATTTACTCAAGTACTTACTGACGTCTCTGGGCACTGATTATACAAAAACATTTTCATTCCTAAAATTATTTTCTCTTTATGTGTATGTAAATACATTTAAGGATTTTTGAAAGTAACATGCTCTTTGTCACAATCCAAAGCAGTGTAATCCTTTTTGATTGGACAGAGAACAGTGTTTCTCTGCAATACAAAGACATAATGATGTGAGTGGTTTTTAACATCAAGTTTTGATAGATCATGATGGTAAGATCTAGTCCCTCTAATGACTGCCACCTCAGTTTTACAGGTGCCTAACATCAAACCAGCTTCTCCCAGTGTGAACGTCACTTTACTTTTCCTACATTTCACTTCGTCTGAAATCTTCATAAAGCCTTAACAGTCAGTCTCACGTGAATGTTCTAATTTCTCTGTCTGCATTAGAAGTGTCAAGGTACTTAGTGTAATTTCACTGTAATCCTCTCTGCTAGCCTCTAACAACAGGTGATATGATTTTCCCGGCCATACTGGCATATTTTATTACTATTCTTCCCTTTATTGAACCTCAAAAGAATAATTCTTGGGGATTTTTTATGTTTTGATATTCTTTAGCCTACTGGAGTGTCATGAATGACAATTGAACATACTCAGTTCTTTTTCTATTGTGTCTCTGTCATGAAACACTGTGGGTCATTGCGAACAGAGGCTGCTGTCTTTCAGTGGTTTATTATCATTAAGAAACATGACAATTAGCCAATTGCTCAATTAAGTACAGTCTCTAATCTACAGAAAATAACTGACTGGAAAGATGTACTGCTGCTTTCCACTGTTCACAAAGAGAAAGCTCCATGAGCGCATCACAGAGGAGACTTAAAAGCTCTTTAATAAAATTAATCTGAGATAAACAATCATTTACACCACTATAAAACTGCTACCAGTGAGGATTACAGTGGTGTTTACAAAATGAATCAGCTAGAGAAGGGAAAATTAGAGAAGGGAAAATTAGAAATGAGATCTCATTAATATCTCATTTGTTTCTCCTCTTTCTTAGGTGGAGATTATACCTCAAGTCTCTTGTTTCTTAGATCTTTATCTTTAAAAAAAATACCCATAATCTCACATGTATCTCTTTTTTTAGATTTAGAAGAGATCTCAATCATGTCTCACAATATGCTCAGATTTGCCAAAATACATAATTTGTAATCAAAGATCAGACTTTAAAATTAACTGAAACATTTGGCATCAAATTCTTCCAAGACCAAATTATCTGAACTATGTTAGCCACATTAATTTTATAGATGCAGAATATGCTCTTACTGTACTCTGTCAACTATGTCATCGTATTTCTTTTTTAATCTCTTAGGAGATACATCTGAGACACAGCTGACACATAAAGCCAGAATGGCTTCATTTTTTTCCCTTCTTTCCTTTGTATGGCAGTTTATATTACAATCAAATACTGATCTGACACCGTTTTAACAAATAGAAAATGTGGAACAGAAACCCTATCTTCCCTTAATCCCACAGGTCAAAAGGTCACCTGAACTACATTATAATGATAAAAAGTAATGACAAATCATCCTGAATAAATTTTTAATTTGGCAATGAAAGATTGTGCTCTTCAAGCACAGAGCTTTTAGCTTCTTCCTCTGACACTGTAATTATCCAGGGAGCCAATAGAGCTTCACAACGATTCATTTATTTTTCAGCCTTTGTGGCAAACTTTCTAAATGATTGTGGTGTTGACATGAAGAATGATCGTTCAGTTCCCAGTCACGGCCAACAACCCCAGGCTCTCACAATCCCCTCTTAACAGCGTGCTTGCAGACATGCCAAGGTTTATTTTATAAACACGAGAACATGGCAGATAATCGCGCAGTACTTCTCAAAACAGGCCCACAGTGCCATTTCGCAGACCAACGCAGCCGTTTTCGCCCATATGTCCTCATTAGGGTCTCTCGCGCTCTGTTTCCACAGTGCAAACAAGGTGGAAAGTCTCCAATGTTTTGCAAGTGTCACATAGTTGTGTGATGAGCCATCAAGACTGAGCTGGCTGGAATATCACTGACCCTCAATCACTCCACTTTTTTCCACCCGTGTTTTTCTCTAAAATGTTCTCGATTTGCAAGTAAAATGAGCAAAAGAGTCGGCCTTGTAAACTACTCGCAGGTGGCTCGATTTGAAGGGGTGTTTTGATACAATTAGGCAACAGATAGAGGGAGGGACTTTCAAAGGGGCTCTCTGACTGAAAGAGTGGGAAAATATGAGTAATTAATTGTGAGGCATCAGATTTGACGTGGCAAGAATTAAGCTGTCAGAGTGTAAAAATGAAGATTCTTATATCCTTCTCTGAACAAAGTAATTGCTGGCTGTCAAATGATAAATTGATAGAGCAACGACAAACATGCACCTTTATAATATGAGAACAAAACACATGGCACAGAAATATGCATCATTTTCTCTCTAGCAAGATATAAGTCAAAACAACGCAGAGCATGATGCTGAGCTTTACAGAAATGGCATGTTCTGGAATATCCAGTGTCCTGTCCTTAAAGAGACAGTTCACCTAAAAATGAAAATTCTGTCACTACTCAGTCAGATCTTTTCAATTGGTCCCGCTCACAAAACTAGTACCTTGCTCAAAATGCCTTCTTTTGTGTTTCACATAATGAAGAAAGTCATAATGTGGAATGAAATGAAGGTTGAGTAATTTTCAGTAATTTTCATTTTAGGATACACAAATCTTTTAAGCTCAATTAAAAAGATTTACACTTGCTGATTAATGAAAATGGGTTAAAGGTATAAAATGTCTTGCAGACTGTTGTGCTGGTATGTTCTTGCACATTCAGACAGAAACTCTGCATCGGTTTCAAATGCTTATCAGCACTCACACACCACATGATATACTGAATATACTGAAAGAGCAGGAAAGGGGGTCTAAATTGAATAAGCAGAGAAACAGGGATGAGCAAGAGGTGAAAAAGAGAAAGTACACAGATGGACAGATGCATAGATGTGGATGAGTTTAAGGTGTGCGAATGGAGAACCATCCGATTCACTGGACCAGAACCAAGTGGGGCCGACTTAGCCATCCACAAGAGCACTATTGTTCTCTTCATTAATCAAACTCCAGCAGGGCAGGTAACATTTCCCTTATACACACATACATACTCACATACACATATGCTTAAACACAGACTGCCAGGAGGCATGAATGGGCTGCTTTTTTAGCTGGCAGCGATTGGCGTTTGGGTTGAGGAGAGGATGTGTTTCTGTTTCATTAGTGAGATGAGCTCAGCGCAAGCTCTGCACCGTGTTCAACAGCAGGTATTAACCTTCAGAGTTTGACCTCTGCTCAGACTCAGCTTCCATTCCAGAATATTTTTCCTCTCTTTCTCCCTCTCTCTTTCATTGCCCGCAATTTGGTGTATATTAAAGTAATATCACAATCATGCTGTTGCGTTGAATGTCAGTACCGCTGAGATTTGTCATAGGTAATGAAGGGAACCACAGCCGTGCTGATATTCAGTACAACAGCACGCTTGTTGGAGCATTATCGTTTGTATATCATGTCACGTCACAATCTTTGAATTCTTAAACTCTCAGTTGTAAGTGACAGTTTTGCTTCTCTGTACAGATTTCACTCTTACTATGGTCCCCAATTAGGTTTAGGGCAAATAAAGGTGAATAAGGGCAATCAATCACAGAGATATGTTATAACTACCCCCAAGTGCCCCGTTGTCATTCATTTTAACCATAACAATGTTCTGTTAACTACATTTGTTAACTAAGAGATAGAAAAAACCATGAAATCAACATCCTGAGTGTTTGTGGATAAATTCCTTAAAAGTAACGCATACCTCTTCAGGCATAGTAAGGCTGTGAGCCTCAAACGCTTATCCAAGATCAAGATCTAAATGGCACACTCATTAACCGATCAAAACAAACAAGAGGGGGCAATCTGCATGCTTAGCCATGAGAAACCAAAGCTCTTTATACTCAAGAAGCCTTTCTTAATATCTTTCAAAATAAAATTTTAGTAAAAAAAATATTAAATTATTATGTCTAGAACAGAGCATGGACTGGAAATAAGGTGCATGCATTTTAAAGGAAGAGTTACCCAAAATTCTGAAAATCAGTACAGTACATGAATTAATAATTCTTAATAATATAATTTGATATCAAATCAATTTAGGTAGTTTGTTAATGATAACACAGATGCATGTAGTAAATCTAAAGTGTGTTATTTAATGAATGTAAACCATTCAAATATTGCTCTAAATGTTGTACTGTTATGTCCCAGCATTGGAAAAATGTTGCATGGGAAATGAGTACTTTATGTTCAGTATTTCACGGTTCTGTTCTTCTGAGCTGTTAGATTATTTGCTGTACGCCAGTGGGTGAAACACAGACTAGTCATTTAATTGGCTTGTACTATGACTGTTTTTCTGAAAATACACACACAAAAAACAATCTCTGGTATATATATATATATTATATATCTAAAATCCACAAAACAGATGCTCACTTATTTAATTACATGCTAATTCACTTAACCAGAGTGCTCCTTGACTCATGAATTCAAGGGTTCATGGAAATCAAAAAGCTCTGCTTCTCTAAAGCTTCATGGATTCTGGGGAAAGGCCTTTTTCGGAGTCTGACGCATTAATTAAAAAGCTTGTGGAAAGTGAATGTCTTATTTTCCTGTAATGAGTGTAGCTTTCATCATCCTGTTTTCCCCAACATGACGCTTTAGGCTTAAGTTTGCTCTTTTCCAGCTTTACGTGCAGTGCTAACACTAAGGCAGCAACAAAGGCCTGTGAGTCACAGCGTGTCAACTCTCTATAGCATACTGTTTTTCCTCACCTCCTTTGAAAGCACATTATTAATTGGATTTAGATATTTGCAAAATGATCTATTTAATGGGATTACTAGTGCAATAATGATCTTATTTGAGAGGGAAGCCATCCAGGCTTTTGGGGGCGGACTGATAGTGTGTTAGCAGTTATTCGGTAGTTAGTGTTGTGGGTAGAGATAAAGCTTGGTTTGTTGTTTATGTGTATATGAGTGAGTGAGTGAGTGAGTGAGTGAGTGAGTGAGTGAGAGAGAGAGAGAGACAGCAGGAAGAGAGATGGCCGATGTAGTGAAATAAAGCCTGGCTGATGAGATTTTGGGCAATTCTAAGGGGACCTCTCGCTCTCTTTCCAAGGGGCCTCTCAGCCACTAAACTCCTGACAAGTTCAAGGTTGGAAAGAGGAAGAGAGAGGAACAAGTGAAATAAGGGAAGGGCAGAGGTACAGAGTCTCTTGTGGCTGTAACAATGGTCTTTTCTAGCATCTTTATCCAGCCTGATGTCTGGTTGCTTTAACAGGCCCATGTCAACTTAAGTGCTGGTGGGTAATGTCCCTTTCTCTATCTTTCTGTGTCTCTCCCCAATCTCCTTACCTTTTCTCACTCAGTACTTTTTATCCAGTAAAGAATTTTGTAGTAAAAAATTAAAACGATGCAGAAAAAACTGAAACAGGGTCAAACTGAGTTTACGCTCTGTGTAATTATTACTAAGTGAGGTCTTTAAAACCCACCTCCTCAATCTAATGACACGTATAGCAATTGAAAACTTTTCTTGTGGATGTTCTGACCTAGAATTTGTGTGATTTATAGCTACTAATGCCTGAACCCACTGTGCACTAATTCCTTCACCGTCCACACTACAGTTACATTAACATCTGAATATGTTTCTTTAAAATACATGTATTTGAGAATGTGCTGTAATCTTTCACTTGGTTTATAAGGATGTAGTCAAATGTGATTATGCTAATGACTCATAATTTGCATAAAACGGGGATATATTAAACTAGATTAAAAATATTGAATATTTATGGCATTATTTATTGCTGTTAGTCAACAGACATTTGTATGAATCCTTCAGATAAATTTATTGCATAAATAGTGTATAGAAATCTATGAATAAATCTATTGTCTTAATACTCATTTTTTTGCATGTATGTACCAATTTTGGCAGGTCCACTACTTTATTTGGGATATCTGTATTTTAGAAATATATTATTCCCAAAATTCTAACTGAAGAGTGTACAGTAAAAAGTACTTTATTATATACTGATTGTTTGTAAACAATTGGGTAAAACTGTTTTCAATGTCAACAATGCTGAAGTGAATATACAATCAAAAAATCCAAACAGTTACTATTATTTACAATCAGTTAGATATACTTGATCATTTTTTAACAAGCAGCTTTCTTTAGAACCCTATAAACAGTCCATTAATTATATAATAATAGTCCAGAATTATTGAAAATAGTTTTACAGACATTTTCAAATGCCTCAAAATGTCATTCAAGTCAGAACAGTGTAGTAACAACTTATTTTGATGTTATGGATATAACAAAGTTTTATCTGGAAGCTATCTGAACGTGTGTGTGTGTGTGTGTGTGTGTGTTCAGTGTATAACAAAAGTGAATTGCAGGTAATCCTCAGACTCAGTCTGGAGGCCCACATGTGAAGCCATCCATAAAGGGCAGCCTCACAGACTGCCATTCAGAACATTAATCTGCAAACAAGTGTTTTTTTGTGTCCCTCTTCTCCAATTTTCATCGCCATCAATTTTGTACACAGATTGAATGTGATTCAGCTCATGCTATCAAGTTCCAGTCCCCATTTTTATCAACACAGATGCACTGACACCCCCCACACACACACTTTTACTCCATCTGTGCAAGAATACACACACGGCACCTCTCCCCACCTCACCTCTGACCTGCCCTGGCTCCAACCATGAATTTAAATTGGGTCGGAGGATGAGTAAGACAACAGTGTGGATTTATCATGCTTATGCTATAGCTGCTATAATTATATGTGGATGAACATTATCATAATCATATACATGCTTACAGGAAGATTAAACCATATGCAGGGAAATAAATTTTACATACAGTACTACAGAGACTGCGTAAAATGCATATATGCGTTAAATATATAAGTAAATACAAATAAATGCACACACAGGAGTATACACATGCAAATACACATATCCTTCTAAACATGTTTTTGCACATGTTCAGAAACCCTTTAATGGTTCTTTCAATGTATTGTAGATTATATACAGACATTTAAATGAGCAAGGAAATAAAGCTTCTATTGGTGAACATTTTGCACACAGATTCATATTAGTCCAGTCCCACAAATACATGTGTGGACATTAAGGGGCAATGGTCTGCACCTCCATCACAGTTCACTTGTGTTTTATTTCCTCTGTCTAATCTAATAAATTAAACGAAAAAGGAGTAAATCCTCCAGCCAAACAATATTTCAAAGCTGATTTTTTATTTGCACCCCTAGTCACATTTAATGGCATTTTTGAAAATTAATAGAATCTCATTTAATGGAAATAAGCCCTGGGTGGCAAAGGCACCCTTGTCTCATCATGCTTTTTTCCTTTGAGAGTCTCCCTGGATTGACTCAGACCAGGACCTGCATGTCACTCAAATCAAGTGGCTAATCAGGTTCCGCCCCTTTATTTACCCTGTGGTCATTCTCTTAAATCTGCTCATCGCTGGAACGTTCCCCCTCCCAATACCTCCAACATGGTGCAACATGCCCACCTGCATTTAAATAGACACAGGCTGGACTTCTTCATTGTTCTGTGTGAATTATGCCTAACATTAATGATATTTAACAATATTATGTTACTTTTAACACAGTCATAATCTCCACTCACATTTGGTCAATGTTTTTAGAGGTCTTTTTAAATACCTGTGCTTCTTAACTGTAATGTTACCTCATTGTACGCTTTGGAATGGATATTGTTTTATGCGCACAAAATGTTTAGCTGTTTATTTGTTAAGTAATGTCATCACACTGAGCGCAAAATAAAATCAGCTATTTCTTAATGAATCTTGCATGCAAAACGATACCTCACAAAGTCACAGCAGGTATTGTAGTAAGGTAGTTTTCTCACTTACAGCAAAGGTTTGTGATTGTCTCCAGAGCATTAGCCATGTTTCTGTATCTCTACTCCCTGAGCATCACAGCAGTTTAAAATATGAATCACTTCAACCAGCTTGTATTTTATATTAATAGTCTATCTGACATAGAGAATCCAGCGAAAGTTCTTGATGGTCAACCTCTTCTGTGCTGTACAATAACACTTTGATGCATTGATTAAGACTGTGCTGCATATGACAGCCTCCCCCCATCCTCAGAGACTAATAATGTAGTTGTAGATGGAACATATACTGCCAGAGTGAAAAGCTTAGACATTAGGATTAATGGGAGCTGGTGAGTGCAAGGAATATTGCATAGACCTGGCATTTAGGGATGCTATCGCACAGCTGGGATGAATAACAGACTCATTCCTGTGCAAGAAATATTTCATAAAGACTTGATAAGCACCTTTAAATACATAAAACACCATTATTGCAGCTACACATAGATACATATGTACTTTTTACCTTTTTTGCAAACCATTTAACTTCTAATCTTGTATATCTACATATACTTACAAAGAAAAAGTCAGATTAGAAAATATTTTTTTCAGATGTAACATATGCAGTGCCCCTGCTGGTGAGGGGTTAAACTACACACAGACTATTTGCTGCCTTGAGGCAAAGGAAATAGTCTCATTATATATGATTTATTTGCACTGGCTCTTTGAATACACTTATTGAACTAAAATCTTGTTTAATAAATAACATTATTCTACATAGTTTTTAATATTTGTTTTCAGAAATGTCAAGTTTTAATGTGGTCACCTTAGAACTTTAGCTTTAAGAGTTAAAATATTTAAGAGTTAAAAAAGTTAAAATATGCTGAGAATTTGTCTTTTCAGGTGCTACTGTTTTAGCCATGGAATCCAGATTTGTCAGTTTAAACAAAAATTACATTTATTACCCCACCTGCAGCACTCAAACATTAACCATGCTTATGTTTTATATCCTAGCATAGAAAATTAAATGCTACATTTTTATGGCCTTTCACCTTTTCTATGACAGACAGCAGATTAGAAACACTACTTTAACAACAAATGTTTCGCTCCTAAGTAGACATTCCAAAACCTTTTGGTATTTGATTAATTTCATTTAGCGGGCAATCTTGCTCAGACGGCTGCACAATCAGTCATCCATAGAAATTCCTCCCAGGTACCAAGCAACCACACTGACACATACACAAACCCATACAAACAAGATGTTTTCAGGTAATTTAGCTCCTAGGTAACAGCATGTTCGCTAGGCTGGTTAGCGAAAGTTTGTGCTGCACATAGTTTGAATCACACACCTTAAACGAAAGCCTTTTGTTTAATACTTGATATCAAACATATCCTCCAACATATTCCTTAATTTGTGTGATTGTAATCAGCAGCAGATGTCGGTCTCAGTTCTGCTGTATCAAGCATTGCAATTTATTACTTCCTAAATGATTGTCCAACAGGTGGTTCTCTGTGCATCTGTGGACCTTGCCTTTGTGAACTTGAAGCATGCTTTAAATAGCTGCAAACTTAGATTAAACATATTCCCTGCTGCATCTCCCCTCTTTTTCCCCTTTCCATCGCTTCAATGTTGAATATGTTGATTTATGAAGTGTTTGGGACTGAGGTCAGTGGCCCATTGAAGATTTATGAAACGGCAACTGAGAGCGATTACAGGAGCCCAATCTATCATGGCATGCTGTTATAACGTTGTTGTGATTCTGCCGTTATAACCTCTATCAAATGCATCACTCTCTGTAAATTGTGGAAGTTTGTTTGAAGTCAAAAGGGGATTCAGAGATCAGTGTAGACGGCACACTTTAGTGGATTGAGCCCATCCCTCTCTACTTTTTCTCTCAATATGAAAAATCTCCATCAAAACTTCCACTGTGTAATGCAGAACATGTTCCTCTGAATGTAAAAGGAGTGGATGAATAAACCTGTTGTATTATGTTCACTTTGAGCCATGTTACATATACCATATATATCTGATATATTTATGTATTTATATTTACTATTTATTTATGTATTTATGTTTATTATTTTTAAAAACATACAGAACTGCTGAAAAAATGTAAAATGTTTACACATTAATAATTAATATATTGATTGATATTAATTAGTGTTTATTAAAATTAGTATATAGGCTATGCATGTATGTATATGTCTATATATTATACACATGTAAACTACACATGCATGTACATGTAGAATGTGATTATCTATGAACTAATTTATGTAATTATTATGCAATTCAATTATATACAGTCATCTGTATATGGTAGCATAGGTTCCAGCACTCCACACAACAAAGCAGTGAAAGGTGAAAGTTGATGGATATAAAAATAACTCTATGTATAATATTTCGTTCTTACACTATAATACTATAATGTCCATGGTAAACACAGAAAGGATGTACCATAGTGATATTTAATGTTTTTGAGCATACTGGACAATATTTGAAAATGAAGCTACAGAGTTCAAGATAATGAGTTTTACATGATAATTTTTAAGCAAGCTGTGAATGACTGAGTTTAGGCTTGTGGGCGTTTTGCAATGGCTCCTCTGGCCTTTGCGGTGGGCAGATGCAGTCTATGTCCCAGATCACTGAATAAACTCACATTGTTGAGTGTGTGGGATGACTTGCTTGGCAGTCAACACTGACAAGTGGATTAGTGGAGGCAAGGCCACCTCTGAATGGTACCCACACGACTCACAGCCATGGCGCTGAGCATCAGTGTCACATATCATATATCTGACAATGCTCAGTGTTTGCAAAAAAAAAGAAAGGGAAAAAAGGAAGAGGAAAAAACAACAACAGATATGCTACAGCATATTTTGAGGCTTGCACGCATATGGCAGTGGCATTAAACGGTGGAGTAAATTTGGCATGTCTAAAAACTAGGATAATGATGATAAATGTGACAGCATGAAAACTAATTACAATTGTTTCACTGCATTTTCCAATAATGCCGCAAACGCTTCTATGAAAACTCATTTGAATCTTCCACAAGTCCAAAAAACAGTCTTGCTCCAAAGCCATTTGGCACGTCCCCTCACCAGTTTACATTTCTAGCGGATTAGCAGAAGAGCTCAAAAATAATCATGCCAGATGTCTCCTTGCATCCAGAAAACAGCCTCCCCGGTGGCCATTTTGCTTTTATTCCTTTTTTCTGTCACATCACTTTTAAGTGAAAACATTTCAGGGCCTCTAGAATGTTAAATCTCATGTCAAGATGTTGCGTATGCAAATATGACTCTTCTCGTGTCTCAGTGTCAAGTTTTACAACATTACCAGATTTATCCATTACTTCTGTTTATAGTGGTACTTGTCAGAGAAAAAAAGCCTCTTTTGTTGAGAATTACTTCAAAATAACATGAAGAAGAGCAGGCAGATGAATTAACAACAAACAAATGAGTTTAAAGGGGTGAGATTTTAATAGCCTGTACCATTTTCATTACAGAGGGGCGTTGTTGCTTCTGTTATATTACAAAATTAACTAAAGTGCTTTTACTGAACAATATGACTTTTCATCTTTGATTTATTATATATGGGTGTACATTTAGCTACATAAACATTTTACAGGTTTTCTCTGCAGTCTGTACCAAGCTGGCTAAGTTGTTAAACAGTAAATTGGACACTTTTTTATCTTTTAAATAAAGGCTAATACAGCCACACTGAGTTTCATTTCATTTGAAGTAATTTAACCCCAAATCATAGAAATAATTGAATGTAATCTGCATCACAAGATACCTGGCGATTTTTCCACAGAGCACAGCTTCCTCAACTGACCCTCTATCATACTATCATATTCTTAGTGGGAAAATAAAGACATATGTTTCGTCACCCCATGTATGCGCCACAATGTTTGTGGGATGAGCGTTTTCAGCTTTAATGAGCTTGGCAGGAATACTCTGTCTCCCACATGTCTTGAGCTGGGAGGGGGGGCCATCTTATTGCTGCCACATGTTGAGGTCCCTCTCCAAGTGGTTCCTGCAGCCTGGTGTGGTCAAACAGTTCAGAGCAGCACGGCTCATTTGTTACACAACTTTGTAACAATGAGCTGAAGGCTTGGTGCGTCTGCAAGGAAAGTTGGGGCTGTAGCAATAAAGGAATGCATGTGCTTATCCTTCGTCTATACTTTGCCTCTTTAATGTTAATCTAGACCTGAACCTCTCACTTGTAGCCTTTATCTGTTTGGATGAACATTGTAATTTCAGTGCCTGTTAAATAATTGGGAGTCATATTTTCCAGACAACCCAGGAGTCATTTTCTCCCCTTTTTTATTCATGGAAGACCTTTTAGAAGGGTTTTAAACTGCAGTAATAGCACTGAAGTCGCTCTAAGAGACGAAAACTCTGCTCAACGCAGTTGATCTTTGTCATGGTGGAGGCAGAGCTCCGTGCCACATATGGCAACAATCTGCCATACTAATCCAGCCAGAGATTAGACGACTTTGGGTCTGGGCTCCCTAGATCATGCACACTCCATCACATCTTCTATGCACCATTTTTTATGAGCAAAACATAGCCAGCAGTCTTCAATGGTAGCTGACAGAGTCATTTGCCAATGGCAAGGAATCTACCTCCAACGGTGACATCCTCAAGCAGCAGTTAACCCAACAGTTTGAGAAACAACGGTTGTTGATTTGAAGGGTGGTGTAGTTTAAGCCCTCAGGGGAAGAAAGCAGAAAAAATGGGTATGAGTGGTTGACCACTAAAACATTAAGTTAAATTATTGACATTGTTGGGTGCAATTATACTGCACCTGTCCAGAGAATAATACAGGGATTTTTGGGAAAACATGCATATTTTGCAAGAAAAAATAATTAAAACACATCATCAAAAATTAAATATACCCCATGTATATAACTATAATGTCACAGATAAACACACTGAAATCTTAGTTGTATGTGGTGTTTAAGTGGTAAACTTCAAAGTCTTTTGAAGTAAGCATTCCCAGATTCAGTCGAATCTGGGACTGTACCAGAGAGAGGACAGTAAACAACAGTGTTGTCGTTTTCTAGCGTCCACCATTTAAACAGAGGACAGCATGATGCTGAATATAATCAACTGTCAAGTTCTACCTCTGATTCTGTTGAGTCATTCTATTGGTTAATTAAGTCATGTGACACAATAATTAAAAAAAAATCAATGCACACCCTCTCTGGCAGCAGGCTCTCTCAAATTAGTCCAAATAGGAGTTACATTACGTGTTTATGTCTGCATTGTGTGGGAATGTTTTCCATGCTAACAAGGATGATCTTTGTTTTTGTAGGGATATGCTTTGTTATAATAAACGTTACTATTGTTATGGATGTTTAAGCTGAGGTGTAAAAGCCTGGGACACCACACATACCATAGTCAAAAAGAGCAAGACTTCAAGTAAGAGAAGCAATAAATTGTGGCTTACAGTGTATTTGAGCAGTTGCTGTGACATCATGTTTTAATTATCCCCCAGAAATCCTGTTGTGTGACATAGTAGACATGTAAACAAAAGTTAATACCCATGTCCATTAGTCAACCATTGCCTAAAACAAAGCAAGGAGAGGATTTTACTACTTTTGTTTGCACTTATTTTAAATGCTCTCCCTGCTCATGCCTTCAAGGACACAAGTGAATCTTACTATAATCCTAATCAACCACTGAGACAAATGTCTAGCCACCCAAGACAGTCATTTTCATCTACATACAGTAACATGGAAGCAAGTTTACAGTCTGTCTGTCTGTCTGTCTGTCGCAGGAGAAGTTTACCATCAACACACTGCAGACACATACTGTATCCTCTCAGCCCATTCATCCCATCCAGCTTGCCTGCTCTGGCCCAAAGCCCTGGGGGGGGTCCTCAATGCCTCTAATTTGGGCCGCCCCGGGGGACTCCAAGCTCTGACTAGCTGGGGCATATGCAATAATCTCCTTTTTACCGTTTAGAGGCTAATTTGGTAACATTACACCTGCCTCTGAGAGCCACGGCTTTGGCATGGTGTGGGTTGTGTGGCTTTTTCCTTTCCTCTCTTCTTCATTCATCTGTTGGTAAGTTTTGTAATGAGATTACCCCAAAGCCGAGCTCTGCTTTGTGTCACCCGGAACACTCTGAGATCCTGGATCAACGGAATCAAAGCGAAGAGTTCAAATCGTCGCGAGATGCAGCCTAGCTGACCTCGATTCAGCGCCCCCCCCCCGTTGCCCAGGCCCCCACTCCACATGTGACTTGGACAACCTCGGTTGCTATCACACATAACATTGTGTGTGAGCTTTGCATAGGAAATATCTTTTCTTTGTCCCTTCGGCGTTTGCCCGGCTCAGTGCTTCTCGCCTTTGTATTTATCATGCCGTCCAGTCTGTGTTTACTGTCAGATCACACGTCATTATTTTACACAAACTTTATTTTTGCGCTCGAAATGGGTCAAATATTAAAGCAGAAAGAAGAGTTCATTGCTTTGTCTGCTTCAGCTGTGGTAAAACCCAGCATTGTCCTTTCTGTGTCTCTTGAATAGTAATATTGGATTTCATACCACAAGTTTTCGGAGCTAGACAATACAACCTGCTAAACGGGCCTTTATAGACTGCTGTGTACATGACTGATTCCAATAAAACAGGGAGCCGCACACCCAAAACAGACCATCTATAACCGCTGTCTTTGTTCTTCTAATTGTTCCAACCCTAATGGCCTTATGACTGTGTTCAGACACAGTAGCGCACACACCAAACAAGAATTGTTAGGAAAAATGATACAAAAAGAGAAAAAATGCAGAGAAAAATAAAGCAAGTGAGTGCTTTACCAGAGAAAAACAACTCTATTCCCAGAATACTGGCCATGGTCCTCTAACAGCACACATCAAGAAACAACATGTCAATATTATGCCCGTCTCTGCAAGATATGATTTTGATTAAAAGTGTAAAGGTTAGGGTCATTGAGAGGGTGAGGATTAGTATTATGGACTGTGTCTGGGGTTACCATAACAGTCGGGATAGTGGGACTAGAAATAACAACAGTAGTAATAATAATCACAGACTAATTGATTGAACTTTACGTGCTTCTTAGTCAAAGAGTAGATATTTTGACAAGCTCAGAGCTGTCCTTGAAGTCTGTAAAATTAAAGCTAATATAATGAGGGATGCTTAGCGCACTTGTTATTTATGGATGAGGTACTGATAATCTTAAAAATTGCTTGTTGATACCTCTTGTTTAGTATAATAATGAGTAGCACAGATGAAATATTTAAACAATTTTTGTCCCCAAGAGTCCCCCATAAACCTTTATATAAGTATATATATTTTATATATATATCAAATATGTATACTTTTCATGTGTGATATGTGGATTAAATGTATAGAAATCAGCATATTTCTTTAGATATAGTGACTTTATCTTATTGTGAACCTAGAGCAGGACTATAATGCAGTGTACACTGACAATTTTACATTTTATTTAAAATGAGCAAATACAGACTATAAAGATCACCCTCTATTTTTGAACATCATTTTCCGCAATGCTAATCACAACTGCTTATTTATAGAACAAATCATCCATTATACTGGTGGCACAGAAAGAGACACATAGGCTATAGCCTTTCAGTGAGAGAGGTAGGCTGTGTTTGAAGAGTGCCTTTGTCACGCTGAGGAAAATCATGTTTGAAGTCTGGCCCCTGTCTTTCACACTTCTGATAAAGCCGTCGGGTTTAGCGTGTCTTCCGTGCAAAGCCCATGTCCTCCCCCTTTTGTCTGACAGTCTCTTCCCCATCCCTGCGCTCCCCTCGGCTCTCCACTATTGTGTGCTTGCTTGTCACCATGCCCACATTACACTGTGTGGAGAATGGGCCCAAAGCCTTATCCTGGGGCATCATGGGAGATGTAGTTGGGGGAATAGTTTTGTGGGTTTTATCTTTAAGTTTTCTGTCTTTTTGTTTGTTTGTGTGGTGCTGTGCGAGGATGTTGTTTTTTCTCTCTCTGTGGAAAGCTGATAAAGGGTTTTTATGTTCAGAATTTGGTCCAAACTCGACCATTCTTGACCATATAAACCACATATTGTGAGAGATAATTGCAGTTACATGCCAGAGCAAGATGTTGTATTATGTTCTCATAGGAATTGTTTAAATTTATAAATGCTTTCATACTAAATAGTTAACATTTTGCTTTAAATGTCATCATGTTTTTCTGTGCACTGCATTGTTAGCCTCATAGCTGGGTCTTTTAAATGCTCCACACATATGCATGCACAGTATCGCATCATATTAAAAATATCGCAAACATCAAATATTTAAACAGCCCAGACAAACAAGTGACCAGAAAGAGACCAATAGCATTGCTGGAGGAGTGATGGGCGTTTAGCATAGTGTCCTATCAGCTCACAGCAATATTTGCATATTGAATGTGTATGCATGAACCATATGATCCCAGCATAAAGAGGGTCTCTGAACCTACTCTCTTAAACTGTAGCAGGCATATATTACCAGGCTTAGAGCTTGGCAAGCCCTGCATTTCCTAAAATAGATTTTCAACAATGCTCCACAAGGTTGCATTAAATAAATCTGCACTCAGCTAATCCTAAAAGCAGTTCACATGTCGTGGAGATACTCTTGCGCAGGACAAAGGCAGACACTCCACTCGTCACGCCTTCATCGAGGGACAGACACATTTAAATACAAATTTTTAGAAAAGTGGGGGGTGGGTGGTGGCATAAAAATCCTCTTTTAATGTGACAGAGAATTCTGCTAAAAAAACGGAGAAATAAAATCTCCATCAATGTGCAACACTGCTGCACCGCAAAGCAGATTTTTTTATCAACCCATCTCCCTCCTTCTTCCCCTCTCCCTCTCTCTCTCTTTCTGGTATAGTCTATTTTTTAATCTAGACCCAAATGCTTGCAGGAGGGGCCATTTCAAACATGTTGTAGATAACTGTTAATCACATTACTGTTTCCCACTTCCGTAAAAACACCATAAATAGCATACTGAGGTTCATCCCCTTCTTTTTTCCCCATTGAGAGAAAATTATGGTTGATGAATTGCTTCTGCCATGCATGTAGGCTAATGAAAGCTTGGCTCCTGGGCTTTCCTCAACAAAGGCTCATGATTTTTCCACTTTCCACTAAAATAAGAACCTGTTCCACTTTTAATTAATGGTTCTACTCTTCTTCATTCAAAGGGTACGGTAGACTTTTAAATTGATTTCGGAGGTGAGCTTGCTCATTAGTGAACGGAAAAACAAAAGCATTGTTCTAGGATTGGAGGGGAGTAATTTGATCACACAGGTTCACAAAAGCTTTAAATTCTGATGTGATCTGGCAACCCAAATTATGTAACTCCATTGCCTGTCATGATACATACACCAAATTCCCCTTGACATAAATCATGATATTTACTCTGGAAGCTAGTATGGGAGGTATTTATACATTACGAAATATACTTTAAAGAAAATAACTGTACAGCTGGTCTTGGTGTGTGGATCGTTAGCAAAATCCCCACTGTGAAATATCTCTAATCTAAGCAGTCACACATATAGCCTAACCACTACTTAATGTGAAAAACAAAGGTTAAGGCATTATCTGCATGCTCTACAGACAGCTAGCATTGTGTTTGTTCATCAGTGTGACTGATGTTTGCTTTTGGATCAGTTGTCCACACTCAGCTAACAATTAGCAAACATCTGCCACAGACAGCATGCAGTCTTGCTCTATGTACATTGCTATTTAGACCCCTTGCAGGCAGCTCAGTGCAGTAGTGCACAAACACACGTCTGGTTGACTGGATGTTAGCCTTTCTACCAAGTGACCCTGAAAGCAGAGTCAAGTGCACCAGGCTTCTAATTGGTGAGCAATTATGCATGTCAACAATTTAATTACACAGTGTTTAGGTGGGACTTAAGCCCTGATTACCAGAAACTTCTCAGAATCCTATTGGATATCAGGAACAAAACTCCAATCACCTTATAAAATGCTTTTTCACTGAACCATGGGAATCCTATTAATCAACAATAAATCTGTGTTATCCCATATTTTTGTAGATTAGACTGCTTGGGTCATACTTTTACATTTTATGTCAAATCCAGCATTATTGCATTGGCTTTTAAGTAAAAGTAGACACTCATGACATTTGCAATCCTTCATGTGTAATCCTAAACGCATTAACCTTCATAAAATTGTTATTTGGCCATCCTGATTTATCTCCATCATTAAAAACAATCCCTCATATTTAAAAATGTACTGAGGAGAAGTGCAAAGAGACCCATAAGTGACCTGTGAAGTGCTTTAACCAGCAGAAAAACGTTCCCCCTATTGGGTGTTCTCAGCAGGAGTGATCTGGCATTGGTGTTATTAGCTGTCAGAATGAATATGGGCTGATGTTGAACAGAAGTGCTGTAGAAACACAGACGGAAGTGGCACTTTAGCACTGTGGCTGATTTCATAGCGATTAGTGCAAATCATCCAGCACTTAACATTATTGCCCAGAAAGGCTAATAACAGCTTGACACCTCGTGTAAAATTTGTGATGTACCACTTTCCTGAGTTTATTGGGATTTTTTTTTTTAAATCTGATAGCACAATGAACCCCAGTCACAAATTATATGTGTCAGTGTGTTAAAAAATGAGGCAGGCGGTTTGTTTGGAATAAAGTTCTAAGCTGTAGAATGGGGGTATTTAGAGGTTTAGGGGAAACACTGGTGGCGCCCTCCCTAAACCCCACCATATACAGAGGCTTGGCATGACACAGAAGCTGCTGTCTCCATGGTGACAAGCCGCTTCAGCTTAATCAGTGGAGCCCAGTGTTAACAAGCTTTAAATCAAACTGGATCTAAAAACAAACACCTAGAATTATTGCTTCTGTAGAATACAATTAGCTGTGATCAGTTTCTTTTTCTAGGGTCACTGGGATTACTATATGTTGTAGATTATAAATTATGATGAACAGAGAATTCTAGTTCATAGAATCATAAATTAATACATTATAAATACATGGCCTTTCCTCAGTAGCCCAACAGAGTGTTGGGTGAAACCAGAGGGAAACAGAACCCCCACAGGATAAGATTAGAGGCTGTAACAAGATTGAACTGTCACTGTGTTTGCATATAACCCAACAGCTTCCATAAATATAGGAATATCGTCTTGCTGTGCCTCAGACAGCAAATGTCTTTCCCCATCAATCAAGTGGAGTTCATTTAAAAGCATAAGCTTCTGTTTAATTAAAGGAATAAAATTCCTGAAATGAGTTTAATGTCCTCATATTCCCCAGCTCATTGGATGCCTCATTTCCATCACCTCTCTAATGGCAGCATAATATTCATTGAGTACGGTTTCCACATTGTCATAAAATACAGTCTCCCAACATTTGAGTATTTGCAACATGACTAGGACATTAGTATGGTCTCAGCAGTCCAAATGCTCTTCTCTCTTATCAATACTTTTTCTCCCCCTCTCCCTCTTTCATCCATGCCCGGCATCCCTGACAGGATGTGCAGAATGAGATGAGCGAACCCAAACGCAAAGAGAGGGAGTGAGATTGTAGCATTAAGTAAATAATTTGTATGATAATTCATTACAGTGCCTTCTTTTTCGACTTTAATTGGTCTAAATGAAGAGACATTTCACACCATTTAGATATAAAAAGAAAAAGGAGGCTAGCATAATGAAAAAGGGCCTGGCTATCGGACTTCAGAGGTTTGCTTTAAATGAAAATGTAATTGCAGGCGGAATGGTACAAGAGGAGTCGACCCAGCGCAGCAGATCGGGGGTATCTTCAGACAGCCGCGCAAAACCTAATGACTGAGCAATTTGGAACATTTACTCACCCCAAAGACTCTCATTAAGTCAATCACAGGCTTAGCCGAAGCCCACTCGCCGTGGCGGAGGGAACCCTACGCGTTTATTCCAACATCAATCAGGAAGGATGTCTCTCTCTGTATAAGTCTCTCTCTCTCAACCAGCCTCACTCTCTAAAGCCCTCTCTCTCTTCCCTCCTCCTACTGAACAGTGGCGGGAAAAAAAGAAAGGCCCAAGTAATTTATTCTGGATCTTTGAGAGGATAATGGCCAATTATTTGTTTATAACACTGGTTAAATTTTCATTAGGGAGATTAATGGAATATCATGTACTGTCAACAGTGGACCGAGGGGTGGTGTGTCAGAGATAAACGCCCTGGCAGATGATGTCGCTCTGTGGGCAAATTGGTTTTTCTCACACCCCTGTCTCTGCTTCTCCATATGGAAATGTAAAAGGTGGATGAGGTGGACTGCAGGAAGATGAGAGAAGAACAGAATATAGAATTATGGATATACTGGGAGAAGCTTTTAAATATTTCAGTCAGAATCTGTTTTTATATAAATATATATTTTATATAAATGGTCTTTTTCAGATTTTCTGTCACTATTTATCATAAAAGTTGCTAGCATGTCTGAATTTTTAGAGACAAGAAACATGATTTAAAATGTGTCTTGGGAACTTCTTGTCCTTCTTGAACAAGTTATACAGTGGAAGGATGTGGATATAAGCCGACTTTTACAGTTTTCAATTTCAACTCCAGCACTTCTAATGGTTAAACTGTATTGGAGATATAGTTCCTGCTTCGGTTCTATCAAGGCAAGATGTTGGCACCATTTAAATGATTCATTTCAACAGTTTAAACTTTCAGATGGGCTCATAAATAGATTCATTGAGTCATAAATAGAGCTTTTCCAGAGGTGACACGAGGGGGACAGCATAATCTGACATTATGCAGCCGACTCTATTTCTGTAAATGACAGTCTTCAGTGAAGTAGCTGCTACAAGTGAAGGCAGAGAGCCACAGTCCGACCCCTCAGAATGATAGAATGATAAATAGTGGTTTGAACCTGAAGTGAAAGGTTCATAAACAGCTACTTGAAACATATCTTAGAATTCCTTCTCCTTTCTCCATTTTGGAGAGTTATACTGCCAGAGGCTTATTTATATACATGATAAATCCAGATATTATTAGACGGAGGTTCAGCCTCCAAAATAAAGTTATATAGAGTAATATAGTAAGGCAGAATATTAAGGTAAAATAAAGCGTTTCTTCTAGATGTCAGTGTGGATAAAGAGAGAGCCAATGGAGACTTTTGCATAAGTCTTCCAGAGTGAGACACCTCTCCAAAGTTCTCAACAATGTCTCATGCTATGCTTAGGTTTGCCAGGTCCCTGCAGTCAAAAGTCAGAGATTTTAATACAAACAAAACATTTCTTATCAATTTTTTCCCATACCAGATAATCTGAGCAGCTGTTTTCCATGCTAACTTTATAAATGTATTCTTACTGTATGTCAATAGTTGTCTAATTTGTGTCTAACTGTATTTTTCTTAAAGAATTTCAGGAAAAGGATCAACTGAAACAAAGTTGATGCTTAAATTAAACATAATGGAAAACTGTATTAAATTATGCACCAGCAACTTTTGAGCAATAACATTGTATTATACTTGTACTGGAGTGTGTGATAATAATTAATTATAATTTACAATACACAATACACAAAAAAGAGTCCAATTTGAATTAATCATACTAATTAATCAATTAGTCATACTGTCCATTTACTACATTGACTAGGTAAGATAAATGTGTTATGTTTGTAAATGTCTATTTGTAATCTTATGAAATAGTAGAATAATGGGTGGTTCATAACAGTTTAGATAAAAATAACTAAGCACTTTGTAATCGGTCTCCCATCAAAGAGGAAAAAAGTGAGCAAACGTTATGGTCTACAAAGTGGGAGAATAAGTCAGGCGTGTCACCCCTTCCTCTCTGCCACCATCCATATCACTGTGAACAAATTGTCCTGATCTCCCTTTACACGTCTTCTCCACATCTAAATATTCATCCATCACTTTCCCTAAGTCTGGTATCACCCTCCTTAAAAGCCTGTGGGGAAACCTGAATGCCTAGCTCCACCCAATCAAAACAATCGCTCAGTTAGAGGTGGGGGTTATCGAGGGCCAAACTATCTGTAGCTAGGGCTACGGGCTGCTGGCAGGACACAGGGCCCATTTAATTAGGCCTGCTGCTTCTCTCTGGTGTGAAAGACTCTCAGGGCACTTTGATTCACCACTGCTCTCCCAGCAGGAAGTGCCTGGTGATAATTGACACAGGATTTCCTTGTTAACCAGCCACAGACTGGTTGGATTAAAGTGACAGAGATCTCCAGAAGAAAGTGGGGAGTAGATAAGGGAGGGGTTGGTGAGGAGACGGTGGTTGGTGAAGCTAGAGAAAATGGTGTGAGGGAGGGGGTTGAAGGGGGGATGAAGTAGCTATTTACCGCTCTCAAGAAATCGGAGAGGAAATAGCAATAGCAGATGGGTGTGTGGGTCCTGCCGTGAGTTGTAGCTCCTACTTATCTTGGCCATTTCAGCTTGGCTGATCAAAGATTGGCTCCCTCAGAATAACCTGGACCCCGGGTTGAATACATGCTTCCACGCTCTGGGTTTTTTGGCAAATTATCGTTCTCCCCCCTCCCCCCAACACCCCACCACCACCTTCTCCATGCCTCCCCCTCTACTGTGGTATTACTGTTTATAAAGGGCTAAAGAGGTAATCTCCTTTTATTCAAACAATTATTCACTATCATGAAATGAAAGCATATTTGCAAATGACCTTATTTTTGCCACTTTCTACCAACCAGGTCATGAGTCCTGACAAAAGTATTATCATACAGAGAGAGAGAGAAAGAGAGAGCGGGGGAAAGAGAGGATAAAAACTCATTCGGCTGTGGACAAACATGAGGCTTCCACAGCACCTAATCCATATTATTTATTTCCACATTTTCACCTTCCTTATCCACACAGCTTGCACACACAGAGTTACCATGTGTCCAGATTTAGGCTGGAATGGAAAACTAAATACCCAGGCAGCATGGGATTTTACATCTGGCATGACAACATATAAGCATTTAAGAGTGCAGTTTGCAGTAACGGTTAAAAATATCAACTGATTTCAACTGATTAACAGAAATGCAACAGATGTGTTAAAATGTTACTCCTCAGTTTTTAATATTACATAAACATACATGTAATACTATATTGTGGGTCTTATTTTTATTAGGCTTCTGTGTCTTTGGCAGCATGATGAATAATCAGAGTAACATCGTTGTCCTGCAGTTGAATGGATCAGGAGGACCAGCATTCAACCCCATCTGATCTTCACTTCCAGCACCTCCATCTGCCCAAAGGTCAACACATGATCAGAGGGACAAGGAAAGAGACAGAGTGGAGGTATGAGTTGGCCCCCATTACAAAGAAGTTTCAGGTCATACTTACCCATACAAACAGAGGTCAATATGTAAGTACCTGGAGAGGAAAACTTTATAAGGTCCCATATACTGCTTTGGGCCTTTTTGTGCACCAAACAATTCTGTAGCCATTTGTGTGTTTGTGTTTATATACATTTAGAAATATTTATTAGGCATCATTACATAAAATGAACCCAAACTTAGCTCAAACTATAAAGCACCTTCATGCAATTTTCATTCAATTTAAGAACATTTCTAAAGTGCAGCGTTACTCATTCAGAAACATTATTTTAGGGTGGAGAAACTTTACACTGCTGTTGTGGGACTGTTATCAGTGCTCATGTCTGCAGGAAGTGCATCTAAACCCTGCTGTAAGACTTCAATATGTGAGTATTAACACGCTTCAGGGTGCTTGACTTCTGTAGACGGAATTGCTTTCTAGCAGAGAGTGAGAAAGGCGAGACAGAGGGTTAGAGATTTGCTGTTCTCTCAGACCAAAGTAAATATGATAGGCAGGAAAAGCAATCATATAACCAACATATGCTTCCATATCGAGAAAACACAGGAGTTTAGATTAAGATTTTGTCATGAGTGAAATCATTGCTGTTTAATTGAATCGTGCTACAGATAAACTCCTTGGTCGAGCCCTCTCCTGATGGCTTGGTCTTGATAAACAACTTCAATCAGAGTGTATAGAGTCACACACTGGCTCTCTTGACTTTTCCACTGATCTTTATTCTATGAAACGAGAGGAGACTGTGCGCGCGTGCTTGTGCGTGTTTATGTGTGTGTGGTGCATGGCCTGATGATAAACGATGTATGACAGATGATATTTTAAATGTTTTACGGCAATAACTTCTTAGTTTTGATAATGTTTGGATGTCTGGACTCAAGGAGATCAGAATAAAATGAGAAAAACAGTTTTGTACATTATATATTTACCTTGGCAAATGATTCGAAGATATAGACCAAAGTGAGCCTTAGAACACCTCTAGCAGTTTTCTTAACATCAGAACAGAAATTTCAAAACATCAAACCTGATTTAGTAGTGATGACTATAATTTACTGTTGATCCTTCCTCACTGTAAATTTCATTCATTCAACATTCAGAGTTGAAACAAACTCTATATCACAAAGGCAAACTTCAAACATATATGGAGGTCCAGAGAGCCATCTGACTAAACAGCCAAATGGGACAGTGTCTTTTTTATAGCGATTTTTGGGTTAGTTTTTTGAGTGCAAGCCAGAATTAAATGATTGCTAGGCTCTTTATCAGTACGCCAGCACACAGAGGGTGGGTAGATTTCTGGACGTTGTGAACCATACCTTGTGATTCAGTAACTACACATTCCCCTAATCTGACCACTTCAGCTTTCCACTCATTGTTCTTCTGCATGGAGCCATGGTCTAGGAACCATTTGTGGTACTGGCTTGTTTGACTGAGATAAAGTAGCCCAAGGCCACCTATGAGATTTAAGTTCCAAATTTGGGTACTAAGTTCCTTTGCAAGACATCCGAAAGAAAATATTCTTTATTTAATTTTTCACCATTTCTTGTATATGATGCTCTTAAAAATGTTTGTAATACACCTGTAGTGCAATACAGGGACAACAGGGATGCAGTTACAGATCTTTTTTGCTATGGGTAAGAGGTGTTCTTAGGCAACATCCCTGGTGTGTAAATAAAGGATATGTTCAGGATATGTTCAGGGTAGGTGACCCAAGGTCAGCTGCAGACTTCAGGACAAATGTCCAGGGAGAGGGAGAAAAAGGTCATGACCTCTGCCGGCCTGGGCTCCTTAGCCTTAAGATTATCCCCAACGGCAGCCCCTGATAAAGTACCGAAAATCAGAGCCACCTGTGAAACCATATGAAACCTGAGTGAGGGGCCAGAGGTGCTTATTTGTTTTTGCTAAATTAATGGAGGCTAATTGATTCCATTACATCATTACAGAGGGGGAGGAGAGATGGAACGGTTCCAATCAATCGTTGTTGAATGCAAAGGATGCCAAAGACACTTGATGAAGATCTGCGCTCCTAATCAGAAACATACATGCCTGTCCATGTGTCAAACTTTCTCTCGTCCTCTTTCTCACCATCATTCAGTTCTCATGTAATGGAACAGACATAGTGGCTGCAAGCACTAGCATAATGTTAAATGTCTTTATTTGTGAATTTACCAGAGGCTTTTTTTATCCACAGCAACTTACAACCGTGCATTCAAGTAAATGTTCCATCAGTATGTGTGCCCCCTCGGAATTAAACACATGACCATGGGAATCAAACCTATGGCATTGCTATTGGCATACTCTACCCATTGAGCTACATAAACAGCTTCACATATTGAATATGTTTTTCAAGAATTCACATTACAATTAAAGTTGGCAGAGTATTTCTATATTTTATGATCGGGATATGTGATGTTCCCAACAGATCCCAGTTATTATATGGACCAGAAGCTTAGTCAAGGTTCAAGTCAATGATAAAGTGAATTAGTCTGTTTACACTGACCTGAGTGGGTGCTGAAAGATGTGTAGATGTGTGTGTTAGATGTGGGACTACAGCGGCATGCTAGGTTACGCTGGTGATTTAAATGACAGCTAAAGAAGGGGAGAAAAAGGCAAACAAGTTCATTATACTTTTCTCCACTTCCCCATCACTCCCCTAGGAGCAGACAGTGAAGACATTAAAGAAATGAGAGAGCTTGCTCTTGGTCTTCAAAACCTATTAGTAGAGGCCCAAGGGTGAGAGAGCCATCTACTATCCTACCCCGACATCCTTGACCCCACCTGAAAAGGTCACCCTTTTTCTTCCAGTACAGCTTAAACATTTGTATTCCTAAGTTCTCCCAAAGCACAACTTTTATTTTTCCTCTGACTAACACAAAGAACAGGAGGGTGGAGGTTTGTAGGAAGAGAAGTGATTACAAATGCCTCAGTTCTAGTTTAATTGGATCAAGCTGACTCAGAGCATAATGAACAAGATGCTGTTTGTTATGCTGCAGATAGATGAACAATTGAATTTGTTTTTATAATTGAGCACCATACACACCTCAGAACTAAATTAAGTATTTGTTTGGATAAATGAATACATTTTAGGGGATACCATTAGCGGTGAATAGATAATTATAGCATCCCAAAGGGTCAGGCTTTACTTTTCTTTAATCCTAAAAGTGAAATTATTTGAAACTTATCAGTTTTACATGGATTTCTTGACATATTGTGGTTTACTGTTTTTTGCTGCCTTATGTAATCTATTTAAACACTGCTTCAGGTACATTTAGCAAATAATTCAGCATAGTTACATTTGCTGATGTTAAGTAGTTCAAATGGTAGAGCATTATGTTGGCAACACAAAGGTATGTGAACATTATGTTGTTCACATACAATCAAAGCCACAAAGCTAAGCTTATTTAAAAACTTACTACTTACTACTGCTGTTTTTTTTCTACAGGAAATGAAGCATAAAGAGCCCGAATCATAAACTTGTGTCACCATAGTTTCTCCTGTTGCCAATTTCTAAGCTGTTCTATAGATTAGCTGTAGCCCTGCCTCATGCTTAATGAATTTGTTGCTATACCGCCCCACCAGTTTTATAAGGGTGTGTGAGGTAGCTCCACCCTTATGATGCACTAGGACATGCAACCAATCAAAATCAACTATTTAATTAAGCTGTTTTGCTGTCTTTAATGACAGATTTTTACCCCACTCGTTCCCTTTCACTTACAAAGATAAGCAGGTAACATGTTAAACCAATACAGGAAAATAATTTATAAAAAGCTTGTTTTTGTGTTGCCATTCTTAATTGAAATGCAGTCCAGTAACTAAGGAAATATGTAGTCATACAGATAGCTTTAGTGTGCATGTTTTATGGTGATACTAGCAACACCTGCTTAATATTAGCTGACCCCCCCCCCCCCTTACAGTATATTTTACATTCCATGCGTCACTCTGACTTTGATTTATTCAAGGGAGGTCAAGCATAGATAAGATGTCTTATTCATACTTATATAAACACTGAGTCATTGATTTCTCAGTTGCTGGCTTTGTCCCAATGCATTTTGTTTTGAGGGCAAGTACTCTGCTAAACAAAGTCAACTCTGAGCACTGGCTATATGCTACATTAATGATTAACGAACTTTCTATGATGGTTTGTCATCTGTGAGTGATTCGGGATCAAGCACAAAACAATTTCATGTGTGTAAGATCTGCAGAGGCACGTTTTATAAAGTAACACCAGGCCACATCAACAGCTGCAATGGCGGAAATCATTAGCCCATACCACTGGTGTCTTTTGCCTGTTTTTTTTTGTCAGACTGATACAGTAATTCAGTTCAGTTAATCATCAGCCTTTTCTTTGGATACAAAACTGTCACATAGTCTGTGAATATGCCAGTATGATCTCCTGCTCTCTGACAGTACCTTTAAAATGGTAATTTTACAGGTACTGTCAGCATTTTCAAATTCTAAAACAGCGGCAAAATGACTAAAATTGCAACCTGTGTGTAAATCTTTGTCTCTGTCTTTCTCTGCTATTTAATTTCCCATCCTCACAACTGCAGCATCTGAGTATGTGAGTGGGGGTCGCCCTTCCCCCCTCTGGCAACCTTACCATAACCCCAGGCTCCTGAACTCACTTGTACATTTTAGTCCTCGATAATAAACCAACATCTGCAGAACTTACAAGTGCTTTACCCGAGTTAATTGAGTAAATTGAAGCAAGCTGTGGCGCAGTGGTGATCTATGAGCCCCAGTCCAGGGCCCAGAAAGGAGACAACAGATTTACTGCTAAGACAGTGGGCGGCCTTTTGTTCAGGCACTGGTTCATGGGAAGTTTGAGGTCAGGATGGATTAAAATATCTAGAGGAACAAATGGGGTAATTTTGAGGCTAATATAAGAAACACTGTGCCAGTTTCCACCAGCCAACAGGTGTGATTTATTTGATTTTAAGCCTTTTAGTAAGCCTTTCATTTTATCAGATTTTCACCACCCCCAGATTCTCACCTGGCCACTGCCCTAATGTCAAAGCCAGATAGAATCATGCAGACATTTTGTGTACTTTTTGCACTGATTTTAGGGGACAATAAATTGGATTTAAATATGGTGACATGCATTAAAATAAGTGTATAGATAATGATTATAGTATAGACACAAATAATGATTTTATAAGCCATAACAATAAAGAAACACAAGTAATGAGAAATGTGTAGGTAAATAACAGATGATAACAGATGATATGATCTAATTTAGTGGAAATCTATGGGAGTGATTTCTGTATTAGACCTACTGCTTATTTAACAAAAATTTGACCTTATTAATGGGTAACTTCAGTTATGGTTGACATGACTAAAGGAATGACAAAGAGCAGGGTAAAACAGAGAGAGAGAGAGAGAGAGAGAGAGAGAGAGAGAGAGAGAGAGAGAGATGCATAACAGCAGTAAATAAATAGCAGTAGTGGATAGATTTCACTGAGGGACTCAATCCAGCTATTTCCTCCTGTACTTACACCCTGGGGGTCCTTACATAGACCAGGAGTGTTCATCAAAAATCAAAGAGAATGAAAAGCTTGTGGTCTTCTACTACAATGACTGCAATAAATTAATCATGCAAATTTCACATACTAAGGTTTAGGTAAACATGCATGGAATGTGTCACATCTGCAGGAGGAAAAGATACATGCTAAAAACAAAACTGCTGCTCAAAGTGTACAGAAATATGTGGCAGCGTCTTGATATCTATTTGATAATTCAGTTGTCAAATACTGTTTTAAAAAAATATCTTGCCCTGTTTAATAGTTTTAGAGATAGTTTATGAGAAGTTTATGATATTGGAGGGTTTTTATGTCCTAGTCATCATATAATGTGCTTTATTTTATTTCTGGTCTAATGAATATTCTCACATAAATTGTCTTAAACTTCAGATAGTTCATAGAGCTGCCAGCTCATACTTAATTTATCTTTTACAAATAATGGAAGATTTTAACATGTCTAAAATTTACTTACCTATCAAATGTTTCTTGGAATTTATTACCTATTAAGGAGCAGCATGTAAAATTCATACAGAATGGCAATATATCACTGTATATATCACTATATACCGGATTTAAAATGTTGCTTCATGAAAATATAAAATACAGTTCTAGAAGGATATATAGAAGTTCTAGAAGTACTATACATATCTATATCATGCATAAAAGGTCAACAACTCTGATTTACACATTGTTGCTGCATTTTTGTGTAAGCAATTTATGTCTAACAGCATTAATATATCATTCTTATGTTTACAGTTTTGAACTTCTACTACACAAGAATTTATCATATACAGTATGAAATGCATAACAATGAAAATGCAACAGTGATCTCACATGCAGCTTTTTTACAGTTCATCCTTTTCACACACACACACACACACACACACACACACACACACACACACACACTAAACCCAGGGCAAAGCTAATCGGTTTTGTGTTGCATATGTTATCATTGCTTAGGCTCATTAGCTGTGTTATGTTTATTGTTCGGACAGTTTCCATAGGTTGCTTTTAGCTACCTCCTAATGTCCTAATGTGGCAGTACACAAGTGTTGGGGGTATATATGGAGAGCACTAATGAACCAATATGGATGGGATGGATATGACAATTACTTCAACTGATCAATAGTACTTGAATTCTCCTGTCTACATCAACATTTACAGTCAGCCAAGACCAGATATCTGTCTCTCTCTCTCTCTCTCTCTCACTCTCTCTCTCTCTCTCTCTCTTCTCTCTTCTCTCTCTCTCTCCAACCCCTCCATGTGATTGAGTATGAAGTCTCCCACAAAGACAATGTCACAATGAAAGGCAGCAAGCAAGAGGGAGGGAAAAACAGTGGGCCAACCTCGTTTTCCGCTTGATGGGTTAGCTGCAGAGAATGCGCCTCGACAAAGTAAATGATTAAGGAGGGAGAGGGAGTGAGCAGAGAAACGAAAGAGAGAGAGAGAAACAAACCTTTGCAGCGTTGCCATTTTGCACTTCAAAGATCTAGCCAGGCAGGTTAAATGAAAAGCAAATGTGTTGCCCTGCCGTGCAAATACCTCAAATGTTTTAGCAGGTGCAAGCAATGAGGGAGGTGGGCAGTGACAAAGTCTTGACTGCACCTTGCTGCAGGAACAAGAGAGAGATGTCCACCTCCCTTCATAAGAGATGCAGCCTTCTACAAAGGCTACACAGAGGTTAGCTCTGTGAAGGTCTCAAAGGTCAATTACTACAGGTTACCAAAGGATAATATGCAGCCAAGTAATAGGTGGATTTTCTCACAGAGTGCATAGGAATATGTTTTGTTCTACTATAGCGTACTGTCATAGTTGTATGCCTGCTGATGCATATTATGCAGAACTTTTTATTAACATAAATTTGAATTTGAAAACTTATGAAGACAATTTACACCAATTAGACAATATAGTAAATTTAAGGTGATTTTCCAACTGACTTTTATAGCAAGTCACCAACAGTTGGCACTGTTTCTCTGGCCAAAGACAGAAGACGATGGCCCAACAGCATGAGCAATGCAGTATCACATCAGCACTTGCCATGCTTTGCAGTTTAGCCTTGTGTAAATATGAAAATAAAAGTACAAAGTACAAAGAAGGAATGAGTGAAGTCAATTAAATCGACATCTGTATGGTGGTGCATATATGAGGAAAGCACAGATAATGTTGTTTATATTTAAGTCCTGCTGCCATTTGTAAATCCACGTCCAGGGTTTCCAGGTGTTTATAAATCCCCTCGACATTTTACCCAGACATTCTTTATTTTCAGTGACATTATACTTCTGCAGAAGAAAACAGGGGATAGAGGGTCTCTATGCAACCCTCAGGGTTTTTGGAACATCTCCTAAGGCCTTCATATGGAAGTCTGAATAGTTGGTTATTGTTCAATGGCCTATACTTAGTTTGTTAGTACTTTGATTGTTAAACTAATAATTTCCAGGAAATTGTCAAGCAGATAATAGCTAAGTATAATAGATAAGCACTTTTTAATAGAAAAATGGAATTATCTTATATACAGCAATTATGCAACGAGAATATGACTGGAAACTCAGAGTCAATTAATATACAATTAGTGAAAATGCTGGTCAATTGTTGGCATACATCTCAGTCATACACAGTGACACTCATTAATTAATTTCAACTTAATTAGTCGCCGCCGCTGGATCACCATCAAAAAAATGATATGGAATCAATGCGGGTTTCAGGCACCATTATGTGTAAGATGATATCTACATATCAGCTACTACTAATGTTGGGGTTTTGTTCATGACAAGGCGGTTTGTGTTTCCGTAATTACAAACTCAGCTCAAATGTTCAGTGCTGCTGGAAAAAAAGGCAAAAAAACAAAAACGAGGGGCAAGGCATTTCCAGCACGCCTACATTTGATCTACATTACTGCCAGATTGCTTAACACTGCACAGCTCCACTGTCAGACAGTTCACGTCTATTTTGAGGAGGATCGATTATATTTTCCTGAGAAAATTGTGTGCAGTTGGAACCACAGTGTAGCTCCAGGCTGAACATTATGCAAAGAGGCAGTAACCCAACAAAAGAGTTTTTTCCTTGTTTGAAGGGTCAGGTTGGGGAGCTCTCTGATGGAGGAAAGAGTGGAGAATCTTGGCTTCTGGATTTATCTGGTGAGCGAAGCGTAAGGCACTTCTCTCCCTCTTTCCTCCATTTTTTTCTCTATCTCTGGCACCAAACTTATCACAATAATGTTGAGTAAGATCGTTTTTGGCTTGTGCCTGACAAACTGATATAAATTTCAATCTGACTCCGACAGAAGTTTTCATTTTGCCAGGAGTGCAAAAAGAGTTAAGAGGATAGACCATATAACACATTATGTGAATACAAGCACTAACACTCGAAGTGAAGAGGGATTTTTATGGATGCCTGAATGTGATTTTTAACTTTTTTTTTACAACTTAACTTTCAGTATTTTTACAATTAATTTGGTACATTTAAAAACCAAATTAATTCCTTCAACCATTTTTCTGTAAATGTGTAAATAACTTTACTGTGTATTTAATTCAATTTTAAGTGTAAATAAATAATGCCATACTTATGCTTTTAATAAAAAATCTTTCAGGCAGTATGCATGTTTTTATTACTTCACACTTTTCCAACACATCATTCCTTTATTCTATCTTTAAGTGTCTCCTGATAATTCTTTTTTCCAAAAAAAGAAATAAAACATTAATAACATTGAATGGAATTTTATCATTTGTAATTTGTGTTGTTTTTGGCTATTGTATGATGGGCATCTACAGCCAGGTCCGGTTTGGCACAAACAACAGAGGGAGGAATCTTGCACCCTCATTACACAGCAGCCACTCTAATTACAAGCTGCTCAAGAGATGTTATTCTACACCTGCTGGTGACAATGACAGCACCTCTGTCCCGCGCTTGTCTTTTGCTTTTGTGTAACGGGGCACGGGGTGCAACACAACACCGTTTTAAATAAATGAAGCTTCTTCAGAAGAAAGGGCCAGCCAAGGAACACCACAACCTTTTTCAGTAAAAAAAAATAGGAGAGCTTGACTAGACAAGTCAAGAAGGCAGGTCATAATCTCACCTATCAACAGTTTAGATAAATTGCACATTTGCTATTTTAATTGGTCTTTATGCAGAAACTAGCTATAGCAACATAACAAACTGAATGTTTTTAAAGTATTCCTATTATCATTAACAACATCAACTTTATTTGGAGGCAGCAAAATCATGAGGTCAGAAAATCATAATTTTTGATTTGTTGATTGGTCATTTTTCATAAAACCATAGCATGGCATTTTTCAAGCCCAAACCTGACAAAGCTTTGAACCTGAAAACACTTTTCATAAGGTCTGTGCCTTGTATGCTTATATTACATCAGTTCTTTATTATTAAGTTCCTTTTTGAAGCACATTGCCTCAGATTGCTACAGTGCGCAGCAATAGCCTGAAATAAAAGTTAAATAATTTTGGGTTATTCTGAGATAAGCATTGTTGAACAAATGCATAGTATAATTTCATATCATATAACTCTAAAAATCTGTAAATTATAAAATTTTTGAATAATTTCCTTCGTATTGCCATACAAAAATTAGTATTTATTTGTGTACATGCCACAAGAGGTTTTCAATAAATTGCAGCATAGCCTACGTGATCAGTTTAACAAGTGAGGACCCCAAAAACCATTGTTGTGCCATAAGTTCCCCCTCAGTCTAAATGGAACATAAATGTATTACAGTGCTGAACACTTTTACACAAGTACACATTAGGCAGCATGTCTCTTAAAAGGTTTATGACATCCATTTAGCATCAGTGAAGCCAGCTTAACATGGCCATGTCAAGATAACATGCAAGCATCTAGTGGGCATTCACTGGCTGTCAGATGAGATTTTACAGTGGCCTTAAGGAAACGGAGCCTATATTTCCCAGACAGGGATAGGGGACTTAAAATAGCACCTCAAAAGAGAAGAAAGAAAGAAAACGATGGGGATGAGAGAGGAAGAGAGAAAGAGAAAGTGAGAGCTACAAAGAGAGAGAGAGAGAGAGAGAGAGAGAGAGATAGAGAGAGAACGCATTAAAGAAACCTGGACTGTACTGTGAGTGGGGGTAGTTTTAAAAACCTAAACACATTCTAAAACAGACACAGACAGGGGAAAGAAAACACTTTTTGGAGCAATAAATGCTATGTATTCGTTTCATAAAATTGGGATTAAGGAAAGTTATCATGAAGGATAAACTAATAATTGAATAATCACTACATAAGAGAGCTTCCACTCATATACAATCAGATTTTAATTTCCCAAATGCATGATGCATATATATACATATTGGGGTATATATTGACTCTGGACCACTGTAAGTATAGCAGAGCAAATATCTGTTAATAAACTGTATATATGAGTTTGTCCAGATGGATCTGAGATGAGAGCTGTAAGAAGAGACCATGTATGAAGAGGAGAGCATTCATGATGAAGGAAACAGAATATGGAACAGTTCCGATCGCACCAACATGCAGATTCTTGGAACAGTACGTTTCAACAATCTTTAGTCTTAATTTATCTCATTAGCTCCGTTCCAAGCCCCAGAAGGTGAAACCAAACTGCTTATTATCTCATGAAAGCCTGTGTATTAGTGATTGTTGGGTTGAAATTCACAGACTAAATAATTACTCTCTGTTTGTGTCTCTCTCTCTCCATCCTCTATGCATAATAAGAGGCTTCTGGAGAGATGAGTAATCTGGTTCCAGCATGCCTCTCCCGGCACACTCCCCTCTTCACGCGATCGTCAGATGGCAAGTCGGCTTAGTCAACCCCTCGCTATAGGCCAGGATAATAATTGCTGTATTAATTGGTGTTGTCCAAGCTCGGCAGAGTATAAAAGATCCCACTGGGGCTAATAATTAATGTTTTTCGTTCTTAGTTCCTCTGTCTCTCGCTTTTCTTTCTCTTTATTTCCTGTGTCTCTGTCTTGCCCTCACTCACCCTCCCACCCCTCCCACCTGTACTCTTGTATTATTAGTAAGTGGTTAGATGTGCAAGACTGGTTTACAGTATTTTTAGACTAGCTGGACAACAAAACTGTTGGTACGATACCATGTTTATTTAGATTTTGCAAACATCCAGCTTAGCATATTATATAGGTAGAACTACATAATATATAAACAGTATTTCCCAGTTCTCTTCTGGAAAGAAAGCTTCTTATAAAGTTTATTTATTAAAACTTGCTCTAAATTTAATTATGCCGTTTTACTGTAATCATCAAATTTGACCATAGATGATCACGCTGCTGCAACAAGCTAATCCACTACAAGATGATACCTCAGTTATGATGAGTTACCTAGTTATGCAGGCCTATTTTAGATAATTTACAGATAATCACAACAAAAGAGTAAAAGAACACAATTTTTACGCTACTAGCATAACCAAACTAAATTGGAAAAAATACTACTTCAGTTATTTTAATAATAATAAATTAGTATTTGACAAACTATTTTCAAGACAAATATTTTAAAAACAACTATTTTCAAACAAGTTTCCTGAATACTTATCTGCCATTGGTTGGATAAACAGATAAGTCCCACCTAAATCCCATGCCAACAAACCAACAAATGTTGTAATTCTCAAATAATTCTCAAATATGTTTACCTTTTAAATCTACAAATGGTTTACTTGTAATTGTCTTTGCAAATTAAACTTAGCAGAAAGTGTTTTAACTTTTAATTACACCATCACCTACGAAATAATTCACTCTAAAACCAAACAACAGAAGTTTTGTGAAGTTCTGCACTTCCTTGTGGAGGCTCTATCTGAGGTGATTCAGAGGAACAATTGTATCCCCTGTGCCAGTGTCAGGGACAAATTCACAATGCTTCATTAAAACATAATGAAGAGCAGAAACTACTCAGCAGATCCCAGAGTCAATCTTAAATATGTCATTCTAATATAGTCTCAGTGCACTTGAACTTCTTAGTAGCTGTCAATAGATTACCCAACAGCCCTGTGTCTGCATAAAGGCTGGTAATGGCCTTGACCCCCTACCCTTTACTCCCCTCTGAAGACAGCAGTAAGACAACTAGTTCATTAAAAAGCCTCATTAGTCTTTTTCTGGTATGAAGGTTGTTCTCGAGGTAACACATTTTTGGAGGTCCATTTATAAACCTCTAACTGAACATTCATAGGCTAATCAAACTCTAAAGATCTATAGCCTTATTAGGGATCAATCCTTGGTCAGTACACAGCCATTTGTCAATTCTCTGAAGTCACCTGATGACACATTTGTCAGTAAATGTCCTGCTCTTTGTTAATCTCCCAGCTGCGTTCACTGTTCTCTTTAATTGTGCCCACAGCCGTAGTGAGGAGGCACAAGAGTCCTGGTGTTAACAACAGGACCATAATGATCTGTTAGGGGAATAAATCCTGAGTAACAGAATTATGTCTGACCTTTACTTTTAAAACAGGAAACGAATTACAAAGCACTGATATCTTATGACTGCAGATCTGATCTGTCCTGATCACAGGTGCTTTCACACTCGTCAAGTAAAAGGAGTCACCAATGCCAAAGTTCGAATTCCAGCCACTCTATGAGAAGGGCAGTCACATAAAATGGGTCAAATGTGATGCTAAACCCTTATTTATGATACTTGATTTATGTGAACTGGGATTACAGAGTAGACAGTTGTAAAACTTGATATCCAGTACTGAATATTTTGGTAGCAATTGTCCAATTATTACAAATGTTAACAATGTATTACAAAATGTAACAAATACTGCAGTGTAACAAAAAATAAGTCCATATAATTATAATGTGGTGTAGCATTTATTTACTGTATATAACTTATTATTTACCATCATCATTTATAGCAATAATGGTGTTGAATTAACTTGCATTTTATCTGCTGCACAGAAAAAGAAAACATGTTCTCTGGCAATTTATGTTTTTGCAATAATTTTGTTGTGGTGCTGAGATGGTGGACAGTGGAAAATTAGGATAATTTCTAAGGAAACTGCATAAGATGCCCACAGGGCAGATCAAATGGCTGCCTTCCCAGCATGCACTGCTGCGTGAGATACTGGTAATTAACTTAATAGGGGCCTTTAATTACAGTGGACGGTTGATTCATGGCATGTGTTGATGCTCCCCCATTGGCCTAAACAACCACTTGCTGCCTTGTTAAAGACAAACACTAATGAATCTGATAGCAGGCTGCTGTCTGACAACAGTAGGAAGCATATTTTGAAATGGTCAGACTGTGGCACTCTGGTCATGTGATCAAATATTCAAACTCCATGCATCAAATGCATCAAACTCCTCCATTCATAAAGTTGTACTGATAAGCATACAGTATGCTACAAAAACATGATTCCTAGATTCAAATCCCTGCACATCTATTTTCTTTTTTCATTTTTTTATTCCAGATATTTAATAAAATGCTGCAGTTTATTACTGCATGACTGTTTTCATTTATTTTGGTTGTATCAGTGTATCCATTTAATATACACCACACTGAGATTTCTCATTCATTTAAAAAACCCTATTGTTTTGTGCCAAAAAAATGCTTCTGATGAAAGTATAAACTCCATCATGGTAAGTTTAAGAATTCAAAAAGATACTGCCACCCTGTATATTCAGTGTAGTTAACCTGACCAGCACTGACATCAACAAACTGGGCCTAATAAATGTAATGTTGTTAATGTTTTGCATTAACATACATAGATTCACTCTGACAGATTTAATGCACCTTTATTTGATTAACATTTTCAGCCGATAAAAGAACTGTGTAGAGTTTAGAGTTACTGGTGTAGTCTTTTTGGTACAGTCATGTCACCGTTCTACCACAATCATTGTTTCGGTATATGTGCATAAAAGTAGTTGAATTCACCATCTTTATATTTTTGATTCCTTTTCCCCAGGAATCAAACACACAACCTTTGGACTGCTAAAGTAATGCTCAAAATATTAACAAGAGCAAGTAAGAGTAAATCAAACAGTACTTTTCATTGCATTATTTTTGCAATTAAAAATTGCATTTTAAAATCATTTTCTTAAAAGTGTACAGACTTGATTTAACTATGCTGTGTGTGAATAGTAGTAAGACTTACATAGGACAAACAAATGATACATTACCATGGTAAAATTTTATGCCCAGACTCCTAAAATGTTTTCTAAACTAACTTGAAATGTATTTTGTTATCGTGAAAAATGCATCACAGGTGATACAGCATGGGACACAAAAAACTGTAGAAGTTATATGCTCCAGCTGAGGTCATCAGTTACTGTTTTGTTGATTCTTTGACAATTGTAAGGAAAAATTGGCAAACATTTTAAAAGACACAAAACAGTTTCTGCCAATTAAGGAAGCTACTGTATAGAAGCAGAATATGCTGTCAGCTGCCCAACCCAAGCAATAACGTGTGTTAATTAGTCTGATAAATTACGTTCAAAACAATGACATGTTTAAATTGCCCAATTTAGCTTGAATCCTAAATGAGATATTACATCAAAAGCCATCAATTTCCTCCTTTTTTGCTCATTTGAAGAGGCGTGTGCCTTCCTGAAAGCATTTTAAAGGTTACGATTTTCTTTGACGATAAAGCAGTACCTTTTAATGAAATTCTAATTAGTAATTTCATGGACTTTGTTATTAAGCATATCTGATTAGTGCACATTTTTAAAGCACAGCTCTAATTAAGAACACTTACTGTACAGTTTCTACCAATTCTTGTTTCAAAGATGGAGCAAATTTGTTAAAACCTATTTGGTAAACAATAAGTGCAGCAGTTCAGAGTTCTAATTAAGTTAAAGTGTGATTTCCTCTCATTCCATTCAAGTGCGCCAGCAGTTCTCCAGAAATTAGCAGTAGTGTTTGCTTTGTTTCATATTCATTCACCCTAAACTTAAATTCTTTCAATACTAAATTACATCAATGTTTGCATTGCAGAATAATATGAAATTTGCATCACTGTATTTATGAAATTAGTTGACCATTAAGACGTGTAAGTTCCCACTCTCTATATTAATGCAATATGATCATTTGCATAGTATTTATGATATATCAGTATCACAGCCAGTCTGATTAAGCATTCTTAACACACTCTTTGTTTTATCAGCTTTGAAGCATTTCAGACCTTCTATATTCATTTATAGACAATCTACAGTTTTAATAAATACAACAGTTTCATGAGAATATAAATAAACCTACAAAATTTGAACTATCACCATGATTGCAATGGAATTTGTAATCAAATACTGTATACATTTGCTCTACAAACCACACATGATTGACTCATTGATTCTTACTGCTACACATCTGACATTCACTTTTCAAAGCGCTGGCCCTTGTGGGACTCCTCCAGTCCCAAACTGCCAGCGTGTTTCAACAGTGGCGATCTGTTGACCGTATGACTGACACCCCAGTACAGGAGAGTCCATTCAAAGTCCACAGAGCTCCACAGACCACCCCTCCAAACCCAAGCCTCATCCCCTCCTCGACCCCACTCTTTAACATGAAGTCTACCTTGTCAAGTCACAAGCAGGACCAGTAATTTGGTCTAATAATTACCAGACATCACCACAATGAAACATCAGTGTCTGAACTTCTTTGGGCCCAAATGAATTTTAATACATTTGGAAAAGGTTGGCCGGAGGTGGGAAAAGGGCCTTGCAGAGGAGAGTGGGGGGAAGCTCACATGTGGAAGCACTTTAAGAAGTGATAAATGATTTGAAATCCATTGCTTTCCTCTGAATGGAAATAAGGGCGAACAGGTGTTAAATGCTAACCGATGGTGCATTTTTAATCGGGATGAAAACAATTGCATGGTCTTTATGATCAGATGCAGCAAGACATGAAGTGTCAATCTGTGAGCAAAATGTCTGAAGTTTGAAATTTCGCAAGCTTTAGGTCTCTGACCCCAAGGCCTGGGCTCTACTGATCACTGCAATCTATAAAGAGGTTTCTTTACTGTTTAAAATCTTCTGTCCCTGAGCCATGATCACTGCTGTTGTACAGTAGGTTACAGCTGGCCACTCTGGAAGGTGAATATAGCAGTCAAAAGCAAGGAAGTGAGATATAGTGACATGCAACTCCACCAAACAGCTTGCACTTGCATTTAATACTCAATTGCATTTCAGTGTATTTTCAATGTATTGTATTTCAGTGTATTGTTTCAAAATCTTCAGTGGCTCAAAAATATTTAGAATTTTTTTTTTTAAATTACATACCAAAAAAATCATCCAGTTCATATTTCATCATTTATTGTCAAGTAAAACATTTCCAGATATGTTTTTAAATATTTTTATTTTAACTGGTTAAAATATAGATATATTGTTTACAATTAGGACTAAAAGTATTTGGGAACTTGACTGTCTCACACATTGTGAACTTGGTGACCAACTGTATTTTTCAAATGTATTAATATAAACTTTTATTTTGTTAGCACATCTTAATATACAGCAGACATCACTCAGACATCACTGTAATTAAGTTACTTTACAAGCAAAACACTCAGCATTGTGTTTGATTTGATCATTATGAACAGTGCTGACAGCACAAGCTAAGCTCACAAGCTAGATTCATCACTCCAATTCCTTAACAACATTATAGATCAGTTCAACAGCAGAGCATTTGAACACAGAGCAAAATCATGTTTTTGTTTCTGTAATTATTTTATTTGCCTTTTTCAATTTTTTTCGGACTTACAGGCCCTCAAAATTAAATCCCTTTAAAGTGGAAAATAAAACAATCCATTTCCCCTTTTAGTAACAATATGAGATATGCTGGCTAATGAATTATCTCACAATTGTAATTTGTCTGACTGTCGATCTGTTTGTTTATTACTCATTTTCTCTCTCTTTCTATCCTTTTTTTCTCTTTGACTCTCACACTCGTCAAACTTTCGATTTTATGCATAGTTTGGGGAAAGCAGCTGAATTGTCCACTTGTTTTAAGTTGAAACACTCTGGGCTTGTTTGGTGCCAGCTGTCCAAACATGAGAGGCAGAGATGATGATGGTAGTTTAGAGGGTTGAGGAGAGGGCAGCTCAATCTGATGACGATGTGTTATATTTCTCCCTGACCTCAACACATCCCAGAATACATTACAGCTTAGCACACTCTAATCAGGCAGCGCACAGTGGGAGATGTACAGCTGGTGAGACTATTCATTGTAATTCAAGTTAATTTACATCATACCTATAGGCTGGCCCAAAGCCCAGATGGAACATAATCCTATCTGTTCTCTAACACACGTTAACCATTTCATTAGCCCCCCAAAAACACTGCAGCCTTCTGATTTTTGGTTTGGATCTTCCCTGCTGACAAGACCATCTCAGACCAGCATGCATTTCACTGCTTTATGCTGATCTGGTGTGGGTCTAGCTGAGGGTTCAGCATAGCTGATGTTCACTAGATGTAGCAAGATGTTCGCAAGTAAATCTAAACTGGTCAACCAACATGCTCTTTCTGGTTAAACCAGTTAACTTTCTGGTCCAACTAGCCAAGATACTTGGTGAGGACACCACCACCCCATGCTGAATAAAAGGCTGCATACTGGTGACCAGCTATGCTGGTCTTTAACCAGGATTTAACCACACTATGCTTCAGTAGGCTACGCCACACCATTGTTTTGCTTCATTGCTGTTTTATGGGAGTTTCATTGGCTGTTACATTAATAACATGGGCAAACTAATTTACCAGATCGTGTCTCCTTTAAAACCTCTGGAACAAAGGCCGGGAGGGTGGAAATCAATCTTAGCCTTGTGGCAGAGCTGCTGACCTGTTTACACTTTGAAGACAGTCACAAAAAGGAAGGGAGAGGGAAAAAGAAAAGAAAAAGCATCTGAGAAGTTATTTAACTACAAACAACACCGACCTTCCCCATTCCAGCTGCATAATCAGGCATAATAAGTGGCCTGCAAAGGTCCACTTAATGTATTTCTAACACCGCAGACCAGCTAATCCTGTCACAGAGAATAAAATGGAAGGATGTGTGTGTGTTGGGGTGGGCTGGTGGGGATGTTGAGTGTTTGTGTGTGTGCGTGTGTAAGCTGCAATGTGGATTTGAATGTTTAACTCCACAAAGCCTCATATTTCTGCCCAAGTGTGGATCCATTTTTCCGCTTTAGTGGCCATCAAGGAATACAGAAAATAACAATAACAGCAGGGGCAGAGCGGCAGCTCACATTGGACTGAAATATGCCTGTAATGACTGCTCTTACTCTGCCTCTAAATAGAGACCTCCCCTGTCAAGCCCTGTAAAGCATATCTGAAACTCTGCGTAATATTCATGCAAAGAGTCAGGAATGAGGACCAATCTAAACGTTTAATGTTTTTTTAAAAACAACAGAAGAGACAAAGATTCTACCACAGACCATTCCTAATAAAACATCTACATTCCCTTACTTTAATAATGTCTTAGTTCTGCTATTTTGTTTAAGTTATACTCTCTCGTTGATCTTGCTTGTGTATTTTTAACCATACTATATAGTTCTATTGTAGGTAGTGCAGCGGAGCTCAAAACTCTGAAGAGTTTGTAAAGCGTGAAACTTAGAGATGCATGTGACGCTAGGCCAGTCAAGAGACAAAATAAACAAAGACGCCACGGAAGACAAACAGAGATTGGAGTGCATCAGATGCCTCACTCTCTTCCACTGGCTCTGTCGAAACACCTTTCCCGGGATCTGTAAAACAGACAGGGTCCATTAGGAGCTCAAGCATATAATCACATCTCTGTAATGAGTTATTAATTAAACCAGGGGCATTCATTGCCCCGCTAACAGCCTCATAAACAATTGACTGGAGATTTGTGATTTTTCACTCGCTGACACTATTAAACAAATCAATATTGGGTTTTGCAGCGAGAGCTCTGCGCCTGGCTCTCCCTGGTTTTGCCAGTCAGCTGTGTTGCATACTAATAAGGGAATTAGTCGCCTCATATTCCGCTTGTGTCCCATCAAACAGATCCTTATCAAGAGGGAGCAGAAGACTCATTTGCATGGAAGAAGACTCTGCTTTGTAGGTAAAGATTTCACAATATGTCATTCATTTTGGTTTGTTCTCACATCCTCCATTCTCCCCTCACGTATGTAAACACACATTTAGCGCCACAAAATTAAGAAAAGCATGATGTGCCATCGCTGGTCCCAGGAAGCAGTTTATCCTGCTGTGACTCTTGAAATTTCTTTAAACGTCTGTGCTTTCATGTCTACACCATGTTTATTATATTTTTTATAGATATTTATTTTCTGAAGCATCCTTTTTTTCTAATGACGTCTCTGTCCTTTCTTTGAAAACGCTGCCACCAATGAGCAGAGCCCTAGCCAACCCCAGCTAGCGCTTGGTTCCTTTTGATAGCTGCGTCAATCTAAGTCGATAAACATTGCACTTAGCACACCTAATGATGTTTACCATTCAAAGCATGGAGAGGCTGTAACGTCGGCTTTTATGTGTGTTGCATTGCGTTTGACAGCTATCATGAGAAAAACATCTTGTGTGATTAAGCTCAAGACTGCTTCTATAGCTAATCGGCACTACAGACATCCATAAAATACTTTGCAAACACTTGAGGAGAAGATAATGTAAATATGATGAAGGTTCAGTGAATATTCAGTTTTATACATTCAAGCATCCATATGCTTCAATGAATAAATACCATAAAGGCTTGTGTGCAGGTCAATAGTGTTATTCTAGGGCACCTTATTACCTCACTTTACAAGATATCTTGCATTAGTAATCTTCCTCCCAACCTTCAAGTCAGTGATTTAGCAATCACTCTGCACTCATTTACACTTAGTATTCAATAAACCTCTCTCCTAACTTAAGTTTGGGATATAATTATGCTCAGCCTCCCCCACTTCTCTGATCCTGAAATCATTATCGAGGCCCAGGTTTAAGTTTCACCAGGTGGGCAGGGGAAGGAGAGAGACACTCATTTACTCAAATTCAGCAATGATACTAGGTCCATCCCTCCTTTCCTCACCTGAGTGCTTCAGAGAAAGCAGTTCATCGGGGGGAGGCCCTGCACAGTGAAGCCCTCGTGTGTGGTCGTGGAGAGAATCGGCTCTGTGGGGCTAATGCAGGAGATTGACTCTTTAATTGAGGCAAGAGTGATGCTCATCATCTCTTATTAATGAGGCCAGTTAGAAAAAGGAGGAGTGTGTGTGTGTTTCAGAAAATGAGAGAAAGCGAAAGAGGAAAAATGAGGTGAAAAGGCTTAGAGACATGCCTGGCCATCTCAGGGTGGTTATTAGTCATTGCACGGAATCGTTTTGCATTGTGTGTGCGTATGCTTTCAGTCTACTTCAGAGCGTCTAATGAGGCAAAAGAGAAGCTCGCTTATATGCTATCAGGTATCAATCACAGTCAATATGTCCAATTAAGATCAAAGCACTGTGTTATTTTGAACTTCCCTGAAAAGAAAAATGATCTCCTAATTAATATAGATTATCCAGAAGAGACTGGAAAAAGAGAGCGAGGCCCGTCTAGACACAAAGCGGGATACTTATGCACCGTTCACACCGTCGCACGTCAATTCTGATGAAGCCAGTTCCTCTCACGTGATGCATAACAGCAAGAGATTATGGAGGATGCCCATCTCCTTTGTGTTTCATTGAAAAATTATTGGTGATTAAGCTTTTGAAATCTGCTATATACCAGCATTCGATAAACAGAGCGAGCACGAGAGAGGTGACCAGAAAACTTTATCTGTCCTGTTTATTCAGTCAATTGTCTTATTCTTTATCCCTGTTACTGCACTAGGTTGTGTGTTCCCAGCCTGCGCTGCCCATTGAGGTTGCTAAACTCATTTCACCTTGTGGATCTCAGCTTGACCCTACACCAGACAACCCAATGTGATAAAGCCGCATTAAACCTTCACTCTCCTAAGAGAGGGTTATTAAAAAGATACAGAGAGATGCTGCTCTGCATGTGTGAACAATAGCATCTCAAACTAGCATCTCAATGGCAACATAAAAGGGGAGATAAATACATCCAATTACCAATCGCATCCACAAATGGGTAGAGAAACTGAAGGGTTTAAAAGCAAAGGAGAATATACTGACTAAAGGGAAATGGTTTCTTTTGTCCATGTGGTCTTTCAAGCTTGCCTGCCCTACCCACTTTTCTCAGCAACAGAACTCGGCAATAGCAGTCTGGAAATGGTAGGAGACCATCTGTAACCTACAGTTCACACATGGGTATGCTTTCATCTCAAAAGTTAAGTCGTCATTGCTTTGGCACTGAAAGTGCTGACAGGCATGTTCTCACACTCACCTGCAGGACTCCATAGTTTCCAGTGATGTAGTTGTACCTCAAATTATGGGGCCCATCAGTTTTAATACATTTACGTACATCTACAGGATAATGAGAAGCTAAAATCGTATTCTAACTTTAAAGGACCAGCAGCCACTCGAACCAATAAGAAATCCTCTCTGGTGGCATACTAAACTAACAACAAACTCTTGTTTTTCTCTGTATGCATACTGATTACATACCTCATTCTCAAGCTAAGCTAAATGCACTACTAATGTGATTTTATTAGAAATGTACCCCATGATAGGAATGTCTGTTTTGTGTGAGCAGAACAGCTCATCTGGATCAATAAGCATTGAAATCAAGATCAACAGAAAAGCATATGTTGGCATTATGTGAAGACAAAGAAGTGTTGCAACTTTGTTTAAGAGTGGTAAGAGGACCTGTGCTGGGGGTATGTGGATATGTTAAGTAGCCTGTGTGATATGAACTAAAAGCTGTGGGGTGAGCCAGTTGAAGAGGGAGCCTTAGTCCCCTGGACAGGTGTAGGTAAACCGATCCTGGTGCCACCCAGGCTCAGGATGAACTTGAGACGTGTCTTCATCGTCCCTCAGAGGTGGAGGTCAGGAGGATCACCCAATCATCTGCAATCAGAGAGAGAGGACATCCATCTACCCCTCCTATGAACCAATGAAATGGAGACAGGTCTCTCCGGTCCAATTAAGAGTCATAAAACATAATCAAAATTCAAAGGCTAGTCACTCTGGTCTCCATTACTGGGGTTGGTCAGGCTTTGAGGCTAGCACAGATATCTGTTGACCATGCGTTCAACAAATTCATTTTGTTCATAGTTTTAGACCTCAGTTGAACTTGACACAATAGCCTGAACCTGACCATAAACAGTGACCTATGCATGCCTGATCAGCATTCAGTAAAATAAGGAGTATTAAAGAAGAATCTGAGAATTCTACTGTTTGCTTCAAGGCACCTTCAGATGTGTTAAATAAACACAGAATCCTGGAGAGTTTCTGTGACTTTGTTTGTTTATTATTCGTTGTTTATTTAAGAAAATGTCTTTCTATGTCAGACTTAGTGAAGCGTTGTTCCTCCTGTAAATTTGCATTTCTGTTTGCTGTGGTTTCAAAAAAAACAGCACAAAGACAAATACACAAAGTCATACAACAAGAGAACGACTGTTACCGATCACGTAAAGTAAAAAATAATTTATATAATTGTTCTATTTTGTATCACTATTTTAGTACCTCATTTTTCACAAATTGTAAAAATGTACATTGTGAAAACCTCTATGTAAATTATATATAATATTATACATATATAAATGTACGTACAGCAACACTACACAGCTAAAAAGGAAAACTGTCTAGATTTGGTTCTTGTTGCATTTGAAATACATAGAAACATCACGCTTAAACAAATTTCTCATTTTTCAACTACACCTTAAAACAAAGAGGCACATTATAGATGAAGAATATTCTTCCGGCCCAGAGGGACGTTCTGGCCTGGAGCAGCACCTGTGGTTGACATCTCAACTCAAAACCTGATTAAACCTGCCCATCCACCCTGTAGGCCCCTACACCTGTCCAACAACAAACATGTCAGGGCTTTCAGTCTGTGCTCGGGGTGATTCTTCCTTGACACACACGTGTACAATTAAGATGATGTGTGACTTGTATCTGTCTGATTGTGTGTGTGCAAGTATTTACTTGTAGAATGATGTAGTGTATGTAAGTATTAGTGCCTTACAGTGACAATAAAAGACTACTTTGGCTATAAAGCATTTAAAAAGACATAAAACCCAGATCAAAACTACTTGATCTGGGTTTTATGGCTTTGTCTTTATTGATGCTTCCTTTCTCAGGTTGAGACATGTCCACTAATGACCAAAGAGGTTTGTAGCCAGTGGCATTGGTTGCTCTTAAAAATTAAAACACGTCATTGCTGTTTCCTCCCCCTGCAGTTTGTTCATGGCATATAAATTCAGTAGGAAATCGACTTAAGATTTTCAGTATTCCTTTCGTGTGTCTGACAGCCATGTTTGTCTTCAATGTTTTTATTATTTGGTACAAGCTATGTAGCTTTTCTACCGGAAATGCCATTTTTTTTCAACAGGAAAGTCAAGATTATGTGTTTAAAGGTTATAGTGGTTGGGTGGGGGGTGGGATACTAAAGAATAACTGCACATTTTTCATTTAAAGTTTGTTTCAACATCTTAGCATTCTTTTTGTTTGTGAAACTGAGACTTTTCCTTCTTTGTCAGCCTCAAAAAGTGCATATGTAACAATCTTTCCTTGAAGTCTGAATGCAATGGCAAAGTACATTGTGTTTATTCAACCTGGGCCTGTTTTCACATATGGATTAATTCAGGATTTGTGGTTCCTTTGATTTGCCATTGATGAACTTCGAAGAATTAAATTTGATTACAGCTGCAGTTGTAATTTGAATTTGAAGTTCAAATTTGATTATGCCAAAACGATTTTCACTCAAATCACAGATATCCCTGCGAGTCTTCCGCTCGGACATTAGCTTTTAGGTTTTACATGCCAAATTATTTCAGTTGTTTTATTCCCCCATGGACTGAATTTCTACAACATTTTTCAAATTACAGGTTTAACCGCATTACACACCCTGTGCCGTGAGAGTGTGACTGTGTCATTTTTATTTTCCCTCTTACATTCCTCAAGCTTAACACTGTCATAAGTTATTTTCTGCTCCAGCGCAAACCCTAATTGATCGGCCTCAAAATCAGCTTTACGTTCTATGGGAAGATGACGCTATCTGATACTGATATTATGCGCTGCACATGCCAGCTAATGCTATGTTTTTCTGCTCTGCTGGAACACACCGTCTAGACAAAGTGTATGTACACAAGCACGGAGTAAGGATAAATGTTTAGACAGTCATTATTGTAATTTAAAAAATTTGAAGGTTGACTTGCTCTCAGATAGAGTTGACACAGATTGTTCAAGTGTGTGAAGCTGCCATGCCTTGGCTTGCACTCACTCAACTTTATTGCTGTTTTGCTTTAGACAGCTGAGTCTCTTTCTAACAAAGGATGATCTAATTACATAAATAAGGATCTGTTCAGGCTGTCAATCATCATGCAACCAAAGCTCCATCAAAACTTTTGTGTGACAGCGAAATGCACTTTAAGATTGGAGAGCTGTAGAATGTATTGTTGACTAAGTCTAGTTTTTGTTTGGTCAACATGGTACAAATGTGCCAAATGACAGCACCCAGCTTTCTTGCATGGCAGATGGTACAACTGTAAATATTATTGCAAATATGTCAACACTAACAGTGCAGTGCAAAAACATAGTTAATATGGCTGTAATACCATCTCTCATCTTCTTTAAGGTAAGCTGTAATTCAAGAAAAAAAAACTTGTTTGATGAAGGTATTCTCTCTCTCTCTCTCTCTCTCTCTATCTCTCCCTGTTGTATGCATATACACTTTATTTATATACATATATGTGTATATACATACAACAGGGAGAGAGAGAGCGAGAAAACGACCAATAAGATAATATATATATATATCTTATTGGTCGTTTTCTCGCTCTCTCTCCCTGTTGTATGTATATATATATATATATAAGAGATGTAAGGCCTAAGACAAGTGTAAGACAACAACATTTTTTCAGCTTTGCCTGAGGTTAAAAGCAATAACATCAGTTAAACACCTGGGATGGAGAGTAATTCATACGACCTTAAACAGTTCCACCAGCTTTCCTGCAGGGCTTGTAGTGGACATCCCTGTGATACATTCAAGCTGATTCTGCCACTGTTCTCTAGTGGAGAAGATTAAGCAAACTGCTAGTTGAGTCAATCCAGCTTATCACCATGAGCTCATAAATGTCCAAGAGGATGTACTAATGACAATTTAATGAGTGGGGAAATTCAGCTGAGAAACCCCATCACACATGCATACATTCTTTTCCCAGTGTGGTAGAGAGGTCAGGGAGAGCCGAGGGGCGATGTGACTCACGGCAGTGAATGAAAGCTGGTTTGGGGCAGCGTCTGTCGGATGGATTGAGCTGATCACATAAGCACACCGCACAGGATGCTGTCCGGCCCTAACGACAACTGAATTATTGAGTAACAGGAAATTAAAAAATTCTTGCAATGCCGATCCACTTCTCTTAGCCATTGTGCTGTGTTGGACTGCCCCGTCTCTGAACTCCAGTCATAGAACAGGTTCTTTTTATTTGCTTTATCTATTTTTCTTCTTCCAACAACTCTAATGTGGGATCTATTAGAGCAAAATCAAAGATTAGTTGTTGTTCCATCTGGTTTCTTGCCTTGTTCTTTATCCTGCATTTCTTTAATATAATTGTCAGTTACGTAAAAATATACTTTGCCAAAATGCAAGTACTCCAAGAACGTGTGAAGTGCTTTAATTGCTTTGACTTGCGGTCTTGAACAAAACTTGACAAATTGTGGGGTAAGTTTAGAGCAAGACAGCTTTGATAGTTGCTATAGCTTCAAACAGAAAACATTTAAATGATTCATCCACCGCTAATTCCCAAATCTGAGGGAATTATGCTGAATAGAAAACTGATCGCTCAGAAAAACACTCCAAACCTAATACCTAGTCAATTACTGTCATTGCACAAAGTGCTCTGCTTTACAATTAATACTGGTACATAAAAGTTGTGAAAGCGTGTATTTGTCAAAGCTGTCTTTTCAAGTCAAACTGTAAGCAAGAAAGGAAACCGTGGCTCTGTAAACCAATGTTTCGGAAGCGTATTTACATTTAAAATGAGAGAAAAACGTATAGGTACATTGTTTAAAATTTTTAACACCATATGAAAGTTGTTATGTGAGGGTTTGTACTGCACTGATAATACAGCTAATATAGTCACTTACAGACCCATTTGCTATCAACAGGGTTTGTTGCGATTAGCTGGAGTTGTTGGGTCCATGAGTAAGTAGGAGCTGAATTCACCAAACTTCTGAAGCAAAGGTCTGCACATGTATTTATGGGCTTGTAGGCACAGTCAAGAGTGGAGAAATGCTCTGATGACCAACACAGGTAATGAGGTATGACTGTATTACACACACCAGCTTGAGCTGAGCTCCCAATGGGATCGCTACACTGATTGGCTGAGGGGCCCCTGCCGTATTATGGCTAGCGATTAGCAATAAATATGACATCACTTAACCATAAGTCTACAGAAGTCATAAGTTTGTGCAGCCCACTGAAGTCACAAAGAACACATAAGGGTTTAAATAGATGGCATAGCAAACTTGTAAATCTCAGATTTGTATATGTTGCATATTCTAATTTAATACGAATTTGGGTTAAAACATAAGTCAGCAGATCAAGGGCTTTGTCAAACCATCTGGATGTCATAAACAAACATTTTCAAAGTGATTATTTTAACATAGCACTCATAAAAACACAATGTTTACAGTTGGCTATTATGGTAAACCTGTGGCTGTCTGATGGGTGCTGTAGTTGAACTCCTGCTCTTTGAGATGAAGGATGTTCAAAAGACTGTGTCTGGCATACAGAGTGATCACTCTTCACACTTTTATCTCTCTCTACCCACATTAGCACATAAATGAAGCTTCACTTTGTCTCTGCAGTGCTAAAACTCACTCCGAATAAACAACACTTCCTCTTATCGGTAATGGACAGATTCCTGACATTCTTAAAACCCTCATACCATTAATATCCTGGAATTATAATATTCCAACCATGTGTCTTTGAACATCCTGTTTATCTTGGTATTAGGTGTACACAAAGAGTTAGTTTGTTTGTTATATAAGCACAGATATGTTTCTAACTGACAGGTAATTATTCTGGTATGCTTGAAACTCATTTTCGAACCACAGAACATAGTTAAAACAGTACAGGAAAGGTAAATTACATGTACACCTACAGCACAACGCACCCTCAAGCTATTGGTCGACAGTCAGTTAACAGTGGTCGTGTTTTTATAGTTTCCTAGTCATTTTCATAGTTTCTGTGTTTCAGGACATCTAGTTTTATTGAAAACAGTCATTCAATCATTCAGTAAAAAGCCTATCACTCAGTGTCCAGTGTGAATTGCATTTTATGGCACACACACTCATTCTGCAATCTACATATGATAGCTAGAAACACCATTTAGCAGGGGGTTCCTGAGAGTCAGATATATAAACACAATTTCCAGAGTGTGTCAATAATGAGCTGGAGTGTGATATAGCAAACCAGTCTCGATAAGAGCACAGACATGCGTAGATGCCTGTAGAGGGGTTAACGCTGCAGTCTGGAGACATCATTGTGATTTCAAACTGAGCTTATCACAGAGGAAGGAGCTGGCAGCCTCTTAGAAGGCATTATGTGGTCTCTGTTTCTCTCTACTTATTCAACTCTTTCTCCATCTTGCTTTTTCTTACTTTCACTTTGCACTCATGAGTCAATGTCAACTGTGTCTGAAAATGCTATTGCAAATATCTGTTTCCAACACTTAACCATTTGTAAATTATTCATTTTTTGCATTTATTGCATGTTGTTGGCAGGATAAATATTTTCAGTCTATGTAATTTCTTCACAGATTTGTAAGGGCATGTTTAACAACACTACTGTATGATAATTGTATCCCATAAATCCACAAAGACTCTCAGGGTATATAGTTAAAGAAATTGATAGGGTTCCTGCCAAAAGTAACAGAATTAATATTGAAACGTAGCTCTCTGTGTCATTGCTATTTCTGAACACTGAAAATAATTTTTCTACACAGTTCTTGTGATTGCAGAAGTTTGCACAGATAAAAACCAATAGCCCTAACGATGAGACAATTGTCTTATAATTGGCTTATACCTGTGAATCATTAAAAATAACTACCACATTTTCTAAATTAAAGTTAAGAGATTTCAGCCTAAATAAAAGCATTAATTAAAATGTGGCTCAAATCTGGCACTACCTGCACTTTAAAACAGCAAACCTAAAGTGAGGCATGGCAATGCTGTATGATGTATTTTATTCTGCAGGAATGGCCATTCTATTCAGTATAAGAGAAAGAATGGGTTATTAAAAAATACAAAAATTAAAATACTAAAAAAAATAAAAATGCACTTTTCCATAATTATGATTAAAATCCTAGGATCTAGTGTAAAATAATGTCTGTAAGTGTCATGTTTAAGTGCTTTGAAATAAATATAACACAAAACAAAATGTCAAGTAAAACTTCATTGTAAGTACCAATTATATGTCTATATGTTCATTTATTGACCCCTCTCATTCTTGGTTGTGATTGAGGGATGGTTCCTCAGCTTTGAAGGATGTCAAGCCCAGGTGCCAGTGCACACCGGAGAAGCATATTGTTGGCATAACAGCAAGTGAGAAGAGCTTGTGCCAGTACAAGACCAGTGCCAGTACTGGAGAGGCATTGACTTCATAACTCTTTTTCTCTGTCTGTCTCTTAAAGTCATGACATTGCCAAGAAGGAGAGAGTGTGAGAGAGAGAATAAAGACATTTAAAACATTAGGAAGTTAAATGCAAAGAGCACTGGATTGATCAGTGCATTAAAAACAGCTTCGGATGGAAAATAATTATTGGACCCTGACAAGGTGCTGAAATGCAAACGGCAACTCTTTAAAGGAATGCATTTTTAAAAGCTTTTGGATGTCAGCGTTATCTTGCGTAACCAATTTAGGGCCAAATGAGAAAAGTTCAGCTGGTATTTTCAAGTATTGGAGGAGCTTAGCTTTATAAATCATTCAGAGTATGATTGTGTGTGTGTGTGGGGGGGGGACAACTAGCAACTAGAATTGTGGGTAAATCCCTTCTGGGGAGGTTGCACATGAAGAGGAAGCTGCGGGCTCATGGATTAAAAACGGAATGTTTTGTTTTTCTCTCTCTGTATAGAAGCCATGAGAACAACTTTACAGGCAGATTAACTCCAATGAGTTAAACTGTTTGTGCAAATGCACGCTGACTGTATTGACACGTGTGGAAAAGCATGAGGTAAACTGATTACAGCTGACCACCCATGCCAACATTCAAGAGTGGAAAGAAGTGATTTAATAACAGCATTGTTTCTCTCCTCTTTGCTTAATCACAATCATCACCTCGTGTGTGATGTGGCTGAGCACAGACCGGCTTCACTGCAATCATTAAGGACTAATCATTGCAGTCATTAGAACTGTATCTATGATAATGCTGCTATAATAACTTCAAGGTGATGAACATCACAGTTAAACCTTAAAAGTTATGCAGAAAGGACTTGATCTTACCACTAAATGTGATGAAAAGACATGATGAAAGTTCATATTGGGAAACTACAACATTGTTTTTCTACAATAACACTGTTGTACATTTTAAATTCAGCTTTATCTTTAAAATAAAGGCTTTAAGGAGTAAAGATAATAAAAGGTTGGAAAAATGTTTTCAAAGGCTTAACTGCCTGTTTTACAGACTGTCTGGACAATTCTTCATGCACTGGTAAGTGATTTGACTGACTTTGAGACTAGTTATAGACCTGTGTTGAACCTTAGGTATAGTGAATGGTCCATAGATGACTTACACATAGTGAAATCACCTCTATATTCATAAGCATAAGTGGAGATCTACAGCCATTATGGAAACAATCAGCACCATGACCAGGAATTGCTTTCAAAAAATAAATAATAAGCAATGATCTTTTCACCTCTATTATCCACAAAGCTATGAAAAATCTATGATCTCAAATTTATCATCTGTAATTTTCAAATGAACCCAAGGACAATCAATGTGCATTCCAAATAACACAGAAACGGCATATAAATAAAAACTTGTTTATCAGTAATATGTACGTTTTACAGCAACCCAAACACAATTGCTTTGAAGATGGACAGTTAAAGTCTTCAAAAGAAGCAAGACCAGGAATGCCGAACACTTGGAGAGCAATTGGTCTTAAAACTCCTTTGATCAGATATGTTCACCTAGGATAGCTATCTCTATTGTTCCAGTTATTGTGTTGCTCAGGGCTACCTTCTCAGGGACAAAACTCAGCCCTGTGACGGTTAATGCAGCAATCTTTTACACCACTTTGTTTGCACCCCTTTGGACATACAAGGTGAGATACAGATCTGACTGAACCTCTTTGAAGCAAAATAGCAATACCAACCACTACTTAAGCATTTATCAGTCCCTTTGTAAATAATAATAGCATTCACCAAAAATATGGATATGTGGTCATTTTCCACTAGTTCTATCACTTTCTAATATAATGGATAAACAGGTGAATAAAACATATGTATGTAGTCTCCAGATGCAATCACATTTATAACATCCATAGACAATGAGAAACTAAACTGATAAAAAAATCTGCACACAAAGCATTAGGCAAACAACAGGAAGTGTAAACCTGAAATCACATATAAAGAGGGCTGAAATGCGCTTAATGACCTTGAAATGAGGAACGGAAGCAGGTATCACCGGTTATGCTGTCATGCATTAACCATCTAATCTTATCAACCATCTTAGCTGCTGAAAAATAAATTTTATTCGATTTGTGGATTTCATGATCATAATTGAAATTATGCCTATTCATCTCACAGCAGACCTTAAAAATAATTGAAATGTTGAGAGCCGACCTGATGCGTGAGGAACTTTCAGCACTTTCAGCAAAGTGATGCTATTAAGTACATTTATGAGAAGTAACACAACTGCTGACCAAATCATTTAATCTCAATCCATTTTATAAACAGATTATACCCATTATGAGTGTCAAATTAAATAATTTACACCACTAATGTTCACACAGACAAACACAAAAAACCTTTAGGATGCTGGGCCTACAGCATAGATCAGACAGAGTGGTGTTGTATCAGAAGAGTCAGTTTTAGATCTAGCATGCTCATTTTTCTACAGTGCCTGTTGGTCTAAACCAGAGCATCAGAAACCATACATTAGACAGGACATATTAATAGCACAAGTACCTCACAATGACACATATGTCCTGCCATCTAAGTAGTGTATCATTGTTTTTCTCTTCTTATTAATGCAATTTTCTGAGAGTATTTATCAGTAACTATTTCTGCTCTCCTACACTATAGTTATAATTTCTGCATGCTAATGATTAATGAGTTCTGCAAGTCATTTCTTAATTTAAAATAAAGTGTAAGAAAACAAATGCATAACATGGGACGCAGCAATATTTGAAAGTCAGCTAAATTTGTTTTGCAGGCCCTTTGACAGAACATTCACTTTCAGAGATGAATGAGTATGTCAGTCTGATCAGACCATCCCCTCATTTCCTCTTTCCCTGGGGGTGTGTCTGGACCTGCCCCCTAGCCAACCAGCAGCTGTACAATGAATGTCCAGGAACACCCCTCTGTCCTGACACAATGGTTCAGAGGAAAGCAATGAAAACATTACAGCAGTGAACAGACTGCTATGCAGAGCATGTTGGTACTTTCATATTAATGCACACACAGTATTGTGTAGTGTGCATATTTTTTTAAAATATGTCTTCTTGCCATTACAATGCTTATTTTAGCAAAAAGAAAGGTGAAAGTCTGTATAACTAAATCCTTCTTACTTTTAACTAATAATTTTGTTTATTATTATTACCTGCATCTTCAGAATAGACTTCAAAGAAATGCTTTAATCACACAAGGACACGTGAATGATGAACGCGATAAGCACAATGTTCCTTACAATGGATGCCATAACAATTGACGTTAAATAAACTTATTTTAAAAAAGCAAACACAGCACATACAAGGAAAGGAATTTAGAAGTCCACTCCCTATATAGGTAATATACCCTATATAGGTCTCTAGAGTATTTAAATAAGAGCCAAAAACATTGGAAGAATTCTACTAAACAACAATTAAAGATGATATTGTGTATTAAAAAAATGTACTTAAAAAGTACTTAAAATTTTGTGATCCTGTGATATTCCTTATATTTTTTGCACAAATGTTGATTTCGAGTGACAATTCAGTTGTGGTTTCATTTCTCTATAGCAAAGGCTTTGGACAGACCAAGCATAAATAAAAAACTATCCATTGCACTGTGATTTCTAGAATGGGTAAAAAAATTTTTGTATCAATAGCCATCAATAGCCAATGACCATCTAATGCTGGAACAAGGAGCTATAGAGAATCAGAAAGTTTAATGTGTATGCTTAGGAGACAGCTTACATAGAAAATGTTCTGATCATAAAATATAGATACAGTTATATAGTTTGTGGGACATTATTAACATCAGGTGTTTATAGAATATACACGTCTGTTTAAAGCTTGGAGCGTTTTGGTGATTTGTCTTTGATTGGGGAATCTATCCTAAAACACTACGTTTTGGCCAAATTTAGCTTTTATGGGAACCACAAAAAGGATGGGATGACTGATCATTGTCTTTGACATCTGTCTGCCTGACATTCCAGCTCAAATCCAAGCAGAAATCCAGAAGGAAACACAGATGGCTTTGATGATGCTGTCTAGAATACCAGCACTAACCTGCACAGCCATCTGTGGTCCCAGGTTTCATGACAGTCTTTAGTGAGACGTCACTCATGAACACAGCTGGTTAAAGGCAACAGTGCAACATTCACTCAAAAACATGCAAGAAGTTTTGGTTCAGACTGGACGCTAAACAGTTTCAATGAGTAATATGATGCACATTGTATTCATTTTCCCAGAAAAGATCATGAACAGTTTAAGTAAAACCTGATCAGCACACATGGGTTTTTGCACTTTATATACACACTAATTTGTAGTCTGTCAGTATATTCGGTGTGGGCATAGGTTATGCGTCTTACAATAGAACAGAGAAAACCCATTATTTCAAAATCTCCTGAAAATATTGTTTTCTTGCATTGTATGGTTGATTTTTGATGATTTTTGATGATCACTGTTTTGTACATGTTAACACACTGAATGTCTTAATGAACTGCACAGCAAGTGATCCATGCTATCACAGGGACAAACTGTAGTAATTATCATCTGACTCCTTACATACACTTGGACTAGTGCCAAAAACAGTGGAAATAAAGTCCCTCAAGAATATATATGTATATCACAATTTCCATTCAGACACAAGTTAAATATTCTCAGAGCTTAGAAGTAGGAATTGTTGTATTACTGCATATGCAAAAATATAGGCCTTTGTCAAACGCACATTGTATGTTACTTATTCCGAAGTGCAATTAATTTATGCTTGCATTTCATCAATCGAGAAAACAGCTGTTCAAGAAAACTTCCTTATCTTTGCCTATCAGATGTGACCTCTTTGATCAGAGGGATGGCTATTCTGCACTCTGAAGACAAATCACAGTCCCTAAGGTGTTCTCCAAGGAAGCATTGTTATTGCACCACTTCTGTTTCTTTAATGTGCTCCAAAACACCAGTAATTGTCCTTCCAGTCACCAGAGCATCTCTCGAGAATGCATTTATTCCACCACAAACTCAAACCCTTTAAAAAACACAATTGCAGTGCATCATTAAATGACCGTTTTTTAAAGGACTCGAGGTGCTCCAGTCACAGAGGTGTCTCCTTTGGGAGGGAGAAGAGGGGAGAAGTGCTTGGGGTGTGAGTGCACCAGTTCACTCCTTTTCCCCCTGGCACAGCAGCAGTCAGCAATAGCAGGGATAGCAGGTTTTTGGCCCATTAGCCGAATGCTGCTTAATGAGAGGAAGAAAGTGGGTGGAGAGAGAGTTGTGGGGAGAAAGAGAGAGAGAGAGCAGAGCAAAAGACTGACTGTTTTTAATGAGCAAAGTGTCCGTCAATAGGCAGTGGACAGCCTCTCTGAGTCACGGACTCTTAATGACATTGCTAATCCCTACGGCAGGAAACAATTTGTTTCCACTGTTGTATGGTGAAATACCCCAGTAACACCTTTCCTCACCCTGGGCTGTATCTCAAACAGGGAACAGGTAGCAATATTCCATTTGAAAAAAAAATGATTTCATTTATAGGTTAACGTAGATGATTCCAAACAAATAATCAGTCTTTTATGTGCAGTCTTTTATGTGCAGCTTTAAAATTAATAGTTTCAAATTTTTCAGATCATGGGACTATACCCAAATGCATGATTTGTAATGATCACTGCATTTACATTGAATTTTAATTATAGTAATCAATCAAGCAAACAGACCAAAATTAAACGGATAATTTACTTTCAACTCATTATGAACTGCGCTTCTCTTGCCACATTTGTTTACACATTTAGCGACCTAGAGCCAAAAGACTCATTTGTGTAACACAGCACATGATGTTTCTCATTTTAAAATGTTGCATTCTGAGGCAGTATTTTAAGTGTCTTTATGCACTGTTTGCATCTTTTAATTGAAATTACTTTTAATTTTTGACCATTTATAGTTTTTGACAAGGCACTCCAAACTAAAATCCACTTCAAACATGTTTGTAAACAGGTTGAATTGACAATGGATTTGTACCGTTTCACTGACCTGTTCCATAGACTCAAAGAGTGGAATATTCACTCAAAGAGTGAAATATTCACTCTTTAATAATCCTGACATACAGCTGAAATTTGCTGAAATTTTTGTCAGCGAAAATGCTCTATTATCTAAACATCTCCATCGTAATGCAAAATTTTACAATTTTAGGTTGTTAGAAGGTTTTTCTAGTGTTTTCAAGTTCGACTAATGATACCACAAAAACTTGTGGTAAAGAATGTTAGCCAACAAGAATTCCCTGTTAGCTGGGTTTATCCCTGTAAAAAGGCTATCTTCCCACCTTCCACTGATTTGCGGCAAATATCAGACAAAGCAAAAACAGAATGTTTAGTGCTTGTTTTTTTGTACATTCTTTTTTTCTCATTACCACCCATTCTCTCTCTCTCTCTCTCTCTCTCTCTCTCTCTCGTTCTCTCACATGCACACACAGATCCAGATGTTCTATGCTCTCAGTCCAGTATGTCTGCCAATGGAGGCAAGAGATCTGCCCTGGCAAAGAGAGACGGAGAGAGATGAAAGAGAAGGAATGGACACATAGACAGAGTGATGAAGCAATGGGAAAAGTGAAGCAGAAAAAAGGTATGAAGATGAGATGGCAAACAGAGACATTTTGAGGAGACAAGACCAAATGTGCTGCACTTCAGTTCTTCTCAATATCTTTCACTTTGTCCTATTTATATCTTCCTGTCACCTGTGAGCTCTATTTGACCATACAGATCTCCTCCTCATCATATTCTTTATGATTGTGGTATTGGTAAATACATTACCTTCATGCATTTGGCAGACATTTTATCCTTACGTCAGTTTGTCAGTTTGTGTGACTCTGGTATTTCTAGTGTCATGCTATATTAGTATTATATTTTTGTAGATTACTGCACTCACAGCAGGAATTATAAATGTTTAAGTTTGTACGATTCAACACTGTCAGGGTCACAAAGGCTCAATTAGGACTTAAAAGTCAAAATTACAGGTAAAGAAAAGTCTGTTTAGTGTTTACAGATGAAATAGCTCTGGTACTTTTAAGACTAGCTCATAACGCTACCAACAAATGCCAACAAACACCAAATTCCAATGGTTGTTAGGTTTAATCAGTGTGTTAAACTTTTGGTGTTTAAGCAATGGTAAGACAACAGTCATGTTTCCTGATTTTAAATCTAGCAGAATGTTTGGGTATGAACCAGCCTTCATATTCATTTGGCAGACATTTTACCATTATGTGCTTGCATTGTGATCAGACCCATGGTCTTGCCCTTGCTATTGTAACACTCTTCCCGTTGAGCTACAAAGGAACTGTGAGAGACAATGGTCACAAAAGGACATATATGACAAGATGTTTTATTTAAATTACATTTCCTTACATTCCTCTTTACTATTGACAGATGGGCACCCACTGCCAAGCCCTTTGTTGAGTAAGGTGTAACTCTCAACAAGGCCTCACAGGCGCGAGTGATCTTTCATCCCCCACCCTCATGTGTTTTCCTCTTTTTCATTTTTTCTCATTTTTCTATCTCTTCTTCCTTGTGATTAAGTAGTGTTTAGGGTGCTCCTGTTGGAGAAGCAGCTCAACTATCCACAGATATAAGCACACACACACACGCACATCCCTCCCCTACAGCCTTTTTACCCATCTCACACATCCCCTACAACAGGGGAAATTAGGGCCAGTTTAATAGATCTTAGAGGCCACTAAACACCATCCAAGATTGCTCACTGATTGCTGGACTTGACGCGCTGTCCACACACACGTTGAAACGCACAATCTAAACCTGCACACCCTCCCAGAGCTTATCTTTGCCTTTGGCCAAAATCAGCTCCTTTACTGCTCTTTACTTAGAAGAAGCTGTCCAGAGAAAATATATAACCCACTTATTGTAGCACTCAGCTTCTCTAAGGAGCTGAGAGATTGTATCAGATGTGGGAGTTTCCCTGCTCAGGAACCAGGGTTTTGTGGCTTTTTAGAGAAACACGCACAATTGGTTAGACAATGTTCTTAATTGCTTTGTTGGCCACTTCAGCTCTGTTTACACAATGGTGAGGGAGTGTATTTGGTTTGTTTTATGTTGTTTTAACTTTTTCAACCAACAGCTCCTACACAAGCAAAGGATTATGTGTTGCTTCTTGAATAAGCATAGATGCTTTGTTATCTTAGAGGAAACCCAACTGCCTTTAAAATGTGAACAGTGTAAATGTAACAAGCATTTATTTTTTGCTAATCTGTTGTATTTCACAGCAGAATTAGGGGCCCATCACTCAATTTTCAGACTCTTACTGTGGTTTATTAGCATCTGCTGGGGTTGATCAACCTTTTGGGTAAAAATGCCAAGGCCCTTCAAATGACTATGACTTTTGTTAGTTGTGTCTTATATCAAGTTCCTGTTTCTCTTGATGTACTGTCTTTTACAAGGGCTCATGACCTGAGAGCCCGGCCCATGAGAGCGTTCCTTCTTTTTGAGCGTTCTTTGCAGAGAATGCCAGGTGCAGTCTGCTCAACGTGACTATGAAAACAGAGAGATTTGTTTTGCCTGAGATGCAGCCAAGAGAAGAACCCCATTTGAAATTATTCTTTATTTCTGAGTGATGCAATGTTGTTATGCGTGAAACCGCGGAAGGCAGTTCTGGCACCCAACCAAGCCTTTACATTCAGAGAAAAACATCAGCCAAGGCAGCAGTTGAGGAATGTAATACATGGTGCAATTTATGGGATGTGGCTGTGAACAGGTTATATGCCTTACATGCTGTGTGCCTGGGGTATGATTGCTTTGTCTCTGAGGTCTAGTTGTTTTTCACTGAACTAACCTTTATCTTATGAAAAAAGTGCATTCTGAAAGATGAACATGACACTGGGCTGTAATTAAGTCATTTGTGTCTGTATTTACACACTCTGTGACCGGAGAGGGTTTAATAGCCATTGTATTGATGTTCATTTGAAACAGAGGTTTAGAAAAGTGCTAAGCAGGTTTCTATGAGTGTTGTTTAGTGTGATGGATTGAGAAGCTCTTCAGCATTCTTAATGTCTGAAGAGGAATGTATAATGTAAAAATTAGCACAGATGTGTAGTTTTCCAGCTGTAGTATTTCTTTCCTCTGGGGGACAAGTAAACATCTTTTGAAGTAGCAGACTGAATCAACTTGTTATGTAAAGACCAGATGCATTTTGTAAGTAAATTGCCATTAAGCCTAAAATTTCACTAGAACTAAACAGTGATATCAACATGATTAAAACAATACACTAGATTTAACCATTGTAAAATCCTTCCCAGGGCAGGAAATCACTTTGTGTTTTGAAGACAGCATTTTTGTTTTCTGATATCCCAGCATTTGAATGCGATTTACTACACTACCTGCTTAATTCAAACATGTCCACCTTGCATTTCTGAACAGGTGCTGCACATTGCAGCCTGTGTTCATAAATGAGTGGACATTGGCAAAAAGGCATTTAGCTGTGAGTGTAAACAAACCCTTTAATTCTAGATAATAGTTCACTGCACATGATGCTCAGGGAGCAGCAATGACCAGTCTCAGTGGCATCATTATCACTCTAATTTGTATTAGTGAGGCCTATCCTCTGAGGAATAATTATGTATCTAGTGTGTGCTCTTTTAATGAGGTTAAACTTAAGTCTTTGTACTGAATAGAGGTCCAGTCTTGCCAATTTGTGAAAAAAAACATGCAGCCTTTTGCTGTAATTAGTGTTTGTTAGCTTTACACGATTATTACTCTTAAAAAGGTGGAAAACAGGCTTTGCCTTTATTGATATATGCCCTTATTGATATATGCCCGTATTGTAATTTCACTGCTTGAGTTCATGTTCACCATAGTAGTTTGGAGAATATTTTTGTAATGTATAAGAATGCAACTTTAACAATTTTAAATCATAGGTACATAATGTATCTCACCATAATACAACACTGTCTTTCTGCAGTGAGTTGTGTGTGGTTTTACCTGTTGTGTAGTGCATTAGGGAGTTGCCTCGTGTCTGCTATCACAGTATCTTATCACTGCACTAAGTGCATGTAAAGATCTCTGGTTTAAACAGCCTGATCCTGCTCCACAACACAGTAAAACCCATTTAAACACTCTGGCCTGTAGATGATACAATCAAAGATGTTCTCTTATCAAATAGATGGACTCCTGTCGTCAGCCTCTCTAACCTTTTCTCAAGAAGTCACTACCAGCTTACTAGCAGATCAATCACTGCGTCGATGTCTGTTGGTATCTGTATTATCAGAGGTCTCACAGCTTGCTTGGGTTTAAATATCGTCCCTGTTAACATCACATCAATATTAAAATATTTTATGTGGTTTTCTGGTAAATGCTATTGGATACTCTTAATATATACATAATAAAAGGTTCATCCTCTGTTTCTGAATATAAAAAAATCTCAATCATTTTACATACCGGACAAAAACACTTCAACACCTCCAACTCATCAAGCCCCCTTCTGTGGCATCACCTCCTCCTTTCTAAAACACTTCTTTTTTCTTCTTCTGCAAGTTTAGGGAGGAAAACCACCTTATCAGTGATAGAGAGGGAAAAAGATAATAGCTACCCATAGGGCCATAGAGGCCTGATTTACTGCCACTAATATTTAGGATTCCTACAGCCAGACAGGCCGGGACTCTTTATCTTCCCCCCTGCCTGTGGCGCTGAGAGGTGCAGGGTCGAGGCCGGACGGTGAAGGATGAACCCCCACGAAACCGATGCTCTCGCTCACTCACTCACTCAAAGCACAGAGTGATGTGAGAGGAGGAAGTTATAGGGTGCTAGAGGCATCTGTTATAGCCCAGCCTGAGCAACTGTCAGGCACCTGCTGAGAAAAGACAGAATTCCTAACACATGCTCTATTTTAATCTTTCATGCAGGAGTCAGACCAGCTGACCCTGATCTTTGTAACGTGTTCACATGGGCTGTGCATAATTTGGCTATTGGCCTTATTGTAAATGAGATGTTATTCTAAATCAGATGTAAACATGAGTTTCTTATAAAACTATTTCCTGCTTAATCTTTAAAGTTTTTGTAATCTGAGCACTAGACCTATAAATGTAACAATTTGTATGTAACACATTAATGTCACAATAAATTTACATGTTAATGTATTTATGTGCATTTATAAGAAGAAAACTCTTTGATTTAAATTAGATACTGCTGTTTATAACACAATTTCTCATTTACATTGTTCAGACCAATAGTCAAATTACTCTCTGTAGCCATTGTTGTGTAGGTCTCCCTCCTTCTATTCCATTCATCAACTAAGTTGAGCTCATATCAATATTCATGTCAAGAATCTTAGTAAAACGTTGATGGCACTAGTGCATAGAGTATAAAAAGCATATGTGCACACAGTGTACCTGTGTACCCTTGTCATTTACTACTCTGAGAATATTGTATAGATACTATAATGTTTGAGTCAGGAGAGACATTGATGATGCAAATAGCAACGAACATACAATAACATGTTCTGCATATTTCAAGATTATACTTTATGACTTACATTTATAGAAGGGTCAAAGTTCTGTTGTCTTGTGTGTATGTTTGGCATGTGTAGGAGTTCCTATACATTCACGTTTCAGACTATTGAGAGCATTTACCACCCTTACCTGAGTGCAGGTGACATATCTTCAGGGCTGTATACCCAGTCAGAAATGATGGGGAGTCTAACAGGATATGAAGAGTTATGCAGCTGTCTGCCCATGCTGATCCCTGCACTGACCGGGAGGCAGAGGGAACTCCTGGGCCCACACTTAGATGAGAGGTCACAGGTTCAAACCACAGGTGTTGTGCCCTGCAGCAGGACACTTCCAGTCTAAACAGTGTAAATGGTTTTGAGGAATGCAATAGTGTATGACTGGATCAAAGGAGACAGCCAATCAGGATTTTGTTTGTCCTGCCTCTTAAAAAGACTTTGGTTAAGCCACCTTGGTTTAAGTGCTGTGCTGACATAGATGATGTAAGCTATGTTATTAGTTGTTTTAGTGTAATGAGATAATGATAACTAAAGTTTGGGTGAAACTGTAACTGATAGCTGGTAAAAGTTTATCTTGACCGTCAACAGCAAGAGAGTTAAACCTTATTCTGATAATTGTACAGTATACAGACTCTGGCTGTATAAGAGGGTCATATAAATTTTTTCTTTAATTTTCTTCTGAACACTTGGGTTTAGCACTCTCGACTTCAATTAACATATGTCCTTTGCTGCTATTAGCCTGCTCAGAACTAGGATGTGGCTAATTAACTAAAACTTGTTTTCCTCAACTATTTAAATGAGATTAATCAGGAGACTTTAACATTGCACTAGAACCCATGAGTGTTTTTCTCTGCTTCTTTGTGCCTCAGGTGGTAAATACTCCGTAATGCCTCCTCACACCCTTTAGTGGCATATAACAGCAGTGGAGCAGGTGTAGCATATCTAGCTGTTGAAAGTGGAGACCACAAAAACACAATGCCTAAAAATACAAAACAGTTATGCCTTTACTGTACTTGAACAGGCCATTATACAGTGTGGCTGAAGTAGACTCATCCTCATGAGACGTTTGGGGGTATCAGGAAATCTCACAATAAGGTGTTAATGTATACATCAATAAGTCTGTTGTTCAAAAGTTTCATATTATCTTTTGTAACACTCAATGAGAAATTTTGCTAAATATTTCTTTTTCAATTGTATATTAATTTTAGGCAATGCATTTCTGGAATCTTTTTGAATTTTAATTAATTGGTAAATTATGTTTATGCTTTATTTGCATTCAGTTCTATTAAAATGCATTAAATCTTAAACAATAAAAGACAGTTGATAAGTGCACACATCAGAGCCTGGAAAACCACATCACTTTGAACTCATCTTTAGCTGATTCAGTTTTTAAATCTTTCATTTCTTCTTTCTACACTGAAAGACATCATGTCTTCAGAACATTTCATATCGCCTGCATATCCCAGCCTCTGTAAAATAATCTCTTTGCCCAGGCAGAAATCTTACCGACAGATAATCAGAGATAAATATGCTTAATTGAGGCCAAGTGAACTTTCTCTATCCGCACCACAGTCAAGCAATCTAAAGTAAACGTGCTAATTAGAGTACAGCTCTGTTCCTGCAGAATGCTGAGTGGGCCAGGCTGCTCTAAAGATGCTTCAGTACTGTTCAGCCTTTTACACAGGAGAGCTTCACATGCCCAACATCACAGATTTTTGTGCTCTGGATACATAATATGCAGCAGAAGCAAAGTTTCATTGTTACATTCCAACCATAATGTTTTAAATGTTATAATTACTTTACTTTCTGTGTAAGAAAACAGCCTATAATTGGTGCTATTGTGCTATTGCAAATCTCTCACTACTGTATTGTGGATATCTTTTATTTTACCAACAACAGAATGAGCACAAATGGCTCATGCATACATATGAACAGGTCTGACCAAACTACACCTGCTCTTTTTTACGCAGCTCCCTCCATTTGCTCACTAACAAGTTTACATTACAGCTAACTGAAACGCAAAATGTGGGAAAAACAGCTGAATAGCAGGCAGGGGAGATATAACAGATTCAGGTCAGACTGAGGTGAAAATTATTGTTTCTCTATTTTTCTGAAGGGTCTGAGAGCCCAGTGTCCCTGGTCAGACTGCAGGCCCTAGCACTGATGAGACTGGACCACTAACACCCAAGAGAAGCAAGTTCCTAATTACCCATTGTGCCTGACAGAAGCCTCTTAATTACCAACTTCATTAGCTTGCTGGTCTTTGTTTTTCTTCAGAGGAGGCCAATAGAATGGGGGTGGAGGTTTGTAGGAGGGAGAAACAAGATGCTGTTTTAGCACCTTTTCTCCCCTTTCTGAACAGTTCTTCTCGCTCATTCACTCGCTTTCTCTCTCTGTCTTTCTTTTTCTCTCACTCTCTCTCTCACTCTATCTCCCCTTCAAGGAAATGTTAAGACCTCAGTCAAGGATCTAATTAGATTCATGGTGAGAATCAGACACCTTTTAACTAGCCTCTGGAGTCCCCTAAAAGGACAGCAAGTGACTGGGCTAGAGAAAGGGAGCGCTTCTCACACGCACACACATGTACACACCACCTTTCATGTGTGAAGTGGCCTGCTTTACTCTTTTCTCTCACCTAGATTTAAAAGCAACTACCAGTGAACACAAACCTTCAAGACTATAGTAAAGGTCCTCCATTCGGTCTAAAGAAACGTTTCTCTGTGTATTGTTTTTTTTTAAATGCCTTTCAGCAGGCTCTCTTTCATTGGCTTACAGTATCCAGTATTCATTACAATACTTGCAATATTCCTCATGTACTGTTCACTCAGACTTTCTGGAGAAACTGTTAATGATAAGAGAAAATAGTTTTTTGAATCATCGTAAATTGTAAGCCGTAATAAACATTAATTTCCTATTCTACATTTACCCTCTAAATCTTTCCCTCTAATATATTATTAATATAATTTTAATTTATGACATGCTTTTTGTTGTATGAGTGCAACAGTGTTTGTCCAGGCAACCCACCAGTAGTCCATTCAGGAGCAGGTTGTCCAGGGTCTTTGATTCTCATGGTGTCGTACCAGTTTTCTATTTGCAGGTTGTCAAATTATTAGCATAACTGAAATAAAATGAGTATTTAAAAGAATATGATGTAAATAAAAAACAGTGAATATAAAAGAATTTCAGCCCACAGTGAAAAGTCTTGTGCTTTCACAAGGCACCTCAAACAAGATCTTAGTTTGCTAGCAATCAGAGAAGGGGTCCTCTAATGGTTAGAGTTAGGTTTAGATGATGTTTCATCAGAAAGGTTCAAGAAAGCATCTTAAAAATAACTCGTAAATTGATCAAGCCTTTACACAGCGAAATGTGTATTCCCAGTGTCTTGAATTGTTTCAGCATGACACTACAGTTTTCAGGCCATGTCACCTTGGCCATTGTCTCTGCTCTTACTGCACAAGGTTTTCACTTTGAAAAGTGGGTCACTCAAGGTAAGCCATCAATGATTTACTGACTGTACTTGTATGTATTACTGCATGTATGCATGTGTACAACTCATTACATAGTACACCCACCCATTTGTCTCAAGGGATTCATAAACTATCTGTGTCAATCCATCCATCCACCCATTCTTTATTTTTTTCACTTTTTAATTACTTTAAACAGTTAAATCCTACAAAAAGGTACATGTTATACTTATGGTAATAGGATTTCAACCTATATCTAATTTGATATGGTATATATTTTCTCATTAACTTATCATATTGCATTTCTTACATTGTAAACTTCTTAAAATCAGCATGGAAAGTTTGACACTGAAGATGTTTTCGCATAGTGAAAATTTCTTCTGTGTGCTGTAAGGTATGTTGTCTAAATCTGAAGGCTAACTGCGGTAATGATGTCTTTAAAACACGCACACTCAATAAACTAGTGTTAGAAACCTACCAGCAACCGGCCACATATAAGAGGAAAGACCACGAGGGCAGTAGATGAGGCGAATCAATATGGCAACACATGTGACATATTTAGTGAAGCCATTGTTTATTTGATTTAGAGAACGAATTGAGGATTTTCCAAACAGAGAGGCCCCAGAGGTATTTTATCAGGTGTACAGTCCTGCCACATGCATTAGTGCATTAGTAAAGGGAAAATCTGTCGCCAATATTTTTGCAGTGTATTATTTATTATTGTTGTTGTTGTTGTTGTAGTAAACCTAATGATGATCATCATGAAGAAAACCCAGCAACCAAAAAAAAAGAAACGAACTTCAACTTGAGACGGAGACGGAGACGGAGACTCTTGACTTTGACTTTTCACGACTCCTTGTGAACCACTGTGATGTAGTCTAGCGTTTGAGATCCCTGTTTACATTCACCTTAATACACGCTCCATATCGTTTTTGTTAACAGTATAAGGGCCATATACTGTTCTGTGGAATAGTTTAAACTACATAAACATGCAACAGTATTGATGAAATTCTATGAAACATTGTGTGAAACTTTTAAAGAGAAAAATACTTGTAATTTGAAGTTTGATCAGTGCATGCTTCAGGTTCAAGGAGCAGAGCTCAATATCGCAGCTGCTGTCTGACAGACTGGAGACGGAAACCTAACAGAGCCCCGACTTTACGTGGAAAACACTTCGGGCCCTTTAGATTTTACAATTGGTTTTAAATAGTCTCAACTGGAACAAACATTATTTCTAAGTCATTTGATAACTTTCAGATGTATTTAATTCATATCGTATTACAGATACAACTTGCATGCAGTTGCTGTACTGTCTAGTAACTTATTAACTTATTTGTAATATGTCTCTTCGAAGTTTATTAATGTTAAAAGTGAAGACACTTTAACAGAATGACGGGGGCCCGAGGGATGTAGTTAAACTGTAGTTAAGCTACCGGAGTCTTAAAAGACTTTCCTGCCACAGTTATGTTTTGGGCCTTCTGTTTCTATGGTCTGTGTATGTGTGTGCACTGTTTGTATACCTGCGTGTGTTCAGACACCAAAAATATAGAAAACATCAAAGTTGTACACGGGGAAGTTGTGAGAAATCTATTCTATTCTCCAGACTAATGTCATTTTATTTCTGCTACATAAAATGTACAAAATAAACCAAATATTTGGGCAGGGAAAGGTACATTAATCGTAGGCTGGACTCTTACAATCGTTGGTGCTCTCATGATAAGGATTTCTTGTCACATTTTTATTACGGCACGTTGTCACGTGTTAAATGTTCCAAAAGTATTAATTTGTTGGTCAAAAGTATTAATTTGTTGGCCAAAATAATGGTTTAATATTTTTGTACATTACATTTTACATGTTTGCATTTCTGGCGTGCTTTTCTGCTTCTTTTTTTTTACTGTTTACATATCTAGCTGATTCTGTAATAGATTATTATTGGTGGGTTTCCATTGGAAAACGTAGCTCGTATAGAGTGACAACATGCCCTAATACTGGTCATCTTGGTAAACGTGTACTCAATGAATTGTATCTTTTCAGTGGAAATGTTAAAAAAACGTTTACTGGGTAAAAAGCGTGACAGCTACTTCTGGTGTCAGCTATAGACCAGTGAGGATGTGAAGAACGAGTTCATTTTTAATCTGACATACTGTGTTAAACTACTAATTGCTGTTTCGTACTACTGGTATCATCCAGGGGTTACCGCTGTTCCAGTGTTTCCAATAAGCAGATTCATAAATGTGAGATAGGTTTGTGGGTTATTGTCGACATCACTATTAACTGCTTTCGTACTTACAAAGAAGCTTTTTCCTGCTGCATCTACACAAACGATTTACCTTCCCGACGTTCTCAGTTTTCTGAACCTAATTGAAAAGCTGCATATATTACATAACAGTTACACATTTCATGAGTTTTGATTTTTTTTTGACAAAAAATGTTCTGTTAACCAGAAAAATTGACATAGGCAAATCTATGTGCGATATATGTAGAAAAATGTGTGATCATTGACTTTCTCAGTGAGGATGGCAGCTAAACCATGAGAAATGCTTATGCATTTGGCAACGAAGTGATTCAGTTCTCTAACGATGCACCTTGAACCTGACTTCGATAGTCTCAACAGTGTCACATCTGTCATCCAGGTTTAACCTCGGATTAATTCAAGTTGGTGTGTTTAAGGATGGAGGTAAAGACCTTCATGCAAGCACGCTCAATTAGAAGATTTGACAGCTGCCAAAAGATAAAGTGGGCTTGACCAAGACTCCTTACCAACAAGACTAATAAAATAAATAAAAATGCAATTGAATTGAAATAATGTAAATAAATATTTTGTCGTTTACAAGAGGGTCACATTTCTTATCTTGTCTTTTAGAGGTTCTTCGTGTAAGTACTCTTGTAAATAATGATATATTGCACCGACCCCAGGCCTGCATTATTTGAGGAACGGAAACTCGCAAGCCTTTCCTTCGTTAATAATAAAAGTAGAACCTAAATCTTAGATGTGATATTTAATTTGTAATGTAAATTATTTCAAGGGTGTTTATATTGTAATTGCTCATTAGTCTTGTATATTTATCTGTACCTTATGGCAGGGCCACGGGAATTGTTAGGGAGTTCATTCTCCCATTACAAGGATCAATTTCAAAAGCAATTTGTGAAACTGGATAGATTGTGTTTGTCGTGACGTCACATTCCAGACCAAGCTATAAATATCATTTGAAACTCTTCTCAGTGGCCAGTTGCAACGGGAATGCGGCCTTCTGGAAATACGATGGAACTAAGGGTGAAGTCTGCAAATAATATATTACCCTGTACGATAAAAAACAGCTTTTTTTCCAGCAGTTAATAAGTGGAATTGGGACGAAAGACAGGCTGCACGTCCATCATACTTGTAGACTTTCAAGGCTAATCTTAAGTTATGGTATAAGCTGTGTGCATTTTGCAAAATTGCAGGTATTTTTTCTTAAGACATTAAGTTATTTTGCACGTTAGTCCATTTTGCACGTCCATTGCCCTGTAAAATTGCCTTTTAGTAGGATCATCGGACGTAATTAAAGCTAGTAATTGCAGATGAGAGGTTTTAGGGCAGAGGGGTTATTTGATAGGAGGCTGTTTTAAATGAGGGGTAATTATTTAACATTACTCGTATGTCGCAGGTTTTACACCTTAGTTTAAAACCCTCCATTTCAGAAACCACGGCAAGCATTTGGACGTTACACCAACTTTTCCGACATTATGATGAATCATGGCAATAACACTGTGTGATTGATCGTTTTCCTACTGCATAAGCGTGAGTTGTTGAGCGCTGTAGGTTAATGTTGCTCTGAAACAAGTTATCGCAGCACGGGGTTACTTAAGCGGGTCAGAAGGTTCTCAATACAGCCCGTCTCATGGCCCGTATGACTATTTAGAAAAGCAGTTGTTAATAGGCCTATCAGCAATACAAGGTCGTAATCCGCCGCTCACTGTTTGTCATATGTGTAAATTTGCTTAATGTCTTTCAAGCCATAAATACAAATACAAAAAAAAAAAAAATATATATATATATATATATATATATATATAATTACACTTTACAAATGACGACGGTGATAATTTTGTCACATACAAATTTATGCATATACGTATAAAACATATAGTCTAACGCACTTTAAATTAATAAAGAATTGTATTCATCATTTTGCAAACTAACTTGACAATTGAATCTTCTAAATTGAATCTTCTTACGCGAACATAATAAAAAAAAGTTTACGTGCCTGTTCTGTTAACTATAATTTCCCTGTTTTAAATTTTGTTAATTGTCCACTATTAAATACAAAACACCAGTCGCGATTTTAATTGGCTATGCAAAATTAATAAAGGGGAGCACGAGGTAATGAGGGGGGTGGCCCGTCTTTTGAGGCACAACGGAGGGAGAAAGTTCGCCAAATTTGTTTGCAGCGGATCAAGGCTCACCGCCTTCCCTGCACTTTCTTTATCTTAATTCCAACTTGAAAAGATATAATTATCTAGTTTGAACAGGGCTGCTATCAAATCCTTCTTTAGGCAGGGTAGGGAACAGCTCGAGTGGATTGTGGGCTCTGAGCCGCTCGGTGTTGCCCGAGATAGGAGTAATGAAGTTGTGGAGTCCGGAGATACAAAGGGCATTAACCTCATTAGCATGAAACCTTTTCTTCTAACTATTGTGGGACCCTTTCAGCCTTCTAATCCCTCTATTTCAAAGCTGGGTTTGTAATAAAGCTTTTAGGGGTTTTTCAAAGCTAATGGTATTCTCCGCAGATTTTTATTACCGTTATAGTCCACAGACTTGCTCAAAAAATCCCCTTGTAGCTAACATGTGTATGGAAAGTCTCTCAAAATGTAAACGTTATCAAACTGCGCATAACAGTTTTGGAGAAAACACGATAACGCTCAGAAATGGTCAGTGATTTATTTTGAGTCTTTCCTGGGATACCGTAATATTTAGTCACATGTGAATAAAACTATTTACTTCAAGCAGTGGAGATGATTTGGCGTGTGCGTTCACACACGAATATAAAATTATATTTAGATAGTATAGCCTATAATTTATCTAATAAAAGAAATAAACTAAGATGGAAAGGCAGGCTAGATACATTCCAACCATAGCTGCCGACAAGATTTTAAACAAAGCTCCTATTTTGCAGCACATTGCAAACTCCCTCTTATCGCGTGTGAGAGGTAGTCAGATTGTACTATATTATGTCCAACCAGGCCCCTTGGATCCACGGATTAACAGATTAAAGTGGACCACTGGGCAATGCATTCCCTTTCCCCCACATATTACTCGTATGATAATTGCCTAAACTGATTTGCACTTTCACAAAAGCTCGCAGGACTCTTTGTAGCTTGAACAGACCAGACGCTGCTCTTCTACCAAAAGAAATTAAACTGGTTAATGCCAGTCTATCAGAATGAGAGGCAAATGAGGCAAGAAAAAACAAGCACTTCGCTTTGGAAAATCGAGACAAGGTTGTCAGCATTCTATCTGTGTTACATTTTAACCAGCCTGTGGAATATTCCATTGATTAAACAATTATAATTATGATACCCCTCCTGTTTGTCCTGAAGGATAATGACACCAAGGGACCCAATCAAAAGAAGACGACTGTCAGAGCAGTTTATAATACACTATTGTCCTATAATGACGTTGTGATTATCTGAAACAGAAACACCGCAATGCAGCCTGAACCATTTGCTACCGGGCAAAAGTTTCATTTTTGGCCTATATTTGTAAAACAAAATGGCTGTAATTTTATTTTGAGCAACATATTGATAAAACTTTATTGACAAAATATTGACAATTACATACTTCTTGGAAGTATACTTTGTGTTAAAATTGTAGCAAACTTAACACAAACACAAAATTATTTACATTCTTGTAAAAGACGATTTAACATAAACATTAGCTTTTATTATCTCTATACATGGAATACGCTCAGTGCTTGAAGTTTTGCTGCCTAGGCGGCCGTCAATTCTTGCAATAATCCTTCGACGAGGCAACTCTAATGAGGGGCGAGTTCAGATAATATATTCGCACCAAGATTACGGAGTCATGGTAAAGCTTAAATTTTAAGGAATGTCGTGGATTTTTTTATTTTAATTCATATTGTTTGTGGTAAACTTTAATAAAGTTTTTTTATTTGTTTTAAATCGGTTTACTTTTTAAAAACACTATAACGCAGCACTGCTACTTCATATTGTTTTCACAATCACTTTAACACGAGAATCAAAATTCAAAGACTGCACACTGTTGTAAAAAGGAAGAAGCACACAACATTTTTTTCAGATTAAAAATAGAATCAAAACAAAGTTACTTTGAAAAGGTCAAATTAATTAAGCTACCAAAAAATTAATTGCTCTACCATGCAATTCAAGTTTTACAAAAACAATTGTATATTTTGGTATCTTGAAGTGAAAGGTTCACGTCTTGAAAAAATAAAATTAGAGAAAACCCCTCAGAAGTGCAAATGTCCTATGCGCATTTGAGCTATGTTCTAGTGGTGATGAGGTGGTGCGGGTAATGTTGTAATGGAGAATGGGGGCTGCTTGTAATACCTGTCAATCACCTTGCCTTGGCAACGTGAAAAGTATTGACAGTTCCCTTATAGTGACAGCAGTGCCACCAACAGGATCTCTCACCCTCAAGCTGCCGATCTCGAAAAATCAATATGTGATATTGGCTTTACCCTTTCCCTCTGTCAGTACACAGCATCCTTATCCGTGACATCCTTCAAGCCACGCCACTGTCCTGGGTTCAAACAATTTAAGTCTTTTAATCATCTGAGGTGACGTCAATTTCCTCAGGGCTTCCTTGTTTTGTGGCCAGTCTCCATCGGTTTATATGATGAGTTCCTTTCTTTTTCTGTTGTGAATCCGACCCTTCTTCCTCTAGTTTCTGACGCTTAAACTTCGTCCTTCGATTCTGGAACCAAACTTTTACCTGTGGCGAAGAAACGTATAAACAGTCAGCGTAAAATACGTTGAATCCAAAAATGGCTTTTCATTTGCCTCTGAATAAAACAATTCAACAAAGAGAGCTAGTCTAACAGAAGGTATCACTAACGGGCCCTTAGAATAACTGGGGCTGGATGGACAAAGAACTGCTAAGTATCTCACAATCTATTCGTGCACCGGTCGTCTTTCATTCAATGTCCGTAGACTGCATAAATTAAAACAACGCGAAGAATTTAGTATTAAATGGACACAACTGATTGAAGAATGAGGGACAAGATGATGTGGCTTGTTTGTTAGGGTGCACCTGACTGACCTGTCTGCGACCGACAGGTTAATACATCACCCACATGCTCTGCTGTTGCTTTACTCTCAAATGTTTCAGTTTTGGTGTGAAAATCCTAGCATAAAAGCAGCAGAGTGTAACTACATAAAAGTGCAATACGGGTGTATAGCTTCACCGACGCTGTCGCTTATTATCAAGGATCAGTTTGCTTGCTGGCCTATTCACAATTCACCACTCATTACACTACATCGCAGCATAAAACCTTTTCTATTAGCACACATTGGAAGTTCTGTCTTTAGCTTAAATCATCACCTTTATTATTCATATTATCTGTAAAGCTCAAAGCGGACAACCTGGCAAGTGAGGCACATTTAATGTGCTTTCAGAGAGCTAATTGAAGCATTGAAGTGGCTCGTAGTCCATTTCTCTCACTTGCTCTGCTGAAAAGCGCCGTTCATAAAAGGGCCGGTGCTGTCACCGGGACAATAGGCTCCGACCGGGCCACTGAACGATATGCGCAAATACTATCTTAAAAATGGTTAGGGAAATTCACAGAATCAGTCTCTTTCTTTCAAGAGCCGATTTAAACCGGTTAACTGGTTAATTGCCAAACATTTTCTACAAGAGCCTCGTCTAAAACGGAATCGTTCACCCTCACCAAAATCGGGGTGAATTGGAAATGGTGGATTTAACTCACTCCAGACCATTACGCTTTAAGAACAATGCTTGGCTCTTTAGGCACGTAATGTCAAACGAAATCAAACGCTGAACAAAGCAACAATATTTTCGCTCAATCAACGAATGCACAATAAAAGAAGTATGTATATACTTACAGTAAGCACTGACAAACATAATAAAGATAAATGATATAGCCACGAAAACGATTAAACATTCTTATGAAACGCAAAATTTTTAAAACGCCTTTTAATGTTTACAAAAAAATCGAAATTGATTTTTATTTTTGATATAGATACAAACATATAAACATAACATATATATCAACATATAACATATTATATAGCCTAATGATTTTAGTAATCATTTAGGCAGGATTACAATCCTTGCACCTTGCGCACATCACACAAGTAAGCTCGTAGATGCAAAAGAGAACAGGTAGATATCTTACCTGAGTTTCTGTGAGGCTAAGGCTGTGAGCGAGCTGTTTTCGTTCCGCACCGACGACGTAATGATTTTTTTCAAAAGCATGTTCAAGCCGTAGTAGCTGTGATGGTGAAAAAGCTGTCCGAATCCTTTTAGGCTTTCTTGCCAGTGCATTGTGCAATAGGAAGCTTTCCGGACTAGTTTCGTTTCCTGTAACGAAAGGGATGATAAATATAACCCACTATCTCGAAAAATATTAGCATTCATTCTCAATTGTTCGGCTGCTGCTTACTTTTTCGCATTAATTTCAGGTTGCAGGCCTACAGTTTATATATTATAGCATACATCTTAACATGCACGGAAAATATACAATCATATTAAAAATCAGCCAATCTTTACAAATGGAATCATTTAGAAAATTGTAAAATCTTTATAATCTGACACAATAGCAATATTATCGGTAATTAAACTATGCTAACACGTTGCTAACATGTTTATGTTATGGTTATGTTTGATTTAAATGTACAGTAACAAATGCAATCATTTAACAAAATATGATGTTCACAATATTATTCTTCTTAGGTGTAAATACAACGCACGGAAAGTTTGACTGTACGCAGACTGGCTGTATCTCAACTCTCATCAATTCCAAGGCCTTGAGTAATAGCAAATAAAGATTCTCAGGACAGATGGAAAAACTTTTTTTTACGCCTGAACTTTACATTAAATCATATAAAAGTAAAAACAGGTTCATTTATAATTGCTAGAAAAAAATGTGTCCTTAATTTAGTAGTAAAATATGTATATTTCAGTACGATAAAGGGTTACGTTTAATTTAGATATTAACGTTTGTATTTAAACGAAATAAGAACATATTTTTAAACAAGTATTAAGGACTAATGCTGTAAAACGTTACATGCAGAAAGTTACATTTCCCATTTACAGGGATAAAACACGGAACTGAAATTACACTTCCGTTCTGTTCATAAATCAATTCGTTGGTCTTATTTTTAGTAATGTTTCTTATTTTAGCATGCTATTTTAAGGTAAAGTTTTCATTAATTTGTAATAATGTACATTTTTATATTCTGTCAATGTAATGATTTATAAAAAGAAGCAATGTTTACGCTGAAATAAACTGTTCAATATAATATTTTTAATTAATGCTAATAAAATCCGAAACTAATAAATACTTTCGACCTATGAGTTTAAAAACCAGCTGGATGGAATAACGCCAACTTTCTATCTTTGAGGAATTTGTTAAGAACAATATCATTACTTAACAAAAAAAAAACATTTTAAAATGGTAAAAAACTTTTTTCTACAGCATAAATAAATTTTAGCGTGCCTAATAACTACCAAAACATTACAATTTTAGGTAATTATGAATGAATAACTGCAGCGTGAAATGTCTTGGGATCTATATTGTCAGCTATCTTAAAGAAGAATTTCCTTCACACTAAACGATAATAAAAAAAGGTTGCCGAATAAAACATTTTGTATTAACCTACCTTGAAATCTGTGACCCAAGTATCTATATCTATGTATCAACCACGGGTAAAAAGTTGAAGGGTCCCTTTGCTGGCTTGCGAAAAGAGGGTGCGGACTGTGAGAGGACGACAGTGGGTGAGCAGCCAAAGCGTGAGGAGGAGGTACTGAATGGACTGGGACGGCGGAGTTAGGAGGATGTGAAACAGCCTCAGCGAACACCAAGTCCGGGTTTGAGTAGACGCCCCTGCCGCTGGAATGAAAGCCGTTTAAAAATGGGTTCATCTGGCTTGAGTTTGCATAGCTGAGAGCCGCTGGTCGTATGGGCTCCTCGGATCTCGACGCTGGCAAAGGATTATCCTTCGCTACCAAAGACTCTATGGTAAAACACCTCTTCGGTGTGGGTTGAAACATGGTTCACCGGTCAAGATCCCCCAGTTTAAGTGAAAATAACACAGGCGTTTGCACTAAAAAATACTCCACACCCAAGACCAAAGTTTTCTTCGCAAGTTAGTGGCAGTTAAAGAAAGAGGAAAAATCTTTTAAAAGCACACAGAACGACACATCGTGATCGAGGTTGCCGACTTCTCCAGACAATCCATGAATGTGATCGGTTCCCCACCAGTTGTGCTAGCGATTTGTTAGTTCACGAGCGTAATTAGCTCTGGAGTCACATAAACAGTTTCCTCTGAAGCCTGTAATGGCTTGGTGATTGGTCGCTGCAGCTCGCCTTAAGGTTGAGGGAAGAGTCTTTAAGTGCGTCAATACGAACGAGCAAGGAGAGGCGGATTCAAGCAAAACGGAACGGATTCGCCCAGAACCAGAGCTGTGGAGCAATTTACATACGATCATCTGATCCTATTGAGAGATTCAAGGTACTTCAGCATGCATTTGTTCAACACAGGGCCCGAGGACGCTATTACACGATTTTACTGCACATCGATGCTTTAATCTGTGCACGTTTGGGACAACGCTGTGAAACTATACTTGCTGATTCGGTATGAAGCACTTGGCTACTACAAAAGTATTGGAATGGGGGTCGTTCAAATAAATCACTGTAATTAATGTATTTCTGAAGAAAAAAATCATTTAAAACTAAAATCTGTGTGCATGTTGTACTTATCTTTGGAAGGTACTACTTATATGGCAGTCCGGTTGGGCCTGTCTAATGCCCACCTCCGCGTTTTCATTTTCTCCGATGGGTTTGTGATTAGTTTAGGGATGAGAAACTCTGTTTCTCTATTGGCCAGGAGACATGGATGAGGCTTATTAGACACACAATATTTTCAGCTGTTTGTTTGTCGTATGACTATAAGTGTCTATTACCCACTAACTACTCATTAAATTAATTGTGTTCACCCCATTATGGGCTACTAATGTGCATACTACATCTCAAAAGTTCAGGTATGCTCAGCTGTCAACGTGAGCTCAGGGCATTAGATCTTAGTGTAAGGTATTTTAGTGACGCTTAATAACTTTTTCCTTTTTGAATGGGTGTTTTAAATAAATTACATACAGTAATACACGTGGCATAATCATGACATAATTTAGCACGCGATTGTAAATACATTTTAGGACAGATATTAATGAAGGAAATTTTCCTTCCAAATGTTTCTTAAAAATTAAGAAACATTTCCCCATACAGAAAAACAGCCATTCTTTTGAATTCGTTTTGACGACAAAAAAAACCTTTCGTTTAGATTTTTTTACAAGAGCATTTTATTACACTGCAGTGAAAGCACATACACATGCCATGATTTTTTTTTTTTTATAAAATACTTTCAGATTTTCCTGTGTTCCCTCTTCACGTGAATAATTTTATCAATACAGCTCATAAAAACTACACATTTGTTATAATCAGTTATTGGTTTAACAGCATGATGGGTAAGTGGGCTACACTATTCTGCGTATGGTGTGTTAGATAAGACTGGAGAATTGTTCTTATTAGAATATATGCCTTAATATCCTACTTGTGTCAATAGGAAGTTTACCTGAAAATGCTTATTATTATTATTATTATTACACTTAAAGCTATAGGCCTGTTGTTATCATTTCTTGGTCTGCATAAGGCTGCGTCTAAATATATTTGCACTATCCCAAATTAAGAATTCACGTGGTTAGAAAAAAAATATCTTAATGCGTAGGACGGACAACAATGATATTCTCAGTTTGTGTCACTCTTAGTTTTACCTCGTCCGTCAAGGAAAGTGCAAGCACCGAGGTTCGCTCGCTTTATAAAGAACATTCATTTTAAAGATACTAATATTTGTTATCGCGTTTATTAATAGCTACACTTTAACTCCAAACAGCTGCAACCCCACATTTTGTTTTACTTCGCTATCGCCACCAATACTAGGCCACAAATAAATACAGATGTGTTTAGTATTCCTTTGCTGAAGTGTGTAGCACTGATTGTTAGAGGGAAACGGCTAAATAAATTGACACTCGTGTTTGCATGTGTATAACGTTCGTGCTATAAGGCATATTATAGAGGCTAGTAAAATATCTTTTCGGTTAACGTTGTGTTTTCAGTTAAAACACAACGTTTTTTGTAAAAAAATCAGCAGAATGAGCTGGACGAGGTATAAAATATCTGCTGATCTTCGACGGGGTTCAGTATGCTCTTGGCTTTGTGCCTTAATGTGTAAGGATAGTGCGCCACCAGCTGGTGTTGTTACAAAACAAGCAATGGTAGGCAAAGCGAAGGGTGTTATCTCGCTTCTCTGTAATACTGCTTTAATTTATTTTCTGCAGAATGACTGTGCAGATTCATTACAATCCAACATGCTTAATTGCAACCCTATTCTTACGACGAGATTTTAAAGTATTCATTCTCCTTGTACATTTTTGTTACCACTTCCAGTTACGAAATCTATTACCGGCCTCCCGTGGACGCATAATTAAAGCTACGATTGTCATATTGATATTATTACAGTTTATTTTGTTGATGTTGTTGTTAACAATATTATTTAGGGGGTTAAACGAGTTTAACCGCAGCACAGTGTTTAACAGAAGTTAAACGATCTTCTAGTGAACTGTTTAGGTCTCACCACTCACGCTTCGTGTTAACGTGTAGTACATGAATCCAATATTTTCACTTATTTATCAAAATAATGATTATTTGTCCTCAGCTTGTACAAATTAATGGTTGCACTATCAAAAAGCTGCATCATCAATAATAAAGCATCTTTGTAGTTACCAAAAGCTGAGTTTATTTCCCCGATGTGACGTAACGATAATATTAATATAAATAATAAAACTGGTACATCAACAACAAAAAAGGTATCTGTTACGTAGAACGTTATGGAATCGAAACACAAAACGCGTTGAGCTTTATTATTTATTTCCTCCATCCTTCACACGTGTCGGATACGCTACGCAGAAATAAATAGAAGATATTTGAAAAGATGTTACGAAATGTTAAGTGACACCCATGAACAGATTTGAGAAGAGCATTGCAATAGACATAAGCTGAATTATGTTATATCGTCAAACTGCAGGCTTCACAAGCGTGCACTTCAGTGTGCGTGGCCTATCATACCAAATTCCTATCAAAAATACCAAGCCAGATATTTTCAGCCATGGTAAGCATACATAGGCCTATTCTATACATAGACATAGATAGTGTCGAAAGGAATTTACATTAGGCCTACACTCAGACATTAAAATACTGTCATGACTTTCCTGTCATTTCCAGTCTGCTTTTGAATTTAATTGTGGCTTGATGAATGGTTGTATTTAGACTTACAGCTCAGTAAAGTTAAACATTATGGTGGGTCACGAAAATAGGAATTTAATTTAAAGGTTGATTTCACAACTGTTGGAATCTGAGTTCTTCAATCAATCAAAATTGTTATTGCCAATTTTACTTGATGGCGGACATTAATCCTTTTGAACATAGCATTAATGCTTTAAAAAAAGCTATACCCTGAGAAATCACCTAACTTGTTATAGCTATTTTGAAATATTGTACATTGTTTTCCTGACATTTACAATTTGCGTTGTAATTTCTTTCCTGACACGTTCCGTATACAAATTGTTCTATTTTGTCTTCGAATTCCGCGATGCTTTTATCTGCTTAAAATAGTGAACAAAGTTATTTTACAATAACCCTGTCATGGAATTATACTTTTTTATATTATAGTTTATAGTTTATCATCATTATATAGTTCTAATCATAAATGCCCAGATTTGCATGTCTTAATGATTGACTTTTGATTGTTCAGATTCAAACAAGTTAGTATTATTCTAATGCGTGAACAATATAAACATTCGGTACATCTGTCCGCATCGTGTTCAGAAAGCGCCACTACAAGTCCCCGAGATTTAATCTAGTATAGTATTGTTAGTGTTATAATTGCGTTTATGAACGTCGTCTTAAAACACGATTTCCTAATCTGAATTCTTACATTTGTCACACTTGTTGCAAACGATGAACTTAATGTTCCTATGCGATATCCTTAGCTGAATTGAAACCGTAATGTTTTACGGAATAGACTGATAAGTGACACTGGGTGGCAGATGCACAGATGAACCGATCGGTGTTTTGTAAAGGCACACCGCTTCAGATGGAGGTCGGGAAAGTTTACACACGCTGACCCTTTGTAAACTTCACAGTATTTCTGGACAAATGTGAGGTCCTACTCAAGTTTGGGAGTTCATAACCTCTTGCGTGGGAATTTGAGCTCCAGTTGTGGGATTATTGGCCTTAATTGTGGATTTTCCTACAGAATGCAACAAAGAGCTCTAACGTAATTGTCTCTTTCTTCTACGCTTTTCTGTATAACCATATAATGTGAGCAAAAGTTGATCACCCGGCGGGGTGAATCTCGATCCAATAAAGCCGTTGCATGAAACTAAGAAGTGGCATTGATGAGGTTTACTAAGGATTACCTCTTATCAACGTGAGTGCGTGTGGTCCTCCTGTCCCAGTTAGTTTAACCAAGAAGCTTATAACTTAAGTCTTTTAAAAGTAAAAGAAAAGGATACCCCAACAGATATGTTTAAGACTGGATTATAGGAATGCTTCTGTTAATGTTTATACAGATAGAATCTCACTGAAATCGTGGTAGTTTTGTTAACAGCACAATAAATCAGGACTTTCTGCATTTGTATTTTTTAAAGAAAACAAGATTTAAAAAAAACCCAAAAAAAAACCTTACTTTAGTAAACCTTTGGAAGCACCAACGACTAATCGACCATCAATGAGGCGGACCAACAGCACTGCATTAGAAGATTTCTTCTTCTATTTCAAAAAAACACCTACAAGAATAAATTATAGGGATGCAATCAAATACTCTTGGTTCACGTATAAAGGAAGGTCTGGAGCTTTTGAAAATAGCTAAGACTTAAGTGACCCCTAGTGGTAGAAACAAGAAACCATTGTGAATGAGAAAGACCCCCACCGATTGTGCAACGGAGATAGGAACACAAAAACAAGCATTACCTTGTCTACTGCTTTATCAAAATAACTCAAATAATTAAAACAATGTTAATTTGATCAAACGACTTTATTAATAAAGATTTTTCATATTTCTAGAGGGCATACAACCATAGTGTAAGCAGCAACAGCATGGATACAGCTGTAAGGAAACTTGCCGATTACATATCAAAGCCTCAACACAACATTTTTGAGGTCATGGGTTTAATAAATTTCATGTTTTCAGCACTTGCCTATGATGCTCACAACCCATCAATGAAAAAGCCTACATAATTGTGTGCCCAATTGTAATTCTCTAAGCATGCATAACCAAAAAAAGGAATGAGTTACTAGTGAATGGAAGCTGCAGTTTAAGAAAGGGATCATAAATATAAATTGTCATGTTTGAATTTTGTAAATCTATGGCAACGCTGTGTGTATTCCATGTTCATGTAAGCAGTGACCTTACAATTCCATATTGATTAGTTAACACATCAAGGCTTAATACGACATCAAGCAAAAATGTGATGCTTTAGCGGCGGACAGTGGTCCATCCATCATCATCCATTTCATTCTTGGTCCGGCGTGGGTTTTCTTTATCTCTGTCAGTGCGCCAGGAGCTCTTCTCACCACCATCGCGGTCGCGATCACGTGGTCTGGGAGGAGCCTCTCTTTCATCCTTGCGCTCATCTCGTCGATCATCTCCGCCACGGCGCCATGAACTGCCTGAGAGTTAAGAAATAAAATATTTCTTAAAAGTGCATGTTTGTTTTTTCTGTGTTTGGCTGGCTCTTCTATGTCCTTTGGCTTTTCTCATTCATTAGTCATTTATTATTGTGCATCCAGCATCCAGTAAATTAAATTTACTATTAGTAACTTTGGACGCAAATGACAAGTCCAGACATGATATTAATATGGTGGCACCGAGGGGCTGGAATCAGCGGTGCAGATCATAAGATTCTGACCTTCATCATTGTCTCTGTGAGGGCCTCTGTGATCACGATCATCTCTGCGGTCTCTTATGTCACGACGCTCACGGCGATCCTCACGGTCAAAGTCTTCACGACGTGAGTCTCGCCAGCTGCTGGGCTCCTCACCACCACCTCTTCTCCAACCACCCCCCTCTTCCCTGCAAATGCATATTTTTCAAAAATTTAAAAAGCCACTCCCATAAAACTAAGACCAGATCAATGTCACCAGTTCATAAGATGTTTAGAGGCCTTTGGGCACCAAGTTATATTAATTACCCTGGGTACATTGTTTTAGAAATGGGGAAATCAAATGTTTTCACCTGGGAGGGCGGCGATCTCTGAATCTATCTCCCTCAAGACGGTCATCTCCCTCACACTCACCATCATCATGACCAGTATCTCGAGGAGGTCCCCAGCTTTCCTCCCGAGCCTTTTCTCTCTCTCTCCAGCCACCTACAAAGAGGTTCACAGAGAAACATGAGAAGTAACACTAAGTTTCTCACTTTCAAGGTGAAAGCTGTGGGTTTTGCTGTCCAGTTTAACAGTTTTAACCACCCTTAACTAATACAATTTACCAAGCCTTTTTCATTCATGATAGATTTACCAAACAATCCAGGCTGCAATGTTGCATGCATACAGCACAGGTCAAACTAAAATAATCCGGGATTCTGTTACAAATAAACCTGAGCTGCTCACTTCCCACAATTTACTTTAATCATTAATTTATGCAGAAATAATCCTGCTTCCTCTGTATTACATATGATTGTGTAACCACTGAGTGGGCCAGTCTAAATGGGCCTACACAACAGAATACATGTTGGCAAATGTGTGTAGTTGTTTGTGTATGTTAATTACGTACTTGCTGTCACAGTTGCAAAAACACAAAAAACACAATTAAAAGTAACAGCAGGTAGTTCTTCATAGGACTTTTCTGAAAACACGTTTCTTAAAATACTTTCCCCTTTAACAAGAATATATGGTAGCTGTCTTTAAAAAATAGACAAGAAAATACATAAGTTCATACCTGGTCTTCCTAAAGGTTTCCAGGGTCTAGCGTCATCACGACGTGGGCCAGATTCATCCATACCTCTGCGGCCACCCCTCTCATCATCCCCTCCTCTTCTGGGGCCCCAATCATCATCTGCCCCACGTCGAGGTCCTCTGGGTTCCTCCATGCCTCTACGCGGCCCACGGTCATCATCAAAGCCTCGTCTGGGACCACGGTCGTCATCACCTCGTCTGGGACCACGATCGTCATCCAGTCCACGCCTCAGCCCGCGATCATCATCACCTCTCCTGTGACCTCGGTCATCGTCAAATCCCCGTCTAGGCCCGCGATCATCATCAAAGCCTCGCCTGGGTCCATGGTCATCATCACCCCTGCGGGGGCCTCGTTCGTCATCAAAGCCACGGCGGAGCCCTCTGTCATCTGAACCACCATGACGAGAACTGTCTCCTCCTCTCCTGAAAGGTGTTTCCCGGTCACGGTCCTCCCGATCATGTTCATCACGCCCTTCTTGACGCCAGTCCCTAGAGAAGAAATAAAGGAAAGATTGAAAATACTTAAAAAATGCCAATGCAATCTTGGCATCATTTTTAAGAGAGCAAAATGTTCACCCAAAAATGAAAATTCTTTCATCACTTACTCACCTTTATGTTATTCCAAACCTCTATGTATTTTGAACTCCTAAGAAGCACTGAAGTACATATTCTGAAGCATATTTTCAGAAGCATATGCTGAAGTAGATTTGGTAGCCAAACAACAGTGGCACCAATTTACTTCCATTCTATGGACACAAAACCACTGAGATTTCTCAAAATAGCTAGTGTTCAACAGAAATAAAAAAGTCACACAGGTTTGGAACAACATGAGTAAATGATGGAAATATTTCATTTTTGGGTGAACTATCCTTTTAACCTCATTTGTACTTCTGTGTCTGGTCATCAGATCATCTGAAAACACCTACTTTTCAGCACCAGGACGACGCCAGTCTGATTCTCCGTCACCACGCTTCCTCCAGCCGCTCTCATCACGTTCACCATAGTCCTGGAGAAACAACAGTTAAATTCTGGATTATGTTATATTACCTGTGTATCTTCAATCTAAACTATAATTTCAATCACCTGGATAACATTTGCATTAGGGAAAAGATTTAGGGGGAATTCCTGTAAAAGTATTTGCTCCAGAGCTCATATGTTACCTTGCTGGGTTTCTCTTCCGGTGCCCTCCTCTCTTCCTCCTTACGGCGCTCACGCTCCTCAATTTCTTGCTGTCGGGCACGCTGCTTTCTTTCCTGTTCCTCGAGCTTGCGTAAACGCTCCTGGTATTCCCGTTCCTCTTCCTCTCTCTGTTCTTGTTCCAAGCGCTCACGCTCCTCCCGTTCTAAAGCACATAAAACAAAGAGGCTCAGGACATGAACCAAAAACATCCAGCTGATCATCATCATCCATCATTATGAGGGTGATACTGTCATTCTGGCACATTCACAGACATTATTCCTGAATGTTTTATTTCAGGTATATATGCAAAAACAATTGATACGAATACAAAAAAAAATTTAACTGAATGTAAAAACAAACACAAATCAGTTACTGAATAAATCAAAAGCATTCTCAATTTTAACAGTTCACTGTTAATCAAGAGTAAATATGAAAACCTTTTTTGAGCTGTTCCTCATGGATTCGCTGAGCCTCCTCTTCTTTCTGGCGGTAGAATGCCTTCCGTCTGTCTTCTTTGCGCTGCTTCTTTCGCTCCTCAAGGCGTCTTTTCCTCTCCTCAACGACGCGTTCTTGGAACTGCTTTAGTTTTTCCTGGGTATGTGAGAAAGTTTAGTTTTATGGTGTTAAAATGCCTTTACATCTAATTACTTCCAAAAACCCTGTATTTTGGAAAAGTATTTTTTAAAATTTTAAATCAGGGCTCCACTCCTGCCTACACATTTTACATATCATCGATGACATCAACTTTTAATAAATCACACATAAAATGCAAAGTACAGAGTTTCATTACCTCATAGATGAAGCTTCGAGCAGCCTTAATTTTGGACAAGAAGTTCTCCTTGTCCTCCATCATCCTGGACATTCTCTGTTTGTGTTCTAGTGCCTTCTCACGCTCCATCTTCATATTGGTAATCTGAGCAAAGGATATGCACAATGCAACAATGTTTAGGTCCAACTGCACTAAACAATACTGCATTAATACATTATTCAACAAGTTGAAGTGATGCGCAATTCACATCTGACTGTTAATAATCATGCTACTTTACTAAAACAGGATAATGCCTCAACAAATAAAACAGAGCAAATACTAGTTCAAGAATGTCCAATTACATGGAGGATTTGAGACTTTGATAAAAATCTAATTGAAACATGGACCAGATGGTGATGCAGATCATGTGATTCTGACATGTGATGCTTACCCTCTCCTCCTCTTGCAGCTCCCACAGCTCCATGTCTTTGATGCGCTGCTCCTCGTAGGCTTTCTTGATCAGAGGAATCTCCTCAAGGCACTTGGCCCTCTCAAAGTAGTCAATCTAGAAGATCCAAAAAAAATATATTTATACAAATATAACTTCAGCTTGTCGAGTTGCCTCTACTTAATCGCACTGTGTATGTTATCCTGCATTTAAAACAGCTAACAGAATTTATGACAACAGATTTTACTATTAAGAGAATTCTGTGAGAAGTCAGTGAGGAGACTGAACCTTCTTTTCTTGGTTCTTAAGACGCTCCTGAAGCTCTTTCTTCTCCTTTTCCAGTTGTTCAACTTGTTTGGCCATGATGAAATCCGGATCCAGTTCCTCCAGATCCTACAATGTATACAACACATGTATAAAAACTGAAAAGGTTTAAAGTAAACACATATATCCCTGTCTGGTTTATTACTGACAGATAAAAAAAACCTGCCCAGAAGTTCAACACCATGTGGACCAGCTTCGCAATTGCAAGTTAGGTCTAATCTTAGTGAAGCAAAACATTTTCAATTGACAGAAAAGTAACAGTTTAACTTTGGTACTAGGCTAATTTTGTCTATAAATCTACATTCATTCTTGCCTGACTGACTGCTTCCCTAACAGACACAGCTCTATGACATGTTCCTGTTTCCCACAGTACCTCAATATCAATGTCTTTGAAGGCCTTGGCCCCCAGCTCAGTCTTCTTGATCTGCTCCAGTCGCTCACGCACCGTCTTCTTTTTGATCTGCTCATGTTCTTGCATGATGCGCTCCTTCTCACGCTCTTTGGCCTCCTGTCTGAGACGCTCCTCTTCAGCCTTGCGCACCTTCTGAAGCTCCGCCTCCCGCTGCTCAAGTTCCTCTTTCTCCCTCTGGATGTTGAGGCTCTCCAGACGCTCCTTGCGCTCCTCAATTGTTTGCCGGCGAGCAAGGATGCGCTGGTGCTCCTTGCGGGCGTTCTTTAGGTAGGCTGTGATGGCCTGTTGACTCTGTTCCTCTTGTTCTTGCTGTGGGTGAATAAGGACTTTACAAATAAAACAGACCAGCAGAGAGATCTTTATGATGGAAAACACAACTGCACATTTACCAGTATGGAGGCAGGTTTGATGACTTGGATGGCTTTAGCCAAGGAGGATGACATGGCAGTGAGCTGATTCCGTATCTGTTCAGAGGGCATGTTCTGCAGGAACGGACCTACTGGGGCATCCTCTTTAGTGGAGTAGTTCAGGTCAGAACCAAAACTCAGTGTGCGAGATGTGTGATCAATGCGCACCTTTAGATTAAAAAAGCAAAAAGTCACAGTTAATACAGTTCCCTAAATCGTCACATTTGATGTTACTGCATAAAAAAAAATGTCTGAAAAAATCTGAAATCTGTATGATGTAAGATGGATTTAATACATTATTTTAAGCATGTAAAAACAACACAAAGATACTTACTTGGTAATATACTTGCTAACTATGAAATTTTAGAGAATGTGTTAAAATTACTGTTCTGTACCTGCAGGTCACAGTGACGTGCAGCATCCACAATGGAGCGTTCCAGTTGGAAAGCATCTACAAACGGTACCAAAGATACCAACCTGCTGAACTCAATGCTCTGGTAGATCTGAGCCACCTGATGAAGATCAAGAAACTTACAGTGAGCACACGACAGAGGATTTGCAGAAACATGAAGCGTGCATATTCTCCAAATAAACAATGTCAAAACTAGAGTAAAATCTAGGTGTTAGATCAGACTGACCTGCTGAAGCAGTCTGAGGATGGTATTACTCTGCAAGTGAGGAACATACTGCTGCAGGTCAGATTCCTTCTCAGCCTGGTCCCTCACCCAGTTCAGCACCTGAACAGCAGAAGAATCACATCAACATTAATCACAGATTGTGTTTTGAAAGCATTTGCATGACATAACAAGAACACCACAATTTCTCCATGACAGTTAATATTAAAGAAGCTTATTATTAAAGAAAAATCAGAAATTGTAAAGATTCTACAATACTGCATGGGTGAATAGTTTAACATTTCTGTGGATGTGTTCTTAATTTTTGTTAGCTCAGAAAAACATAACCCAAATTAATCACACAATTTAATTCTGAAACAGATAAAATGTGCCTTGGTCTCTCACCTTGGTCACTCTTCCGCAAAGTTTAAGAGGGTGGAAATCAACCTCCAACCAGTTGTACAGCTCTTTAACTTCAGGGACAACATACTGAAGCAGGTTGAACCTCACCTATGATAAAAACAATGGCCAAAAACATACAGATATATGATGCATCCTTGAAAAACTGCAAAAACGTATAATGTGAAAGCTCTTAGCAACTTAGACACAGATAACTGAAACAACAATCATTTGTGAACTACCAATAATTTCAGTATCATTAAAGGATGCAGTATGTGAAAACAACTCATGCTATTACCATGTCATTGATGAGACTCTGGCGAGTGGGTGGTGACTGCACTCCAAGCAGAGTTGCCAGTCTACGGTGTTTCTCCACAATGATACCATCCATGTCCAACAGGCGAGCGATATCAGTGCGCTCAGGTGTGATGGAAATAGAGAGGGTGGCCAGGAGCACTCGAGTGGACATTCTAAAGTAAGGTAGTACAACACATGGCAATGAAATACTCTCAACTCCTAAAATAAATATGACAGGTCATAAAGGTTTTATAATTTCAAGAGATTACTAGCCTGATGTAAAATGACGGCAAAATGATTCTACAGAGGTGTCAAAAACAAAAGATTCTCCTCCACTCCTTCCCTCATGTAATTTCTCCTATAAGCTCACCTCTGCATCTCCTCCTGGGTAAGGTTCTTGCGCATTTCCCTGGAGAGGTGATAGAGTCTGTGCAGGGTACAGGCATGGAATAAGGCATTGCCAGACTTCCAGAATACAGTGGAGACCTTATTATAGTAGTTGGCCATAAGCTGGGGCTTAGGGGGCTTCTTTGAGAGGGCAAACAACCCATGGATGTCTTCAACTGCTTTAAACGCTTCCTGTGTGAACAACAAAATACGTAAGCAACCAATGTCATTATTGCAAAGCTCTTGCAATAAATACACAGCAAGCAAAATGTTTATAGAGCAAAAAAGACAGAAATGTCAAATAATTGTCCCAACTGATATTATTTATTTTTGTTTTTAATCACTTTCTGTAATATATTTTGCTTTGTTCTTTGTTCAATAGTAAGGCACTGTTTTTGTGCCTTGAAAAAAGACCGAAAGATGCAATATAAATCCAGTCTGATGTGAACCAAAGACATTAGAGTCTAACAGTCTACACAACGTTCTAAGCTGACTGCCTAGCATTGAGTGCAGAGACCTGCCACAGCTCCATGCTGATAGCACTGTCCAGCTGGACGAGGCGTGTTTCAAGGTGCATGGACTGGCTCTCAGGATTGTTCAGGTTAATGGCAGTGCTCTGGTTGTGATGCCGTTGGATTTGTCCCAGGTGCATTCGCAGGTTGTCACACAGCTTACGGAACTCTGCTTTACGAGTGTACTGCAGGCAGAACTTAAATGCTGAGAGAAAAACAGAAATATTACTATGAACTTGCGTTTAAGCCATTATACAACACCCAGCGTACAATACAATAACTAGGCAAAGCAACACACACCTTTATCTAAACCACATGACTTTGTTTGTGAAAACTCCCAAGCACTTTTCGCAAATACAGACTGCTTGATATGAAATCTACACTGACCTTGCTGAGCGATGTCATGGTAAAGACGCTCTACTTTGGAGTTATTCCTTAGCAGATCCAGGCACTGGCGGTACGACTCCCACAGGAATTTGACCCAAGGTGTGAGCAGAAGTCTGTCGGTACGATCTTGAGTATCTTCACCACTGACTGCACTCAACAGAACGCTGGGGAAAAAAAAGAATTTGTTTTCAGATAATCACTTTTTCACCGAGTCAGAAATTCAGTAATCTAGACAGAATCATTCTCTTAATAATTTGTATTTAAGGCTAGATGTAAGAAATTCCTAACAAATAATATAAACAATAGAAAGCGTTTAGGGTGGAGTGTGAACACAGCAACCGTTTAGGCCTTGTACCTCTCTGGGGTCTGAATGTTGTCCAAATCCTCAATGTCCAGCACCATCTGCTGAGACTCCTCTTTTGCTGTCTCAGTTTTCTCCTCTGCAAGTTTCAGGTAAGCACGGACCACATCCTCTAGCGACTTGATATTCACCTAAACAACAAGAGTCAGTTATTTCAAGTGAAGATTGTATTAAAATAAACAAATAAACAAAATCACACATCGGTGTGATTTACGTCACACCAAAGGTTTAATTGCTCAGGCTTTTATCTGATTATGTCATTGGTTAAAACAACATGTGGCAAACCTGCTGACAGATGTTCTTATACTGATACAGTCCCTCTTTTGCCAAGTGGCTCTTGCGTAGGTCCACGCAGAGCTCCAAGTACTTGAGCATAATTGGCTCGTGTATCTTCTGCCATGTTCTGTGTTTTTTGCTCTTGATGACATCATAAAGCACATCCAAAGCCGGCTGCTTTTTACCAACTTCAAGGAACTCTGGGTAAAAAGAAGACACAATACAAACGTCATGGCCCGTACATGCATCTAACGTGACACATTCCTCATCCAGATAGCATCAGAAATCAAGATCTCATGATATTTCTGCTAAGTACATAAACCCCAGATACTTTTAACAAAAACCTTTCAAACAAAAATCATTAACAGCTCACAATATTAGGTTAGCAAATAAATGTCACTAAACAAAAATGTCACTAAATGTGCTCTAAACCTAATGGCAGGTGTGCAACCCTGCTATTCGACTGAAGATATTATTTTCATTATTATACAAAAGGCAACGGACTTTATTCACGAACTGTTCACAAATGCATCACACAGTGAAACCTAGTACAGATTACGGACAAATCCTCAAACTTCAATGGCACAGCTACACTGCTAAGCTAACGGAATAATGTAGCTTGCTAACACGTTTGGTAGCGTTAACAAAAACGGCCTCGCGCTATTTTACACAGGCGGCATTGCAGATTGTTGACACGGTTTTTCTATTTTATTGACACATTCTGTGTTAACTAAAGAGAGAGAGAGACAGGTGGTACAAGGGTAAGGGACACCTGAAACGTTGGTTTCATGATACACACAAAGCCCCAGTTACGGTGACATCCGGCCTGCACAAGCGACTGTAGAAACATGGCTACTCCACCACGCGCCATCCAAAGCTAGCAGCTACATCCAGAACTACACTCCAGCAGAGCGACAGCCGCAATACGCACTCACCGTTTGCTCGTTTAAGAGCATTCTCCGGTCTCTGGAAATAGGCTGGCATTGTTATGGCTTGCTAGCAGGCGGTTTTCAGATAGTCGAGGCTATTTTATTGACTCTGCCTGTCCATCCGCACCGTGACTTCTCGCCGCGCAAGCAGGAAAGGACTAGCGCACGTGAACTCCACCGGAGAGCAAGACGTGCGCGTACACGCTTTCTCCCCGGGCTGATCTAACGTCAGGAAAACGGCGTGTTTGGTGCAAAATAACTAAATAAAATTAACAATGTAAAATCAAACAATTATAAATACTGAAGTGTATCATTTTCCGAAATCTGACGAAGGGACGTTTACATTTATTGATTTTGCAGACGCTTTTATCCAAAGCGACAAAAGCTGTAACGACAGCTATCTGGTTACCTCCTGTTTTTTGCCACGAAACCTTAATTTATTCCAAACACATAATTAAAAGTTAAAGCTGCAATCTATAACGGTTCCCTCTCTACTGCCATATCTGTGTGAAATATAAAATTGCATGTTACTTTACGTACTTTTCTTCACGTTTGTTTGTTAGATGAACTCAAACTGACATTTCCAGGGAAATCGGACCCGACAGCTCAAATTATTAGCTGATTATTTAAATAAAGTTTTAGTTTTTTTAGTTTTAAATGTGTTTTGTATGTATACAAGGTTATTAAATACTTATGTTGTTTAATAACTATATTATATATTATATATAGTTGTAACAATATTATATAGTTACTTTAATGATAAATAAAATTAAAAGTTCACAATGGTCAACAAATATTTTCAGTTTATATTTTACTTCTATTTCAATTTAAGTAAACAGAAATGTTAGGTTTAGCAAGGATGACACGCAAATTCGTGAAGCGCTCGATATTTTGTCAAAGAATTTTTTATACATTCTTGGCCTATATCATGCAGTAAATGAAAAATACACAAGACAACCACTAGACGGCACTAGACTATCTCAACCACTAAGGAAAAATTGCCTGGATTTGTGAATAGGATTATTGGTGTATTTGTGCCTAATACAACCTTATACTTCTATATATAAAGAACCGCAAAATTGTTAAGTGACCTGTAGAGGTCAATCTTGTATAATATATGCGTGCGCCCTTACCTTCTGTTTTTTCTTCTCATCTTCTCAAGTTTACATCATATCACGCCTAAAACGTACTAATTAATTGCGCCTACATTTGTAGTTACTTATATGGGATCTGAAATGTTTCCCTGCAGCGTTTCTCAAACATATTTGTCTAATGTACATCCACAGACCTATCAGTAAGAAATAAGTACCTTATTGCCAACATTCCATTAATGTGTTTTAAATGAGAAAGATCAACATTGTAAATGAAAAACAGACCGAAGAGAAAGATTTTAATTTTAGATAAAAATGAGCAATGTTGCCTTGGCAATAAACTAAGTTCACAATTTTCAAGTAATATTTAGGCCTATCTTTTACTTTATTTCAGTTTTAGTTACTAGTAATAACCCTGCCCAGCACATAATAATTAACGTGAATAGGAGTTTATTTATAAATAAAATAATTATATTGTATGTATTACGTTAGGCTTAAAACATTTTTAACCTAATCTAAGAATGTTATTACCTTGAGCACAAGGCTAGTAATGTCTAACTGAATTGTTAAGTTGTTACCTTTCTGAAAACAGCTATATTAATTTAACTTGATAGGATACAGTGTTATTTTTAAATACTTTAAACACTTACAGATTGTATCGGTCTGATAGACAGATAGATTTGTTTCACAGAATGACCAAATTCATATCGTCAATATCAACAAATGTTCTTTTGTGAAATGTACACATTGAAATTATTCTTTTTACTCCAGCTATATCTTTTTTAATTTTTAGTCTTCTTTCATTTTAAGTGGTTTTTTGTTTTATTATTATTTCAGATCATACTCTCGGGCCTTCCATAACACATGGGTTCAGTCAGATATTTGTCTTGCGGTTTTCTGGGTGGTTTAAGTAGGCACAAGCTGATCTTTAAGGCTGCTAGTAGTTGACAAGCAGCAAGCTAAACATAAAAGACCAGAAGACAAACACAGTGGCTAGTGTAACGTCTAGTGTAAGCCTCTGCTGTGTCTGTGTGTGTCATGGGGGGTTGCATGTTCTTTGAGGGGGGAATGGGAGGAGTGAGGAATGCAAAGCATGACAAAGAACCGCCTTACGTCACCACTCGTCACTCCAATCACAGCTGCCAGAGCAAACTCTACTTTGCATATTTTGTAGCGAACCGACTAGGGTGAGAAACATGAACATCAGTATGTTAAGAACGTGGTTTAACACTGTTTTTGTCTAGTGTCCAAACAAAGTCTTGAGTCCACAATCTGCATTAGGTCTGCTGTTGGGGGTATAATAGGATAACAAAAGTACTCTGTACACTTACCAGCAGTCAGCTTTGCTTCTGGAAGCTCATACTATAAATATATGCCCTCCAAGCCGTCTGTTTGTGCTTGCTTCGGCAGCACATATACTAAAATTGGAACGATACAGAGAAGATTAGCATGGCCCCTGCGCAAGGATGACACGCAAATTCGTGAAGCGCTCCATATTTTGTCTATTTTATTATGTTTTATACATTTTTGGACCATATAATGCAGTAAATGAAAAATGCATGCAATACACAAGATAACCACTAGATGCACATCTCGCCCACTGAAGGAAAGTGCCTGGATTTGTGAGTAGGATTATCGGGGGATTTGTGCCTGATACAACCTTGCAGTTATCTACATAAAAAACAGTAAAAAATCACGAGGCGGTTTCTCATTTTAAAAATGATATATTTTAAACATTGTTTAAAATTATTACTGTTTTTAAAGAAGTTAAAAAGGTGGCAAGTGGCCGGTAGAGGGCAATCATATCCGATATATGCGTGCACCCTTTTGTTTCTACCTTTTGTATTTCTGTTTTCCTAATTTTTGTTTAAGTTTATATCATATCACTCCTACAACTTATTAAAACTAACTAATTGCTCTTGCGTTTGTATTTACTTATATGGGATCAGAGAGTTTGCCCTGCAGTGTTTCTCAAACATATTTGTTTTACATACAACCGCAGGCCTATCAGTAAGACTTAAGTTCCCTATTACCAACATTCCAGTAATGAGTGTTAAATTATAACGATCAACGATGTAAACGAAAAACAGACCGAAAAGAAACACATCTAAGACGAGGTATCAGCCTGATGTGTGTAATGAAGCTATTTAATTAACAATAATATGATCTGAGTTGATGCTGAGTTGGATTAATTGGTAGGCTCAAAACCCATACGTTAGGTAAATAATGGGTTGTTTTAAGTATATGTATTTGCGGAAAAAGTGAATCATTATGGCGGTCTCAACCATTGGAATTGCCCTGTACACAGAGAAAGATGTAAAAGCAGACAGGCTTTGGGTTTGGTGCTATCCTTCCGTCGATGCTGAGAAAATGTCGCCTGGTTCTGGAGAATCAAGTCCTGCACGCGTTTCTGTTCGGTCAGTACGGTCGAACTTGTTACTACATCAGCACTGTAGAGGTTCAAAAAGGTACTTAAAGATTTATCCCTTATGAACTACTACTATATTACTGCCGTCCTGTATACCAATAATGTTAAGCTGCTTTTGCATTAAAATTATAACTGCAATTAGACCCTGTCTAACGTCTGTTGCTTTAATGTTTGGTTAATACATTTCTCTAGAGTAATTTTTCTAGATGAAAACCGTGCCATCTTATTGTTTTTTTTAAAGGTGACCCATTTTTCAGTAGTGGTCACAGCTAAGGACTTCAACCCTGAAAAATATGCTGCATTCAGTAGAGTTCTGTGCAGGAAACCAACTCGGTCAGTAAATATGTATATATGGGGTTCAAGTTATTTTAGGACTTAATGAAGCATCCAATCTTTATTTTAGATGTTGTGTCTCAGTTTGGTCTAGAGACCATCATCCTTTACACGGCACTCATGCTGAAGAGAGTGGTGGTTTATAACCCACGGATTGAGACACTGCTGAAGTTTACAAGGTAATGATGGAAGTGATCATTAATATAGTTTACAGACCTGTTATATAGCGAATTATTTTTTAAAAATCCAAATCAGCCTGAGGTTCATCGTTCACCTAGCAACCCTATTGTCAGCAACCCACATTCTTGACCTTTAGGCTGTCACCATAATCTGTGTTATCTATGTGATCATCATCCATTCATCATCCAGCTTGTATCTTACAATGTATGTCCTATGGTACTTTAAGAAAGAGAAGTTTATGCTTTCGGATGGCTTTTCATAGCATGGTGATGGTCAAGTTCCCAGAACGCTGAAGTGGTAAGAGTGTTTTCTTCCTGAAACCAGAGCTCTTCCAGCCCTAGTATGGCATAGGCAAGACTGGTCCATCCTCCACCCTATTGTTCATCTAGACAATAATGAACTGGAAAACCTCAGGCTGTGTACAGGTATGGAGACCTGTTTACTGAGCTTCATGACTCGTGGCCTCTTAATCCACAGCAATATGTTGTGTTTGGAATATAAAAAAATCAATGTAGTACTTGACAGTGTTACAAATTAGCCATAGTTAAAGAGAACTGTGTATTTTGGTCTCTGAATTGTGATAGAAATAATTCATTCAGTAATTTTAATAATTAAAGTTAAAAGGCTAATAATTTTAAGTTAAAAAGGCAAAAATAATAAAAGGCTAGCAAAGCAGAAATTACATTTTGAATAGATTTTTTTTCTTTATCTTTGTAGGGTATGTTGCAGGATTTGTGGATCCTGAAATAAGAGATAGATCAGATCTGTTTGATGTGTTTGTTAATCTTCCAGAAAGTGAGATCACTGTATCACAATATGCAAAAGGTGAGAAATTTAACTTTACTCATTGACATGGACTGAGTTTTTTGTTATAGTTAAAGTAACTATCAATACTTTTTTCAGAGGCAATGGCTATGGGAAAATTCCATAAAGAGATCGGTTACTTTATTGTCCAGGCTGCAGAGGACGCTGATCGCACAGACACAGGTTATTAAGGGGAGTTATGAGTAAGAACAAGGGAGGCCATTAAAATTATCATCTGTCACTTGATCATTGATATTTCATGTCTAGCTGTAGCATTGCCTACTGTAAAACATTTAGATTTTACTCTAAAGGAGTAAGTCCTTCAAAACTTCAGTTCTTTTACCTGTAACATTTTTTCAGCTTTGCTAATCAGAGATTAAATATCTTTCAGGATATTTCAGTAAAAACTAAAGAGATACTCAGTAACCTGATGTCTCTTGCTGATGAAATGGAGAACTCAATGTTGACTTTGGAGACTCTGAAGCAATGGCATTACCCTCCAGCAACTGAAAATTTTCTCTTCCACTTGGCTGCAGCAGAGCAGTTACTGAAGATCTGATCAGTGCATCCCATCCACCGACACAACTCACAAACATCATTCAGAGGAACTTACTGAGATAACACTGTACAATAACAGGAAATTATCATGAACTAATACCTGAATTAGTAATTACTAGACTACGAACTAATGATGAGTCAACCCATGTATTAATCAAGAACTAATGAAGAACTAAACTATGACGTGAGTCATATGAATTATGTATTAAGACTTAATTCATATGACTCATGTCGTAGTTAAGTTAGTTCTTCATTAGTTCTTGATGAACTTGTGTTAATTCATCATTAGTTAGTCTAGTAATTATTAATTCAGGTTTTAGTACATGATAATTCATTTTCTGTATTGTAAAGTGTTACCCATGCTTGTGGAATTACACAATGCGTTTTTGAAAGCATCAGTGTTTAGAGGTTACATTTGAGAGTTGTGATGGGATATGAGTTATGTGGGAACAAAGATATTTAAAGGTACTAAGATTTCTTATAAATATATATAACGTGTACCAACTTCTGAGTATAATTGAGAAACTTGATAACAAAACATTGAATGTGACAGTCGATAACATTTCGGATTAATGATTAATAGTCAAACCTTAAAAATATTTTAATACTTTAACAATTCTTCCTGAGGTATTTGATTCTTATGTTTTTATCAGTTTAATTGGACATGCTGAGTGAACTCAAAGGATTTCAAAGATGCACATCAATTTGAAAGGGCTTACAGTTGCAGACATTTGTTTTGCTGTAAAGAATAATACAGTTCCTTCATATATAAACAATTTAACAATCTAGGTGTAAAGATGGAAGTAAACTGACCAAAAATAGAACACAGTATTACTAATATTATTATTTAGTGCCAAAAATGATAGTAAATAACAATATATAACATGATTGTATGTTTAAATGTCTTTAAAGGTTTTTTCACATTTAATATATTGTCCTTTCACACTTTTTTCAAGGATTGCACATGATCTTCCTTAAGGACTTAAGTATTTTCTCCTTGTCTCAAAAATCCCTTGTTAACAAGGGCTATGCTCTGTGCCTAAACTGATGATAAAGATGTTATATATACTGATATGTGTGAAATACATCCCAAAAACAATGTTCAAACTGTATTCTCCAATTTCTTTTAGACAATTTTTTTTTCTAACTACTTTTGTTAACTGTATGTGTGATCATTAAATACATTCTAAACATTTACATGAACAACAAGAGGAATTTTATTAACGTTACAGTTAAAGGAAGTTATGTGGACACATGTTAGAATTAGATTATTTTGTATAGTCTCAAACCCTTTCAGCCTAAAATGCAGCTCTTAAATGCATGTGAATTCATAGCCTCAATTGAAACTGTTCTAGTGGCCATTGTTACTGTTGTTTTGTGTAAGCACAGTCTTTGCCAATGAAAGTCATCCATAAGTAGGTAGATCTGTATTGACATCATCAGAGTCCTCTGTGGTAAAACAGCTCCCCATTACTGGCAAGTGACTGAAACTCGTCTTCTAAATTCTCCTTCTTTATCTGCAACCAAACGGATAAGATACTTAGCTTTGGTGATGTATTTACAAAATTAGTATTTTAAATACTAAAATTAGTATTGTAATTACTACAAAGTATGACAACCTGTTAACGGCACATACAACAATAAATTACTTGTAAATTGTCTAATGGGTGTTACCTTTCCTAGCTGTGGAAACAGACTGAAGGACACAGGAATCATCAGGCCAAAGACAATAGCAGTGCTGATGTGGCGGAAAGTGGCGATTATCATTGGATTCCTTTGGACAAATTTTGCCCTGAGACATCAACAGCATACGTTAACACCTGCACTTCAAAACTTTGAATATACGGTTGTGAAATGGAGGACAAAACTGTTTTGAATTGTACCTTTTGAGAAGGGCTAGCAGTAAACTAGGAACAGCTGCAGTGGTGCCAAAGAGAGTTGCTCTTGAGAGGGCCGTATCTTTCACAGCCTTACAAATGATGCACAAATCCAATCAACGAAAATACCAGTTAGATGTGAGGTTTACTGACAATATTTTTTAACAATATAAAATCTTTAAAAAGTTCAATCATTTGTATAGCATTCTTAACTCTAGGGGACTAATTTTAAAAGCCTAAAAATTTTGTTTTGATGTAATTCATCAAAAAGTTGCTTTGTAGACTTGTTTTTGTTACATATTTACCTTTGATCCAGCTTTCTTGGAGACTCCAACAGCATTTCCATTAGAATCAAACACTCGTATTCCATTCTCTGCTTCTTCACTTCTCACCACCATTACACTGAATGCACCTAGACAAGCTAGAAAGACGTACAAATTGTGTCATTGGTATCACAAATTGGTTAATATAAAATGTAGCATGTATCAACACATTGCCTAGCTGACTTTGGTGAATAGTAGTTACAAGTAATATAGTTACTGGAGTAGCAATATGAGCAAACTGTGTGTATTTTGTGCATATATAAACTGCTGTTCATACCCAAGAGTGGAATAGGCAACACAGATCTAGAAAAGGTCTCTGTTACAGCACTGATTAGTCTAAAACGGTTGAGTATAATCTGAGGAAGAGCCTGAAAAACAGAGGACATGTCCAGGTCACATTTAATCCCAAAATCTGACACAAAAGCACATAAACCAAAAATATTATATTGCAATGCATCTATCATTTTTTGTTTTCGTAATTCCCAATATTTTTAACTGATGCTCATTTCTGCATTACAAGAAAACAACACTGACACAGTGACTTTTTAGTTTTTATCTAAATCAGCATAAATTAAAGCTAAAAATCAGTCTTACCCCTGCAACTGTTGAGTAAGCAACTGTTCCAACAATAAGAAGAGACTGCTTTGGTGATGTTTTGTTATCCTATACACAAAGATGTAGTCAAAATCAGAATTTTACGCAAGACTGGTTAGACAGTTTAGTCACACAAACACAGTTTTGCAAATAATTTAAATGACATAAAAATGTTTACCAAAGTCGCTGTTGCATTTCTGTTAGCATGATTGAATCCTGCACAGTAAGTCTGTAGCAAAAACTATGACAAAAAATTATCTGTCAGAAAAAAACAAGAAGAAAAAACTGAAGAACGTATTTACAAGAAAACGTAAATGAAGAATGTACTTACCTGCCAAAACAAAGCAGGTTTAACACCTTTGTGGGGTATTAAGCTTGCAACAATCTGTGAAATATGAATTATATATTTATATATTATATTTACATAATTATATGTGGACTCTTTCATGTGCAGATTATTACAAAAGCTTTCAAAATTTACATTTATTATTTACTCTCTTGCAACCCTAAATGTGTTGCTAGCACATTGTTAGCCTAATCATATGTTAAATATCAGAACTTACCAAAGGAGCAGATATAGGTAGAAAAACTGAATAAGAAATAGATTTCATCAGACGACCAAAATAAATTTTCATTTGAAATAAACACACATTCCTTTACACAAATGAACAATTTCTTAATAGACAAATCATCAAATCTTTTACCTTGTGGACGAAACACTGGTGAAATGACAGTTCCAGTATCAGCATGGACAGATGACTAGAAATGCAAATAACAACCTCTGAGCTTCCAATTATGCTTGCAACTTGCAAAAATATGTTTCTGTTTGTAAGCCATAAATAATTGTTTACTTGATCACTGTTAATTCAAAGTAACTTACAAGGGATAGCAACCAGGCATTGGGGACCTAGAAAAACATAAAACAGTTTTGTTACAGTTTCATTAAAAAGTGGTATAAAATTTACATATAGGCATTTAGCTGACGCTCTTATCCAAAGCGACACAAGGTGAGGAAAACAACGAAGCGATAAATTATAGTGAGGCAATAACGTCTACATAGTACATAGTTACAATTTTTACACAATTACAATAAATGACAATAAACATATTGATCGCACTACCTTTTCATGTTTATGTTGATTTCCTTCGCTTTGAAGAAGAACTCGGGCCTTCTCAATTTCAGCCTAAAGGAAGAAAAGGTCTTTTGCTGTTAAAACGTGAAACAACATTAGGATTATAAAGTGATTACCACAACCTGCTATAGAAGTGCGACATGCATGTGGCACTGGCAATACAGGCTTGGAAGGTTTAGCTGACTTCAGTCTTAAGCAATAAAATTTACTGCATTGGGATTATTTAATTTATATTATCTACTACAGTAAACAACAGGGTGAATAAAGCATTGCACACTTGTGCTGTATTACCTCTGATGATAAGATAGAAGTGGGGTCGAGGATCTTTAACCAGAGACGCAGGCGGCTCAGGAAAGTCTACAAAGGCATGCAATAATTTGATGTGTAGTTGATATCATCATTTACATAAATAACACAATATAAATAATTATTAAAAATATTTTGTTTACGGACGATTCACAACACCGATCAGTGAGTCAATGTACCTTATCACTGCTTTGCCAGTACTGCAAGTTGGGGTCCATTTTAGCTGTTTAATTAAGGCTCTACAAAAAACTTCACTTATTCATGTTCTGTCTCAAAGATGAACATGTTTAAGGTCGCGCAGAAAAGATGCGTGGGTCTGCGACACTTCCGCATGTCACGTGTTACCCAAACTGCGTCCAATGATAGTTTTCCTGAGTGTAGTATACATGATAAACCTGTATGACAGATCTGCTTCAGTTTCTTTGAGAACATCAACAAGAGGTTTCTAGTTTGCAAATTTACAAACATACATTTCAATCCACTGTGTTAAATGTATCCATTATTGTCAATGCTCTTATAATAAAAACAAATACATTTTAAGAATACGAAGTAAATTCTATTCGCTGTTAGTCTATTTATTTTTAAGGCATTTCTACGAAACTGTGAAGTGTTTTTGTATTTTGTATTAATATTGTAAATGTATTAATATGTCATCTGGATATTTGCAATATTTACAGGGGTGCTGACACTGTCTGTTTTTTGTGTTTATTGTGGTTTATTTCATCAAAAATGTTTACAATTATTATTTTGCAATAATCACACAAAAACGACAGTTATTGTCACGGGAAGTGTTCCGCTTTGACGTTCACGGTGCTGCTAGTGTTGAGCACACTAGCAAGATGGCAGCCACCTTAGGGAGACTTCTCGGGACTTCGGTGAGTTCAGCTTATTAGCAGTAAGACCTGAGACCTCTTCTGCAAATTGTTACTACAAATATTAAGTCAATTTATACCGAAGTGCGTGTTTGTGCAACGTTTGGTCAGATTCAATTCGTCGTAGTTTAGTTAGCAGGTTAATAGGCTACGTTTACGGTATTTAACCTTTCTGCCTCTTATACGACGCGTATTATCAAATGATGTGTAAAGTCTATTTATTTGAATTATTTTCACATGTTGTAAGGGCGTTATATTTTTAAAAGTAATAAGGGATGTTGTACACCAGGCAAAAAGAGTTGCAGTTAATGGACTCAAGACCTTCGTCCCTCACAGTGGAGCCTCAGTGATCAGGAGCCCACACACCCTCTTCTGCATTGCTGCACAAAAAGCTTGTTTCTCATTCAGTAAGTGTTGAGAAATGACGTTCACTTTGCCTTTTCATTGAAAAATGTAACTGTATTAATCATTCCTTTATGTTTGCAAATATCAGGCGCAGCTAGATGGGCTCCAGCAGTCACTCAGCCAGCACCTCACTTCAAAGGCACTGCTGTTATCAATGGAGAATTTAAAGAAATCAGCCTAGAACATTTTAAGGGCAAATACTTGGTCCTTTTCTTTTACCCACTTGATTTGTAAGTAATCTGCTGGCCATTTTTACAGTAAATTGTATATTTACAGTGTCTTGTATCCACAACATTGCACGTTAAACAATTCAATGGTACATTTAAAATTTCAGTAATACACTTTAAATTTAACATTTGTCTGACGTTTTTATTCAAAGCGACTTACAGTATATTCAAGTTAAACATTTTCCCAGTACATGTGCTCCCCGGGAATAGAACCCATGACCTTTTGTGCTGCTAACGCAATGCTCTACCAACTGTTTATGGTTACACCTTTTCGTAGACAGCAATATTTGCTCAGAATACAGCCTCCAGACATTATTGTGACATTACAGTAAGAACATTTGTGGGAATACAGATTTCAGTATAATTGTAAACAATATGTTGTTATTCATGCTTTATTTCTGCCTATTTGGCAGCACATTTGTTTGCCCCACAGAGATCATCGCCTTCAGTGACAAGGCAAATGAGTTCCGTGATGTAAACTGTGAAGTAGTTGGTGTGTCTGTAGACTCTCACTTTACCCACTTGGCCTGGACTAACACCCCAAGAAAGGTATATGCTGCTGGTCAGGTTTAGACCCAGCTCTGCTCTTCGGTTAACATGTATTCATAATATGCATGCTGTTCAGGGAAACATTACTAATAAGTTACTTTGTGTTATACACTTTGAGCACAGTCCCAGTTCCCTAAATAAAATCAGGGATTAGATTTGAAACTGGCATCAGAATTTACTAAACCATGCTAACTGCTAAGCTCACTTACTGAACTTTGGCCACACTGGTTTTCCTGTAGAGTGGAGGATTAGGGAAAATCCACATTCCTCTGTTGGCTGACCTCACAAAGCAAGTGTCCAGGGATTATGGGGTCCTACTGGAAGGCCCTGGAATTGCTTTAAGGTAAATGTGATGTATTGTTACAAAGCAACTTGTACCATTATTTGGTGTATTGTTTTTAGGATACACATTTTAAAAAACCTTTATTATATTATTGTAAGATATTAGATTGTTCCCATGAATTGCCAGACTGGATTGTTTGCTGTCTATGGGGAATTCATCTATTATCAAATGATGCCTTACTTTATAGGGGTCTTTTCATTATTGACCCTAATGGAGTGATCCGACACATGAGTGTAAATGACCTGCCAGTTGGGCGCTCTGTTGAGGAAACTATTCGTCTGGTCAAGGCCTTCCAGTTTGTGGAAACCCATGGTGAAGTTTGTCCTGCCAGCTGGACCCCAAAGTCACCCACAGTAAGGTTTACCATTTTTACAAGTATGCCAGTATTACATGGTTCCACTGTATGTGGCCAGTGCATTAAAATACTACAGAAAGTTTAAATGTTCTTAACTCCTAAACCTGCAGGATTTACCCAGTAAATGATCATTAGTTAAAAACAGTGTGTAGGGCTTGTGTAATCTTTCTTTCTTTGGTTATAGATCAAGCCAACTCCTGAGGGCTCAAAGGAATACTTTGAGAAGGTCAACTAAAACCCACAGAACTAGTGGTACTGACAGATCATACAAATCCTAATTCTGTTGTGCAGTACATATCCATGAATATAATTATTTACAGATTTGATGTATTAGTATTTTGGCAGTGGAACCATTTTTGATTTATGGATTTATCGAGCAGGGTTATTAAAAATTATATTTGTGTTGACTTTGTCATCATTGAAAATACTTCTTATCCAAAGTGCTTTACTGGCAGATACAACCAGGGACTGTTTGTTAGACACTATCAGTGTCTGCCAAACACCTAAATGTAAATTAATTACCTAGTGGTTGGTAAATCCTGCTATATAATGTCCAAGGGCATGTAGAATACATTGAGGGACATTCCCATTTACTGCATAACCTGCAGTTAGGTTCTCTTCTACAGTTTATGATTAAAACGATTTTGATCCAAGTTTTTAAGAATACTACTAAACTAAATCACTAAAAAACATTTCCTAAGAAGACATTTGATGTATTTGAGACAGATTAAGCTGTCGTCACACCATTTGTTTATTCTATACACTTAAAAGTGCAATCAATTACATACTGATTGTGATTCTCAAAAACAGCTGTCATTGGGTAGAAATCTTTACTTATGACAACTTTCCTTCATGTATAAACCATGCCTACATAACCTCAAAAACAATGTTTATTTCTTTTTGTCCTTTTAACAGCAAGTTAATATCGCATTTAAAATGTCATCTTAGACTTCATATGGAACATGACATGAAAAAACAGAAATCAACATCAAACTGGGAGGAATGAGGTTTAGAAAAAGGCTTTGCCAGTTTTCAAACTGTTCTAGTTAAGTACTGTATTTACACAATGAAACAAGAAAAAAAAAGAACAACAGTTTGATATAAGTGCTTTTGCACCTAACCATGAAAACATCTAGTAAAGTGTACAATAACTTCACTTTGTACAGTATGTTTGCAGAGATTTAGAATGTGTGCCTTAATTGTGTCTGACATTTACAGTTTTGGTTCCAATCATGAATACAAAAATAAGCTTGAGAGAGCTGGCTGTCCAAGGCAATGAAGCCTTTCAACTCTTTAAATAAAAACCATAATAATTAAAAAAAAGCTGATGACTATCTCCCCTATGAGCAGCACAAAGTCAATGAAGCACTTATTTTTGAGACTGTCCTACAAGATGCAACTGAACAAGGGTAGTAATGGGGGTCACTTAAAGTGAAATGAGGACAAAAACAAACAGAATCAGATCTCATGATTTGGTGAAAAATTCATGCAATATCCAGGAAAGATGTAACTTCGCCACCCCCCAAACAAAACCTTCAAAAATGTTTTTGTTTTACTGTCCATGAAAGAAAAACACCCTTTAATAAATCTGTACAACCAAAATACATTTGGGATCTACATCTACAGTTACAGTATTAAGGTTATATACATCACCCCCCTCCATATATTATTTTAACGAGCAGACTTCATTCAAACCCAAATAATAATATAAGACTGAACTGGAAAAAGAAAAATCACATTACACAACCCATTAAAACATTTTGCCCCCAAACCATTATCTTAGATTATTCACCTCACCCTCGTCAGTTGTGGACAGCGAACTGTACAGTATCTGAGGTGCCAAGTTACTGCTCTCATCAGTGAATCTACAGAAAAAGGTAGAGCTAAAACCTGGCTGCTTCACATCATATTGGTTTATCTATTTTATAAACAAAACTAAAATATTTGTGTTTTGGAACTGCAAACCACATTATGCTTTTGGTGTGATTTGTGTGTAAAACAATACTACAATGATGGCATTGTAATACAAAACAGACAAGCAAGAAGATGGATGTAAACCCCACTCTCCAATATTCTCATATAATAGAACAAAGGCTCTCAATACACTTTGGCCTCTTCACTGAAGAGAGCTAGACTATTGCATCAATAAAGATCTGTTCAATGGTTTTTGGGTGGGATAGAGTTATAAGAAATAGGAGTAATGCTGCAATGGACTTTTCCCATTTATCTGCATTTACTGTCTGCATTTCCACCAGAGGGAAAAAAAAAGCAGATAAAATAAGAATTCCTGTTTATACACCTTATTTTACCCTTGTGTGCGCATCATGTCACAACTTTTAATTTGTCGAGAAAATGGAAAACTAGATTTTGTACAAGATACCACAATCTCTTCTTGCAAAATAAATGGAGACTTTGTGCCCGCAGTGATCGGGAGGAAGTGTCGGCTGATCCACAGCATCACTGCAGAGGCTCTAGTCGATTTTTACATTTGTGTAGATCTTTCTCACAAAGGCACTTGTTCCCATGTAACCAACCGCTCCTGAGAACAAAAAAAAATGCATTATTCATGGAACAAATAATATGATGTTTGTGTAAAATTCAAAATACCTCACTCCCCTTCTCACATGCAGTTCTGGATTACAGAATGATGACTTGTGAGAAGAATTACAAGGCTGTTCTGAACTCACCACACATGATCCCCAAAGCAGTACTGAACACAGCCATGTAACCGAAATAGAATGACGTCTGAAATAAGCCATACATCCTGGGAAAACAAAAGTGAATGTTAATTATTGCCATCGGCTTATACAGCTACAAAGACAATTAAGAAATTAAACAGAAATAAAAACCAAGAAACGAGTAACCACACTGCTTAAAAGGGAAACCTAAAATCTGTATATTCCTCACAGGATAGAAAGCTACTGTGTAGTTATAACTGGCACAGAACATTTACTGCTTCTGTTCCACTTCTGTTATATGGAAAGCAGCAGCTTGTAAATTCTCTCTTTTTACATGTTCCACAAGATAAACATTTTGAATGACACAAACAACAAAATTTTCATTCCTTCACACCCCCAAACTGGGCTTTAATTACCATGATGTTTGAGGCAATTAAAACTTACTTTGTTTTGAAGAAATAGTAGTAGAAGGAGTACATGTAAACATAAACCGCTGTGGAGGCTGCAGAGAGAAAGCTTGTCCACTGCCTGGAAAACAAAATTTCATTTCCCGTGGTTCAATTTATCTTGTATTTACATTCCTCCAATATTCTTATACTCACTTGTGATCTGATCTCAAATAACTGAATTTTCTAAATACCTTTGGGAGGAGGGACAAAGTAAAACATAAGAACGTGATTGCTCCTTACCATCTGTAGTCTTCCGCATTGAGAAGGAAGTAGGTACAGACGATGGTAACGCAGACAGTCACGATGCACAAGATCACCAGCACCAGCATCATAAATCCATACACATAATAAATCTTGTAAGCCCAGAAAGACGTGAAAATGAAGTACCTGAAGAAAAAAGCAATAGTTATTTATAGCTGACAGATATTGATTGTGGATCTAAATATTCACACCCTGAAACATACACTTACATCTCAATAAATATTGAACCGAATGGAAGAATGCCACCTAGACACACAATAACAGCTGGTTCCATGAACCTGCAGAATACAGAGTACATTTAGTAATCATTACATTCAATAACGAGACAGATTCATCTCTAATAGTCCCCACATGCAATTTTATGTAATGATTACATTTATGTCCTCAAAGGTTTATGTTGACAACTTTAAACCTTCAATTTAAAGATCACATAAGCACAGAAAATAAAATGGCACACCATGCAAAGGTAACTACAGAAAACCAAAGCAGGTATGAGACGGTGAATGATGGTTACCATTTCTTCTCAGGGATGGGCCTGGGTACAGCATTGACCCTGCAAGGAAAGTTGGGCTGGCCAGACAGATTCCTGCCCAGGATTGTCCCCACCAGGTTTAGTGGCAGAATTACAAAGAAACAGATACAGCACACTGCAACCTGACCAACAGAAAACATACAGGACATTGTATGTTTATTTTTAACAGATGCTGTAAGTATTGCTGTTAAAAGTAGTATATTAGCACTGCATAGTGTGTAATTAATTTCATGTGTAATTCCAGAATGATGTGAACTAAAATGGCACTAATGTGCTTACAACCAAATTCAGGGTGTCCAAAATGACATATAATGTGAAAAATATGGGTTTCCTTACACTAAGGAGTTGATACAAAGTGATATAGTTTGTAAAAACAGCTGTCTCTACACACTGCTTGAGGCAGATAAAATCTCACCATGGTGCCAAACGGGATAGCTCTAGAGGCATGGTAGTAGATGGCAATGAAATTGATAAAGAATGCTGTGCCACACACCATGGCGGGAATCAGAAAAGCGCCTATAAACATCTGCTTTATCCATCTCCTACCTGTAAGTGCAATAAAATCACATTACTCTTTGCTGAAACACACATCCTGCTGATAACAGAATACCACCAATAGGCCTAAACTCTCAAAATGTGTTGAATCAAATGTTTACATTTATTATATATATTTATTAACAACCAACAACAGTATTGTATATGTTAGTTGGCATACCTCCTTGTTTTGCATACAGACTTCCACCAAAATAGCCGTTGACTGGGGATGTGGCAGCATAAACAAATATGGCTGTACTAAGCATGGACCCTCTCCTACAAAGGCAAACAGAAAATTAATTTAATTAACATTGCTACCCATAATGAGAAGCATTTAGTTTAATAATTGTTCTTGCAGCTTAATTGATAGTGTATATTAAAAATGACACCAAGGTCCCACACCCAAGAAACACAAATCCTTAACAAAATGAATACCACAAATTGTCTCTTTAAATGAATAAATCTGAATGTAAATAAATCCTAACTGTGAGGTACTGCTCCATCTTGTGTTCAAACCAACCTCTAGAATTAACCACAATGCAAACCGACATTTCTGAAATCATTTTCTTCAGGTTATAAAAATGCATAAAAATCCAAACTTAGGGTATTTTTTATCATTACATACTTTTAATTGCATGTGCCCTGTACCAGCTAAATAAACAATATACAGAAACACAATGCAAATAGTTTAGTGTTGTCCTTTTAGTAAGTAATGTAACTCACTCTGTATACAAGTCCTCAATCATTGCCAGAATAATAACAATAAGAGAAACAGAGAAGATCTGACATCCAGAGCCAATGAGGGAAGAGAAGATCAGCGGGTGGCTGGACGGCCTGAACACATCACCATGAACCTGCTTCCATCCATATTCATCACCAAGATCACGATCCTGAGTGGATGAAATAAAGATGGGAAGACACAAAGATAGAAGAAACAGAATGTGTGTTGAGTTTGATGTAACATGGCAACCCTGAAAGTCCATAAGTATATTATGGAAATTAAACATTTAAGGTTATATAATCATAATCAGTCAGCAAATGATTATGGTAAGATATTTCATTTTAACCAGGCATTATTATTTATTTATTTATATTATTATTTTTTAGATATTTCTTTCAAGTGCTCACCATGTCATCCATTTCCTCTTCTTTGCTGTATCTGGCATAGTCTTTCCTTAATGTTCTCATCAGGATCATTGAAACAAGGCCCACCAGGAAAATCACCATCATGAAGGAGTTGAATATCGAGAACCAGTGAATCTGTCAGGTGCAAAACACATTTAATACATCACGCAGCACATTATATATGGAATTTTGTACTTGTGCTGGTTTAAACTGCTCTCGATCTATATCCTGATGTAACATGACACAAGATGAGATGGGAATTAATATACACCACTTACTCTGTGTTGAAAGAAGGATGGATCAAGGTATTTGTCAAATCTATCCTCAAATTTCACATCAGATTTCTTCCATTTTACCTGTGAGGATTACCCAAAATATTTTAGTCAAAGAACACATGTAAAATAAAGAAGAACAGAAATATTACACATATATAAAAATCCAGGGGCAAGCTCCTTTTGCATACAATAAGCATATAGCAATAGAATATTTTTTTCTATGGAAACGTAGCTCATGTCAAATGTCTGGGAAAATAAGACAAACCACACACAAATCACATTTCAAATACCAGTAAAATGTTTTAGTACATTTACAGGTTTACTTACAGAGTAAGACATAGCAATTCTTGTGTTTGGCACAAGCTTGACTTTCCCCTCACTGGTCAGGTTAACATCCACGATTCTGTTCCCATTGTATCCGATCTCTAGTTTTTTGTAAGTCCAAAGATAATAGTCCTCCCCATTCTCATCAGCTTCACCAACAATTCCTGAAACAATGTCATGAAAAGGTGGTTCAATTTATACTATTGCAGACAAAAACAAGGAGGAAAACTTTACAGCCAATATAACCAAGATTAATCAAATCCTAATAGCTAATGGAAAGCTAAAGCAAAATGGAAATCAAGTCCTGACCTACATTACTGTGCATGAATTCTGTATAGGAGGATATAGTGAGATTGGCTACTCACCCCAGATGGGAAGGTCATCTATGTACATTTGGTACCAGTAGTGATTCTTGATAGCATAGACAAACGCATCTTTTTTAGCTTTGTCCAGATCAATTTCACAGTATGTTGCTTGCAACACCTCATCTGGATGAGATAAAGCCAAATAACATTCTTAATGTACAGTTACAATACCGCATCATGCTAGCCATCAAATGTGTCAGTGTCACCCACTTATAACTGTTTAATGACCGTTAAGTGAAATTCCCTTTACCACCCTTCAGTAACACTGAACAGCTTTTATTGAATACATAAACATGTTTGTCAAATAATACAGTTATACCTTTATACTTGATGTCCAGACCACTGAACTCCAATTCGACCCCTTGCAGCGCCTCTCCTAATGTCTCATGATAATGACTAATAGTTTTCTTCGTACCCACACAGAATGGTAGAGAAAAGTACTTATAAGTCTCCTGTCTGTTGTGATAAGGGCCCACAGTGTTCATCCATAGAACCACCTCCTCTTTATCTGCGTACTGCAGGAGAGAGAGAACAGTCATCAGCTATCGGTTTAAACCTCACAGCCTCCTCTCCATAATGCTCCTAAAATTCTAGAATAACAAACAGTTTTAAAGTAAATAAGACAGTTGTCTAAAAGACAGGTTTAAAACAAATATAAAAAATACATTAAGCAAGACTAAAAATGAATGCAGCCATTTTAATGAAACTGGGTTAAAAAATGCTTTTTTTTTTTTTTACAAATACACTCTTGTCTGGGGTGTGTCTCAAATCCATAGATTCAAGGCGAAATTAAGTCAGTTGGCAGGAAAAAGCTTTTAGAAATCTGTAACAGATAAAATCAGGTCTACAGCACAACTGGCAAACCTTCAAGTAAAATATGCACTCTCACAGAACCATGCTTGAACACAAAAACTACAAAAGAACTGAAGAATTAGATTAATTTCTCTCCATAATATTTCCATTAAGTGTGCACAGAACCACACAGATAATATTGATGTACCCTCAATGCAGGTTAGCAAGCATATTGTAACATTTTCTTTTAAGTAGACACCAATAAATAATACAAACAAAAACTATGGCATCACTGATGCACCCTGAGTGGGATTTTAAGGAGATTATACAATATTAATCATACTGCAATTTCTTTTACATGTGTTACTATTAGACTTTTCTAGTGCACAATTTCCCATTAATACAAACTTTTTTTAACATAGATTAACAACAAAGCTTTTAAACACTGCACACAGTGTGTTGGGTAATACCATACCACAAGCAATACAACACAAATAATCTGGCACATCCAAAATATTGACAAACTGGTAATCTTTGCATGATTAGACCACTGAGTAACCATTAAATAGGTATGAGATTAGCCAAAGTAAAAACGCTAGGTTACTGCCAAACCAGTTTTCATTATTTCTTTCTTTAAGATAAACTGTTTGTTACAGATATATCAAAAACCTAAAAAAATCATACCAGAAAGTTGAAAGGTGGTGAATTCATAATGGCGGTAGGACTTTAATTTTACATTAAATCTTATAATAGAATCAAATGCAGAATGATTATAAACATCTGGAAATATGTGTATATGTATATGTATGACACACACCCTGCTTGTCACTCCAACTGACTGTACAATTTACAAGTGGTGCTAAAACAGCAAACTTCTTATACAGACCAATTTGATCAAGCATGATCAGACAGAACAACGAGACAGGTGAAACCAACTCATGTGTGGGAAAGAAAAATTCAGCAAACAGGTCTTAGTTCAACAGTCACCTTAACAGTTGACCAGGATTTTATATATAATTTTACTTATCTTTACTTTTATGGGTGTACACAATGTAGTAAGTAGACCATTCATCACAAACAAACATGATGCATTGAGCTGAAAATGATGCTTTCTGAATTCAAAGGAAACAAAGTAAAGAGAGGGTGTGTCCTGTAAATCAGGTAATGTTGCACAATAACAAATGAACCTATAGAACAAATACAGAGAGCGTGCAGTCAAACAAAGTTGTTCTGTAAGTTATTATGCAAAACCTGAAATATCTCATTCTAAACACACTGCAATTCAACACAAACGAGCAGAGATTTCTTTGAAATGATTAGTGTTTGGTCATTAGGTGTATTTGTCTAAATAAAAAAAGCGAATAACAAGATCAAAAGACAGCTGTCTATTTTTAACCATGGTAACCTAATCTTTCTCCCTGCTCATTGTATTCTACCATGGTTAGTGCATGGCCAGTGCTACAATAGAGGACATTAACTAACATTAACCTCTAAGACTTTACAAGCATCTTCGATCTTGAAAATGACCAGGTAGGTCTAAGGTTTTGACATAATCGCAATAAACGTGCATTTGATTTATTATTTATACATGACATATGGACACAATGCTAGAGCACCTTACACAAAAAGTAAACGTTGCCATTCGTAGGTTATCACAGCATAGCTGTGATAACCTACGATATTAAAGCCTGGACGAACCGGATGTACAGACGGACATATTAAGCTAACGACGGTTAGCTGAGTAATTCTGAGTAATTTCAGACATACACTAAACAAAACAAGGAACATATCGACAACATACACCCAGGAAATTGTTACACCTGCAATGCATTACTACAAGTCGAAATGAAAAATTGTGAGGACAGTCCTGCTGTTTGTACAACATAATATAATCGGATAACCGATGCTAAGCTAACCAGTTAAAGCTAACGCTCGTTCGTTTCTGAGGAACGTATATAGTGATATGCTTTGTCTTACAACCACAAACCCAACGTAAAAAAAACATTGCTTTCGTGAGTGTTTTGGCCTTTACTTCTGTCTTTTGGCGTTAGGCACTTTTGTCAACCAGCAACCAGTCCTATATCAATCGTCTCCCAAAGCTATACACAAATAGAGCACAGAGGCCCACAACTTCTCTTACCTTGTGATCGTGTTCATCTGCTCGAACTGGCAGTAAAAAACTTAAAACAGTCGTCAAAACAACCCCTGCGGTCTTCCACCTGGAGAGCCCCATTATTTTCTAGGGAAAGTTCTCCGACTAATTTGAGACGGTTTTGTGGGGCTATCCCACCTTCTTCCTGGTTCTATGACAGTGGTTGTCTCAAGATGCTCACAGACGAGTTTGTCGTAAAACTGTTTAGCGAGTTATGAGCGCATTTGGATCTGATTGGCGGGGAAGGATCACATGTGTAGCTCAGACCTATTGTTGGCCAGATCGATGATTTAACGTTGAGTTTGGAAATCATTCCCTCGCACAGCTTCACCGCCGATGGCCACGTCATCTGAGCGCAAACAGAAGCGGTGGAAAGGTGAGTTGCTTTAACAGGATCTAAACCACGTTGCTTGACTGATACTTGATAGGAACGATACATTATTTTGGGCAGTAAAAAGTTAGGCCTAACAGTCGGAAACAGATTTTCGTTTATTTCATTAAAACGTTATATTTCTTAAATATTTGGAGATGATTGGTAAAATCATTGTTTAACGCATTTTCAAAACATGAATAAGCTGTCGAATAATCCACGTATGAGACCAGGCAGAACTGTTACGTTACAGAAATAATACGACTCCTTTTTACAATGGCATGAAACTTGGCACCGCAAAATCACTGTAGAGCATGCTTAAAATAACACCAAGATTCCGCACATAATTCATGTTGAGTTTTTTGTGAAATGGCATAGTTTTGCATATTGGCCAATACTTGAATACTGAACAATTTGTCTTGCAAACTACGTGCGACACCTTTAGAATCCAGGTAGTTTTGCTTAAGAAGTAGTCATTTTATTCCTCCGCATTTACCACTTTATGGGTGAAGATTTTTTAAGTCTGTGGTTGTAGGCAATGCATAACTGATTCTCTGAAATACCTGAATTGAGCAGATGTTGCCAACACAACTTTGACACAGAAATCACAGAGATCATTGTTAAATTATAATGTACCCTAATCTGTTGTCTTCACATTGCAAAATCTATAAACTAAGTTTAAAAAATATTTTATTACCTTTATACAAAATAAAGGTTTCACTTTAAAGTGTTCACTTTACACTTTAGTTTAATTAATGTTAAGTAATTAATATAAAAATAATAGTACAACAATAAATTCTCAGTAAGGGATTTTACAGATTAATCCTCTGTGATCATAGAAGTACATACATTTTAAAAGGACTGTAAAGTTTACTGTTACAGCTAGAGTTCAAGGCAGCTTTGAAGAAGACACTCCTCTGTATCTGTATATCATGCCATCAGTGACTGCACAAACTCCCTGTAATAATAAACATAGGGATCATATATAAGTTATGTATGCCCATTGTTATGGAACATTGCTTGAAAAACAATACAATATTACATTAGCCTACTTCTCAAAAAAGTACAGAAAGTGACATTATTAGTTTTGTGCAAAATAATTATAGATTATAATTATTCCTTACAATATTAGGAAGGGGAGTTTTTCAATAGCATTTGTCAATCAAAAGAAAGAAAGTGATATCACCTTATGATACTTGGCAAACGAGGGTCTTTATAAAGTTGGTTGTGAACATATCCAAGTGATGCCTCAAATGGTATCAGCTTGACTCGTTCATCCGAGTTCTGTGCATTTTTTGCTATGCTGTATATCTGAGCAAGAAAAATATTAAAACATTATTAAACATATTCATTATTATTATTCATAAGGTAAAATTCCTCACACACACACCTGCTGAGCCATGTAAAAGGGCGTTATAGGGTCATCTTCAGCATGAAGAATCATAAGGGGAGTTCTAATTTTCTTCACACTATCAAAAAAAGAAGAAAATAGAATTTTCCGCAAAAACCCAAAAAGAAACATGCACAATAATAACAAAAACAGATTTTTATATTTAACACATATATGACTTGTTACAATCAAATTTCTACTGATATTGTAGAATATCTTTATTCATGAAATAATGATTTGTATTCTGAAGTCACATACTTGTCATCAGTTGGGAAGATCAAAATGTTGTCTTTTACTGGATTAAAAAGAAAGTATTGAATGTATGGGAACTTCCAATAAAACTGGAGAAAAGGAAAGAGGGGCACAAATAAGGTTTTTATTTACCAGACCTTTGTTTACGACCCATATTTTTGATATTGTGTTTTTTTCCAATTAATTGTTTGCCACCATTAAAGATCCAGAACATTACATACCCAGCTAAAGGGGTGTTGAATTGCATGCCCCACATTTATGAACGCTCCCTCAAGTATTATTCCATCAAAATGTTTTCCTGTCAAGACATTTTCAGGTAATTAAGATAAATAATAATAAAGAATAAGGCAAATACAAAACTCTGTATCTCTCTCAGCTATGACATATATTTAAAGAAATCAATATCTATTTCTATTCCATTTGTAATGGCCTGAAACAATAGGTAAGGAGGAAGACAACGACAATATACAGCCATTGTGCCATTACCATGCACATTCTTACCTTGCTCCAGTAATTTCACTGCAGTGTTTGTTGCAACTCTATTGAAAAAGAACCACAGTGCAGTTATACTGTATGCATTATAGATAATACAATTGTTTGGATTTAATTGTTTCCAATACATTTGTTGTAAACATAGAAAAAGACTATAAAAAAGCAGATTCTACATACCCAGTACCAAGTGAGTGACCCCACACGCACACCAGGCTGTTTCCACTGCGTGCCTTAACCCAATGGTATAAGTGTAAGGTATCAGTAGTGAGGCCAGGTTCTGTAGGCTCACCAGTGGAGTCCCCAAAACCTGAATCAATTTAATATGTTTTTGGGGAATAATAAAGGATGTTGTTGATTTTGTTTATCTTGATGATCAAGTCTGAAATGTTTTCCAATCATTGTGTTACAGTGTGGTGACAAAGTTTCAACCCACCTCTGTAGTCTAAAACTAGGGCATGATATCCAGCAGTGCTCAAGATCTGTGTGGCCAAGACATATTTGTAGTCATTATCACTTTGCAATCATTATTACTGTGCTAGACTGTCATAAAACAACAGAGGTTTCTCACATGTGCAATTCCAACTCGGTGTGGTGGTGAAGCTCTGTTTATTAAAGGTATAAAAAGTAAATGGTAAGCTCAGCATCAGGTGCTATGTATCACCAAAATCAACAAAATGTATCACCTTTTTTATACATGAATGGGGACAAATGTTAAATAGTAAAATTCACAGAGGAAATGATTGTTGTATTAGCCAAAATAACATGATCAATCTGTTCACATGGTAAAAAAGTTTTGTTTTTTGTTTCCTATGGGCTGGGACATTTAGTTTAAAATATGAAGCAAAGGGACTGAATGCCATCCCAGCTTTTACTAAGGAAAAGTGCAGCGCAGTGTGAAGCTCAATAAACAGGTCAATGATCTCTTATCACAGTCAACAAAGAAAGGCTGTGCAAAGGTTAGTTAGTCATTCTTACAGCATTTCAGAGACGTAAACATTAATCTTAAAAATGTTAAGTTTTAAAAGGAATATTTTAGAATTAAAGGTAGGGTAGGTAATCTTAGAGAGGCTAGCGATAGCAAAATTAATAAAGCAAAAAATAATAAGATCCCACCCTCCATTCAGAGCGCTCTCCAAAGCCACATCACCTCAAAAACTCATGAACACAGTGTGCAGAGGTACGCAGATATATAGTTTGACAAGCAAGTAGGACATCCTATCATTGCATTCAGACATTTAATGGTCCTGCACATTTCACAGAAAATGTATATAATACATATATTATATAGTAGTCTATATATTTAGACTACTTTACATAGTGAATGCTATCAGGATGTGAAGAGACTTTTAACCTGCATAACAAAAGATGTTTCTTAAAAAAACTGACTACCCTTTTTTAAAAGTAAATTTAAAAGTTTGCTTCCTGCCTGTTGCCTGCATTGCCATGGAGGTAGATAAAAATGGGCGATCCATCCCCCAGAGCTTTCTCATACCACTCTAGATCTTTCCCCTGTGACTCTTTCCATTTATGTTTAGGTACTGTAAACCTGGAACAAACCACAGAGAAAGAAAAACAAAGAGAATTTATTAAATACATTGACATTTTGGCTGTTAATGTTGTTTTTGTGTGTATATGTATGATATGTGGATGTTTTAAAACTAACCACACGCCCACTCTCACCCCTTCCTCAGGTTTAAGGTAGAAATTTATAGTATAATTGAGACCTACGTCTGAAGGTCGGCTGAGATCAACAGAAACTGGGAAAATACACAAACCGATTTATGTAAAATCTGAAACCTATATAGATAAGAAATTTTCAGTTATAGAAAATTATAACATTAATCATTTTGGGGTGATAAAAGTTGTGTAATACCATGGAGTTGCAGAAGAAATGGTACTGTCACAGTGAGAATGCAGGCTGAAAGAAGCCCCACTTTAGTCCACGCCCACCACTGTGATCCACTGTGAAGAAAAGCAAGTACAGAAACTAGGTGTAAACCACCGAGAGAAAGACAAACTCAATAAAAGTGACTCATTTTAGTACTACCATGGCAGGTTAATTGCTTAACACAATGATTCGTCAAAAATGAGTGAAAGAGTGAACGTTCAATTGTAATGGAATCAGCTCGTGGACGTTAACCTGCGTACGATTACAATCGCTACCCTAATGACGATTTGCAAATCCCATGAACGTTGTCTCCTATTTCAACGTTTCATAAAAGTATTACTTTTTCTTACAATTAGGGTACTTTGCATTCGCTTGAAAATTACGGTATAATGCGGGAAGTAACATCGGTTCAATTACCTTGCAACTCTAAAGCACTAACTCAGCAAACGTTTGTTCTTTTAACTTTATTACTTTATTTGTTACAGTCTACAATGCAAATTTGTAGTAATCGTGATTTTGCATTATTTTAAATTCTTGCCGTATTTCTTTTTTTTTTCTTCAGCCAACGACTTGTAGTCTTTTTTTATGCAAAGGACTTTGGAAATGTAAATGCTAAGTTAACATAGTACTTGCACATAGCAAACCTATGTGTACTTTTTTAAAAAAAATGACCAAAAGTTACCTTGACGACCCTCGTGAATCCTTAGATTTATGACGACCAGTCCGTTGCGATATTTCTGCAGATGAAACCTTGCTTTCAGGTTTATCGATTCTTCTCTTCATTTTGAGAATAGCGATCAATTTCTTTTACACCTCTTCTTAATAATGCTACAAACTGTGTTACTCACGGAAGTGGATGGGTTTAAAGAGCAAGGGGCATGGACTTAGTGGGTCTTGTATAAAATGTTGTGCATATGTGCACATATGGGCATACAGTTTAACTTCAAGCTAATTATATTCTGGAGTTTCTTTACGTTGAAAACAATAAAGTAAAACAATCAAATGCAATAAATTAAAGCCAAATTAGATTTGGCAAAACAATTTCCAAAATATGTATCTTGTAGCTCTTTAAAAACAACAACAAAAAACAATCTGAGTTTAATATACGTAACAAAAAGTACGTAAAGTAGCATGCAATTGTATGGTTCAGCGATGGCGATAGAGAAGCTACATAGTTACGCATTGCATCTTTAAGGAAAACGTTATGACATTACTCAAAATCAGGATTTGCAACTTATAGTCAACGGTTATTAAGCTTAGTAGTTTTTTGAGAATCATGTTCACACCAAACAATGTTTTGTGAATATTTATCAAAGGGCAGTGTCTCTAACCTCTCCCATGTCATCTGTCTGGATTCCAGGATTTGGATACTTTGAATATTGATCACATAGACATAAACGTGTAACAATTTTACATTTTCTTACCAAAACACCTAATTATCAAAAAAGTTTACACAACGTATACAACATACTATTTAATATTCACTTTATAATTTTATTATAAAGAGAATATTACATTTTTTTTACAGTATTTAGAATAATGTAGACGAACCTTTATTATGCATTGTGAGTTCCACGTCACTTCCTGTTGATGATGTCACTGAGGAAACAAACCTTCATTCAGCGGTCCCATAGGTTGTGAAAAAGGAGATAATTTGATGTCAGTCAGAGGAACATTGTAAGTTTCAACATATTTGATTGATTTATGCGGTAAACATATCTGCTTTAATTGTTCTTCATGTATATGAGTATTTAACGCCTAAACAAATTGCACAGTGCGTGTTTGCGCGCTAAATTCAAAAGTAATCAGCGAGACACTGAAGAAAATGTACATCCTTATGTATTCAAGCCTATCATTGAACATGTAGACATAATAACGTTAAACATCCCATTGCATTGTGCTCGGTAATGTGCACAAGTTGTGCTTATAGTAAACCTGCCAGTATAGCTGAAGAAAGTTAAAAGGCAAATCAAATAATAATACAATCTAGACCGTTTACTAGGTCGGATCAGATTGAACAGTGTTATTATATAAACGTGACACTTGCTGATAAGCTCATCCAGGATACTTATCAGACTTGTTTTTTGTGCCATTTGATTTGTTGTGCTTCACACCAAGATGCTTCGAAGAACAAGAACAGCAAAGGTGTATAAAGAGCCTACGACAGATGATGATTCTGACGACATGTGAGTTCTTTGCTTTACTTGCACAATCCACTTTCTATTTTTTACTTTCTCAATTTATATATCACATTCGTAACGTAACCACAGCTTTGATAACAGGTTTTAAGAACAAAAATGTAATTCGAATAGATGAAGCACATTGGTATGACATTTACTCTATTAATACACAAAATGTTATACTTGTATATTGTATAAATTAAAATATCACCCTGTTACAGGGCAGGTAATCAGACAGATGACAGTGAAGAGTTAGAGGAATGGCTGCCAAATGTAAACGATGTTAAAGTGAAAGGAAGACGCCAGAGAGGGAAAGATGAAATGGCTGATAAGACACAAGTCACCAAGAGGGTGGCCAAACCTAAAGATCCCAAACCTAAAGTGGAGAGAAAGCCAAGAGCAGTGCGGGCTCCTAAAGCCAGGAAGAAGAACCCTAATACAGAACAAAAACCTGAGGATGACATTCAACCAAAGCCTGCATCACAATCACTTGTGACAGTTAAACAAGAGGTAAACAGAGGACCCGTTCCTCAACATCTCTTTAATATTTAATATGTAAAAAGTCAGCAGAGCACAAGTAATTTTATATGAGGAACCTACTGCATTGAGATGAACTTTTCAATTGACCTTTGTCAGGGTACACATTTTACTTAATCTAACAGTAATGAAAACAGCACTGGTATAAAAAGGTATAGTAATACAGTCTGTTTTTTACATTTTGTGGAGTCGAGTGCATGCCCTCCTTAAAGCAAAGGAGGGATATATGAGACCTTTTACCTAAGCTGCTCCAGAGGAATTGCCCATGTAATAAGTTTACTGTTAATACCCACAAACTGCATACTGCATTCTAACCTGTTGCTTTGTTTTAGAGGTTATCTATCAACTTAAACAGTGAGTTGAGTAATAATACAGCTATCCCTGGAGATATGCCTGATGAGGGGCCGTCATCCAGCCAACATCTTTCCAGGGTAAAAAACGAGGAAGACTTCACCTTTGACGAACCTGCCCAGAAGAAGCAGAGGACAAATGCACCCCAGGGAAGACCAATAAAACTGAAACCAGGAAATTCTTGTTTGGAAGACCTGCAGATGAATTGGGATCCAATTCAGGTGGGTTATTACTTTTTTGAGGCATGAAAAGGGGTTTTTCTAAGCCAATTTCATGTTGTTTTGAGGGCCTGCTGCATTGTTAAATGCATTAGTAATTGTAATGCTACATGTAGCTGTGGTTAGTGACGCAAAGCAAACCAAATAAATTTCATCTTGAGGAAGGTGCTTGAAAGCTATTTGAAATTCTTCCAAGAGGTTTTTTAAATATGCACCACAGTTAACTTTAATAGAAGTATCAAAACTGTGTATCTTTGTTATCCCGTGTAGGTTCTTGCTGAGAAGACTGGTGTGGAGCAGTGGGTGTGTGCAAACATTGCTCAGCTTTTGCAGGAGGAGAACACTGTTCCTTTCATGGTGCGCTATAGAAAGGAGCTGATCAACCATATGGATGCAGATGCTGTTCGGGAGGTGCAGCTCACTCTTGAAGAGCTATGGTAAGACAGTTCAAGGACAAAACAAGGAGGTCAGGAAGAAAATAATTTTTCTTTAAGATTTACACAGAGATACCCGTCTGTCTATTTTAGGAGACATGCTTGACAGTTTATTATTAAAATATATTTTATAATATATATTTTATATTAAAATATATTAATAATAATAATAATAACGTATATTTGTGCTAGAGTAAAATGTTTGTTTTGCAGTTGTAAGATAAGGCGTTTAATTTTGGATGGATTTTCATATGTACATTCGCAGTTCAATTTAGCAATTCATCTGAATAAAAGTGCTTTGAGATTTGAGTGTCTTCAACAATTAGGCTGCCTAATCTCATAGTGATCTGTGACTGCTTGCAGAGTTTCAACACCCCTATACAAAATACAATTTAAATTGTTTTGTAATTAATTTGTAAATAATTTGGTAATTAATTTGTAAATAATTTGGTAATAGTATAAGTGAATTCAGCAAGGGCTGTACAGGGTATTTCTGACTGTTATATATAACATACTATGTTTATCTCAGGTCAGTGGCAAAGAAGAGCAGGTCTGTTGCTCAAACACTGAAAAAGGAGGGAGTTCTTACTTCACAGTTAGAAAAGGCTCTAAAGAACTGCACAACAGCTGATGAAGTAGACCATGTGGTGAGAACAGAACAAGCTGAAAAATAAAAACCCACAACATAACTCTACAGTGAGCCCACAAGATTTCCACAGAATTTGAAATCTGCCATTCACAAAGTTCTACATATGCCCTGTCCCTTGTTTGTTGTTAATAATTATTTGGTATTATTTCAATATGCTTCCTGCTACCAATAACAACATAGAACCATCAGCTGTATTTAACACAGTTTACCATGTTCACATTCCAATCTTCAGGCTTTCCAAGCAATAGTGCAGAAAATGCACAACAGTCCATATATTTTGCCTTGACCTTCTTAGTGTTTATTGCTGTAAGACTGTGATTTGGTGAGGTACTGACTGTGACTCATCTAACAAGTACTACCGTGTTGTCTTTAGTATGCCCCCTATAAAAAGGGTAGTAAATTGTCCAAGGCCAGAAGAGCTAAGGAGCTGGGATTGGAACCTGCTGCACTAGCTTTGCTTCAGGCACCCCACACACTGGACCTGCACTCCTGGATCAAGCCCAACACAAAGGGTATTACCTCTCTGCTAATCACTGCATGCATAGATAATAGGCCACAACAGCTTGTTTTAATCTAAATGATAATTAAATACATGCAAGTTATACATTAATATAATACACTATTATAATATTTTATATTTCTATCTTTGGTTTTTTAATTTCTGTAGAAATAAAAAGAGCAATAACAGAAATGTGGTCAATAGAGGGCAGCAAAGTACTTTACGTACATCATTGGCTACATGAGCTGCTACAACATCAGCAGTGAGACATCTATTTTAAATTTGTCCTATAATTATTATGCATGCAGATTTCATAGACATTGAGAAAATACATGGAATATGTATTTGTTGTCTTTCAACACATTTCAAACTTTCATTTTTCACACAGTTGGACTAATAAACTGGACAAATGCCATTAAAATGGTCAAATGGTGAAAGTTAATTAAAAGAAATGCTGACAGTCACAGAAACAGTTTTACATGCGCTGGGGTTTAGATGTTTGTCACTGCTAGTGAAAATGCCTAGATTTTATGTTTTTTCTTTTTACAAAGCTTGGGCACTGCAAATTAATTTGTTATAACTTTATTATTTACACAAATTCAAGGAAATTTCCTTTCTCTCTAATGTAAAGAAACAAATTCTATTTATAATTTAATGTATATTAGCAGTGAGTGAAATTTGAACTGTACAGGCCCTAGAATGATCTAGGATTGGACAACACAGTGTATATATATATGTTGGCCTACAGTCTTGATAACATCTATGTAATTCGTCAGGTGTCCATACCTGTGTTACACTGGGTACCTCTATAGAACTAGATAAACATTTAATACACATTCCACAGGAGGGAGTGCTGTTTTAAAATCTACTAAAGACTGATTACTTTTAATGCTGCTATTTGTCATTTCAGGCTTGTCCACCCTGGAGGAAGTGGCCACAGGTGTGCAGGAGATCTTGGCAGATATGGTCTCTAAAGACAAAGAGACTCTCACATATGTCCAATCACTGTGAGGCTCTGATGATTTTTTTAAAGCCTCTTCTTTCTCTTAATTCCTCTTAATAATCTTTCTCTCTGGCTAATAATCTGTCTGGCTCTCTTTTCATTATACATGCATCCCCATGTATTTTCTAACGTGTCAGTCACAATTATAAGTGCCTGTTTAACTCGTGTGTGTTTTCTCAGGTGTGACAGGGCTATGGTGACCATTCACTCATCAGTGTCTAAAACAGCCCTTAAAGAACAGCAGGAGCAGCAAGGGAATAATAAACCAAAGGACATTGCCAAGTTCAGCCTGTACACTGACTTTACCTGCAACGTCAAGCAGATCCAGCATCATCAGGTACGATCACCTCTGTATCTTGAGCAATACCAGCTTTATCACTAACTTATAAAAGCGTCTTTTGTGCAGATATTTGAATATTCTGGGGCATTATGTTCTGTGGCATTAAGTTATGCTTTCTTAATAATTATGCCTGTTCCACAATGAGATACTATGTTATAATGTACTTTTGCTATTTCAAAAGTTATCTCAAATCTTTATTTGTTAATTTCACAAAATTGTCTAAAGACTTATGCTTAAATTCTTGAAATTAATTACAAATATACATAGTATATTTGTATACAAATATGTGTTTACAAATGTAAATTCATAGAAATGTCTTGTAAAAATGAAAAGTTTGATTACATTTTGCATTAATATTATTCTTTTAATAAAATTATTAAGTAAGTTTTCAGAATGCAGTGGTTTTCAGTTCTGTTTTAAACATATCCAGCTGGATACATGAAGTTAGCTGAGAGAATGGCAAGAATCTAGAGAGCTGTAATCTGTGCGAAGGGTGGTTATATTAAAGAAGCATGTATAAGACATTGATTTCAGGACTTTTTGTGCTCTCCACATAATTCCTATGTTCTAATTTTATGTAACATCATAGTTTAATGATTATAAAGTAATGATAAAAATGAGCAGCAGTATTCAGACTGTTGACTAGTACAGTACATGCACACACAATGACAGTGTTGTGCCACATACACAAGTCCTTGTGTCACTCTTCAAAGCTTTTCTGTCAGTGGTGTTTAACTGTATGTCTTTGTGTCAATAGCATCCCCTTTCCCCTCTCGCTCTATGTGTACCCGCTTACTCAGAGCTGGTTGCGGGCCACATGTCACAGTGACTCTGTCATCATTTTCTCCCTCTATCCATCTTTCTGAAGCCCTTCGCTGTCCTCCAGTCATTCCCAATCTCCCCCTCTTAACATATGTGACACGTCCCTATCCACGTGGCCGTGGATTAAAGGCTGAGATTGACAGTCCCTGCCTCATAATGACAGCCGCTCATGGGCTCTGTGAGAAGGGTGGGGGGGTGTAGGGAGAGGGCGAGAGACAAAGGCAGAATGAGTGAGTGAGCAAGCTCTTCAGATATCTACCGTGAAGCACACAGTTTACCCGTTGTTAATCTGTTGACGTAGATTGTCAGTGAGTGTTAATTTGAATTTGCCGTGACCTGCGAGCTGTCACACTCCGGCTAAAATGAACCTTTTCGTGGTTTTGCTGAGGAAGAGTGTGGAATGTATTTTGACAGGAGGCATGTGTATACACACGTTCTTGCTTGTTTAATTTAGCACATAAGTTGCAAGAGTGTATTAAGGACAGATGTGTCCGTGTGTGTGTGGGTGCTCCAGAGCGAGTTTCACACATTGGTACCATAAGGGTGAACGGATTGGTGTAAGAGGTTTTTGAGGTTGTTGGAGCCCTTCATCAACAGCGAATATGTTGATGCTTTGTGTACAAATTAACAGAACTTGTGTATTTTAAGTTTAAGTTGCGTTCAAACTTCCAACACATTGGTGTGACTGTCTGTTGAAAAATATAATTTTCTTGCAACATGAAAAGACAAATAAAATTGCTCAGAATCACTAGATTAAGTAATCAAATCATATTCTTATACGTTTGCTTTTACATGTATTTTAAAGTGTATTATATGAATTTACTTGGACTCCATTGCAACTAAATTATAAAAGGTAAACTGTGATTTAAGATTTTTGATTATGATTTGAAATTCTGATTTTGTGTCTTCAATGTAATTCAATGTGTCCTCAATACAAAAAGCAAGAATGCCACTTTATAGAGAGTGAGAAAATGACTTTGGTGATTTAGCAAAAAGTTTTTCTTCCTCATAACCCAAAGTGTTTATTTATTTATTCTAGAGTTAAAAAGGCACCAAACATTGTTTTATTTATTTGTTTGTTTTTATTTATTTTATTTGTTGTTTACTGTGTAAATATCAATTTGTTTACAATTAGTTTATTAAATTAAATGTGGCTTTACTTTACTGCTTGTTTGTTTGAGCTATGTAAGATCAATTACACTATTTTCATTACTAAACTATCAAACATTTTTATAAAACAAAGCAGTTCTCGAAGCATGAGGCCATATTTATTTGCATAGAGAATGATTGTTGGTGTATTTTAAGCCCCATGTTGTGTATGTTTGTTTTTTTGTACATGCAAAGATAGGAAGTGAAAAGTTCATCCATTCTTTGTGTTTTTGTAGTGACCATCCTCTACAGCTCTGTTCCGTGGCGATGGCGTTGCCTTTATTTGGAGAAAAAATATTGAATCGGAATAGCTCAGCCTTTAGAATAATATTCCTTTCTGTCGCTTACATTCCTCATATTTTTCCAATTATGATTTCATTGTTATTGAGGAACATGATATGTTGAATATTTAGACTGAACTTTTTCCCCTCTTTCTTCCATTTCTGTTTTAAAATGTCATGTCCTGCGTTGGCAGTGGAAAGTGTTGAGGCTGATTGTGTTAGAAATATGACACTTAACCTGAATCTTAGAATAATGACTTTTCAAAATAGCTTTTTTCAGATTTTTGGATCATGACTGTGTTTTATGTTTTTGGTGGAAAAACTTATGTTTAATCCTATTTTTTGCACATGCAAACATTTAACTTTTTAATGCAATATTCAGCCTGTTTATTTGTATATTTGTGATACATATACACTAATTTTAATATTGGTTGCGCCTGATGATTTGACAAACAGGCAACTCTGTGTGTTGTGTGTGACTGTTTATGGCAGCTGTGAAATTTGTCCTCTAAATATAAAAGACCTGCTACACACACACACACATACATACACGTACATTTTCTCATGTTACCTCTGAATATATAGCATAACTGGAAAAGACAGAGTTAAAATACTGTGAATATTCACATTACTGTGAATTTATTACACATTAACCACACAAGTGTACGTTTGGAAATGAAACAGGGTGAAAAGGCAAAAAGTTTGATATTTTTATTTATTTGACATTTCCCGCATCTCATGCAAAAACTTAAAATGCGATGAGCATCGCATGAGAAAACCCAAGTAAACAGCTGCCTAAGGGGGGGTGAAATGCCAAAATATAGAAATATAATTTTCATCATATTTCTGGCTGCATTAATTCACATCTTGATCAGGCCATTAGGAGTTGTGCTGTATAAGAGGGGGGTGGTTGCCTGCTCTGGTGTAGGGGTGAGCGTGTGGTTGAGTAGGGGGTTGGTGGTATTTGTCAACTTGCTTCTTCCGCTTCAAGCGCAGATTGATGGGTCATCTTTTCCCTCTTGTTTCTTTGCAAAAGGTTTTCCTCAGAAAAGGTCAGATACTTAAAACTATTTGCTTCACAGCATGTCACTTTCCTTCAGAAGGCCAGTAGGATAAAAGTGAGAGACACTTTTCAGCAAAAGTGTGTCTTAGTGCACTGCCTTGTTTTTGGAGAGAGTGGGAGGGGGTGGTACTGACGGTGCGTTACCGTGCCTCGCCTTGTGTCGGTTGTCTCTACAGGTTACTCTCTTGTTTCAGACGTTAGCCATTAACCGTGGGGAGAATCTGAAGATTCTGACAGTGAAGGTCAACATCCCCGACTGGGTGAAGAATGACTTCTCTAGGTGGTGCGTCAACATCAGGTCAGCACGATGCCCCCCAAACACACCCACCTCCTTAACTTCTTCTTTTCCTCATAGTTTGGCACAATACCGCTGGCTGTTTGATAGGCATCTGACTGCCAGGTGTGAAAGGTGTTAGCTACAGGGTGATAGTGTTGATGACTAGATGTTATTTTGAAATAAATTAACACTATTAAAAGGAAAAACAACATTGTGTGGGAAAAGTTTCTAAACAAAATTAATAATTGCAATTATGTTTGTAGGAATCTGTTATATAGTACAAATGTATGTACATGCCATGATTGTTATCATATTATCGCTTCAACCCAGTAAGTTACTTGAAAGCAGTGGGTTTGGAAGTTAATACATAATTATTAAAAAAATATATATTTTAAATATTTTAGAAGATATATTAAATATTAAAAGATATTGTAAAGCTGCTGTGGAAGTTATTTCTACTTCTACATCATTTCTAATTCATATTTGGCATTTAAAAAAAAAAAAAAATTCGTAATGCCCACATTAGTATAATTTTATTATTTATAATTTAGTAATTTATTATTGTCCCTCTTTTGTTCCAAAAACATGAATTTTTCATTAAAAGAATGCCACTTTTTCTATTAACAAAGCACCTTCTTTAAAAAGTTTATTTTCTTTTTGAAACCGAAACTTAACTCAAATTAATTCTACTCATTACACAATTCCAGTGTTAGATGGTAATTTATGACTATTTGATAGGGTTTATGATTGTGTAAACTAAAGGGCTCTATCTGCTGTGTGATTTGCAGGTGGAAGCCACAGGGATTTGCACCGCCTGAATTAATGACAATTTTGAAGGACGCTGCTGAGGATTCCTACAAGAGGCTTATTCTGCCCTTTCTCAGCCGAGGCTACAGGTTTGTTAGAAGAGTCTCCTCTGACTCTTTTCTTCCATATGTTCTGTCTCAAGCATTCTGTTATTTGAACAGCACACAAATGCACATTCTCTCTAACCTTTACTTCTGTTTGACTCTTTATGTGCTTCCCGTCCCAGGACTAAGTTGACTGGTAGTGCAGAAAAAGAATCCATCACCATGTTTGTTCGTAACTTGCGTCAGCGTCTTCTGATGTGTCCTGTGCGGGGGAGGGTCATAATGGGTGTGGACCCAGGATTTCACCATGGCTGCAAACTGGCCATCCTTTCTCCCACCAGTAAGAATGACAGACCTATTTGTAATACAAATGTCAGAGTGTGAAATTTGCAACAAGTCACACGGGTTTATCACTCATTTTGGAAGAATTTTGGAGAAAAAAATCTGAAGATATCCCTTCTAAACAGTTTGTTGATGTATGTACGTTTGAACTGATGTTTAGCAATTAAATAAAAAAAAAAAGCAAATTGCCTTTTTTAGTTAATTGTAATTAAAACAAAGTTTTAAAGCTTTTGCAGGAGAGTCTCTGATTGGCAGGTGTGATGAGAATGCTCATTGTGCCCTCTCTGTGGGCGGAGCTGCACGCTGTGCCCTATGTGTGCCCCATGTCCAGACCACTGATTGCCCTGGCGGCTGTGTGTCAGGTGGCGTCGCTGTGTTTTGCCCTGTGCCCTGCAGCAGCACCACATGCACACACAGACCCAGCTTGACTGTGACAGGTCTGTGGGTGTGGAGTCACATGACGTGCCGGGCTCTTGAGGTGTCCACTGCGATTAGGCTGCCTCGCTCAGGCTGACAGAAACACCTGCATTATTTTCTGAGAGGAAAGTGAACAAGACAGGGGATGAGTGCTGTGGTTAACCAATGGCTGATGTCAATACTGATACCTAGACAGCATATGTAACCCATGCTGGCAAAATAAGTCATAATGAGCAAATTTTCAAAAATGTGAAATTGTTATTCTTGTTATTCTCACATGCTCCATTAAAAGCCTTTAAAAAATAATGTTTGATTTGTTGCTGAAAAAAGCACCAGACATTGAGAAAAGAGCAGGCAATAAACAATTTTTCATTGATTATTAAAACAAAGGAAAGCTTTAGGAAGGTACACCTCTCAGAAAGCATACACATTTTTGTGAAAACCTCAAATTAAATCAAAATTTTGACTTTTTTTTAAATTGTTGTGTCTGTAGCTTGTAATTAGTCCATGCTCATACGGACTTATTTTGCTAGCACGGGTTACATATAATGCAGTTACATGTATAATACAATGCAATTTAACAAATAACATTGCCACAAATCCACAAAATGAGTCAATTTAAATGAAAACCTTTATATAATATTTACTCAAAATTGACTGGAGAACATCAAAATACAGAAAACATGCCTCTTTCCATTTACAAATCTATATGTTTTGGAACTGACATTAGGCAGATTTACTGCTAATAATCAGTCAATGCAGGTATATTCAAAATGGCTCAATATCTAGTTCAAGATCAATCTTATTTCACAGAGATGAATTATCTGTGTATTAATCTGCGAAATAGGCAATATATCGGTCTTATACTAGTAGAGGACACACATGGGGGTCACCTATGCTGCTCACTGTTTATCTTCTCACAGGCTTTCTGTTTTTCCTCAGGTCAGATACTCCACACAGATGTGGTTTACCTGCATGGCTCTTCCAGACAAAGGGAGGCAGAAAAACTGCGCCACCTTATGCTTAAACACAGGTATTACAGTCAAATGGTGACGCAGGGTGCCATGAGTATATTTGAGGCACCAAACCAAAAAAGATTTATGAATAACTTGATTTCTTTTTTTACTTTCAGTTGTCAGACCGTTGTCATAGGAAATGGCAAAGCATGCAGAGAAACTGAGGCCTTCTTTACAGACCTAATCAAACAGCGTTTCTTCCAACCACTCGATGTGTCCTACTGGTATGACTTACTATTCTTACTTATTCTATCTTATTCTTACTATGTTCTTTGCAGAGTTTGTCTATAGTTTCCTGACAATAGCCCGGCTGTGATGACTACAGGTGATGTTGAGCATTTTAAAGCTGCAAAACGTAACCTTTACCTTTTTACTGCCATCTCTGTTTGAAACATAAAATTACAGGATACTCTATGTACTTATCATTACGTATGTTTAAGTCAAATGAAAACAAACTGGCAATTCCTGGGAAATCAGACCCAACAGTTTAAATTCATAAATTCATCAATATCATTAAATCATTAATAAACTTACATTTACATTACATTAAATATTTATCTATCATGTTATGTACTTGTTCAGTTACTGATTTTTGTACACTTTTAACCCAAAACATTTATGGATTGCAGCTTTAAGCATAGAAAAGATTAAACCTGCATTTGTTTATGGCTACGTTTCAGTTATTTACAGTGTTAGTGTAATTAAAGCTTAAAATCTAAACTTGTTTCATCAATAAACTCTACTAAGAGTCAAAACAGCAACTGTCAAGGTACGCAAACGAGAAGAGGAAATGGTGCCGGTCTGGAATGTGTTACTCTTGCGGGTTTTAAATGGTATCTGGACCTTGTTTGACTGTCTCTAATTAAAAACAAATATTTCTCATCGTCCTTCAAACCAAACCAGGCCGATATGTTCTCATCCAATCCAAATAAAGGCTTGATCTGAGATTGTCCCTCTCTCCATCTAGCTGGACTGGTGTTTGTTGACTTTGGGTTCTGACTGGAGAGCTGCCCAGAACCGCTCTGAAGTGGCCGTTTATGGCGTACATTGATGGCGGCTTTCATTACAGCTCTCCGCATCCTTCAGTGCAGTTCAGATGGGTTGCCAGGTCTGCCTCAGTAATTTTCAGCAAAGCTTGATGTGTCAAAATTGACATCTAAGGCGCTCCGCAAGTGGATCCATTTCAGCCTCTATTCTAAAATGAAAGTGGACGATCTCCGCAAGGGCAGTGTAGCATCTACTGGCTGGTATTGGGCGCCAACACATGAACTTTGTCCTGGTAGTCGCAGCCAGGTATTTATAGAAGCAAAGTGCTAGTTGAAATAAATGATACCGATCAAATTGCACACTGAAACTTTCCGTTAAGTGGAGGAATGCTCTTCAGTGGCTTTACTTGGGTGAAATGCCCAAACATGAAATTAAGTCTTCTAGAAGAAACATGGACTGGTTACATTTGTTTGAGAAAATCTTAAGGATGTCACATATTACAAAGAGAGTGTGATGGTGTATAGTCTATTCTAGTGTGCTTGAGTGTATGTACTTGGATCAGAGTGTTTTTCAGCACATTAGTCCCCCTTGAAAGTTCATCTCCACACTGCACTTTGTACGCAGCTAGTCAATTAAACCGGTGGCTTCATTTGCACCGTCCGCTATCTGTCTTCACTGCCCACAGCTTGTTCAGAAATAAAACATCATCTTTTGCCCCGACCTATCATTCCTGTTCTTCCTGCCTTCTGTCCCAACGTCCCCTCTAACCACCTCCCTTTCTCTCTTTTGCCTGACTGCTGCTGTGGAATGACAGGCAGTGGCGGCTGACTGTGTGCGGTAATGAGCCTGCAGGATGAGTCTATGGTAATGTGCCTGTGGTAATGAGTCTACAGTAATGAGTCTGCCACACTGCTCTTAGCGACCTGGTGCTCCTCCATTAAACCAAGAGCCTGTTGAGTTGATGGGGCTGTTATTTGCAAAGAACAGGGATAACCACTGACATTTCCTAGGGTCATTTATTTATGACAAATCATTTGAAGCCATTTTAAATAATTTGTAATGACACTTCTTGTAATGGAATTCCATCTTTTAACCTTTTATTGTAAAGGCTACTTTCTGATTCACATAGGATGCCACCTATTTGCAAGGGTGAAGTACAATCAAATTAAAGCTACTGCAAGTAAAATTCTTAGTTACAGCAGTTACATTTAATAAAAAAATAAAAACAGTAACAAAGTATATTGTTTTGTAATTGTACATTAATAAACTATTAGCAGAATTTATGTGCAGCACAGAATTCATTCCTGCAGTTGCGACCGATTCCTATGCCATTTGTTTGCATACTCATTTATACAATACCTATAAACAATAATAATTTTATGACCTACCAATAAGAGTGTGGTAATCTCAGCTTTAAAAAATTTTGACCTTGCTTTTCTTGGTATTTAAACACTACTGGAGGAAAGCAGTTATGTGTTTTATATTCTTTTATGTATCTTCAGAGGAGGGTGCTGCTTTGACTCAGTCCTGACTTTGCCCTTGCCCCTAAAGGACAAGATGACATGTATCTTGCTTAACGAGGGTGCCTGTAGTATTCCTGACTGTCAGGCCAGTGATCCTGTTACTGAGCTTTGGCTGCAGACTGATTGGACAGCTCTGTCTGTTCTTAAGGTTGAAGAGACAGCAGCACTGGCCACCCCTCTCCCCTCAGGCTGGCTCTCTGCCACCAGCCGGCCAGTCTCTGGTCATTAGACTCAGTTTGCAGGGGGACAGGAATTACAGGAGCTCTCTTCTTCATTTTGTGTCCACTTCATTTATATTTAGTGTCTGTTGCTTGAATCACAGTAGACCGTGTTCGTTTTTACCAGGAAAACGCTGCCACTTATCTGAGAAAACCAAGAATCAGATTAAATGCTTTTTAATGATTTAAAACTAATTGTTTAAAGTAGGTCAGAGACACTACACTACAAGAAAGTTTTTTGGGGGGGGTTTCTGTCTTAAGCAGTTAAAATGTAAATTCATGTTTAAAGCAGGACATGTTTATGAAAGAAGCAAAATGACAAGATATAGTCTTGTTTTCAGAAAAAAATCTAAGATTTTCCACCTAAAAGTGACTTAAAATAAGTTCAAAGGAAAACAAGTTTGTTGTTTTAACTTAGGGAAATATTTATATTTAAACAAATATACATATGAGGCAATATGTGTCCTTTACCATGTTGCTTCTAGATTGCAGCTTGCTCCTGGTGGACTGAGATCACTTGTGGCTGTAAGGTCTTTGATGACTAGAATTCTGTATCAGGGTTAGTGTGGCCTCTGAGGAAGCTGATTAGGTGATTATCAGTCACAGGCCCTCAGCTAATGGCTCACTGAGGGATAGATGTTCGCAGATGTCACAGAGGACATCCAGAACCAGTGGCTATTTTTGTACATCTATTTTGAGCCCCCATTTTAATAAAAATTTATGTTAATGTCTGTCTTATTGACATCACTATACTGTCTTAGATTTTTAAAATCCAGTCAGATTTTATTGCCAATTTTTATTTTTTTAAGAAGAGATTTTGTTATCTGTGTTATACATTTATCGCAACAATTATTTAACTTGCTGTGAATACTTTCTTTCAAACAAAGTTTGCGCAAGAATGGATGTGGAAACTGCAATGTCGCTCCCAATCCGCCTTGTGCTGATTGATCCTTGTCAGCCAACCATAAGATCAAGCAAGCAGTCTGCATGAAAGTTTTCATTGCCTTAAACCCAGATGCCAAATCCTCATCTGTCAATTTCTATCTAATGGCCTCTTGTGATGTCAGAACAACTGGAAGCAATCCCCACCAGTGAAGTTTTTACCATGCTGCACATTTCATGCCTCATTTATTTGCATTTGGACATTTTAGGTTGTAGTTTATAGCCCTTGAAGTATTAAAAGAAAGCAAGCAACATCAAAACATTCAAACCTCAATTCCACATCTGCATATACGAACTGGACTTTTAATAAAACCAAAATGAAATTAGAATATGGAAAGCTATGCAATATCCTTTTAACGGGCTACACTTGAGTACTTTGAATTGCTAGATGCAGTGCATGATGTAAATCAAATGTTGAAATTTCCTTTTATTTGTTGGAACCAGAGATTTTTTTCATACAAAGACATACTTTTAGTTTCAGTGAGGTTTATGACACAACAAAGCCAAACTCACCATCCCAACTGGCCCCATAAGCTCCACAGGAAAACATTCACTGAGCTGGACAGCTAACACTTATTGCAGCAGTTGTTTGAGAAGATGGGAGCTGTGGGGGTGATGAACATCTGCCACCAGTTTGATGTGAGTAACTGTGAGGTTTTGCTCTTTTCTGACTCGTGTGGTGGTGGCAGCTTGAATGTGGTGTTAACCGTGCCTCCACACTAACTAGGCATTTCTTAGCCCCTGGCTCAGAGCCTGAGACTGACGGCCTTTGACACCTGCCATTTTGGCCCTTATCTAGGCGAAAAATGTCATTGTTTTTAGACTTGGCATTGGCCTGATATATGATGACTTTTTTCTTTTGGCCAGAGCCCTTGGGTCAGTTGTCTGTGAGTAATAGATTTTTTTATAGGAATGTTGCTTTTTTAACAGCAAACAACATGAAAAATTAGCATTTTGTATTTTAGATGTTTTGTATTTATTCGATAAAGCATAGTTAGATTCAATTGAGTGTTGAAGTTATTGTTACTTTAAATGAATAATGCATTGTGGTAAGTATCAACTTAGTGGCCAATAAAATAAACAGATTCTCCCCATCCCATTTTGTTTTCACTTTACACATTTACTTTACAAAGAAAACTTCAAATACAAAGTGGCATTTGTTGATTTGTTTTGGATTTTTTAGTTTTTCCATATACTTTATACTGTAAAGTAAATGTTGCCTGTTTCACTAGTTCACTGTGAAAGCTTTGTGTGAAATCTTGAATTAGAATCTGGTTATTTCTCATCTCATGATCACAGTTTTACAGAGAAGCATGGCAAATTCATGCTTTCTGTCAGGTTAACCTTAAGTCACTAGATATGGCCAACAATAGTGGATGTACACCCTCTTCAGTTTACCGCAGGTTTTTTGTATCAAGTTACTGTAGTGATAATATCTCTTCACCCCGCCAATGGATCTGATGAATGATTTTAATTAGCACAGGGGGCCTGTTAAAGGGGCATGTATCAAATTATGTATCCATCTCTTGGTGTCACCCTGTGGTCAGGGACTTTGAGAGCCGGAGATGGACCAGCCTAAAGGACTGTGACAAGTACAGTACCATAGTTACTTACAGTTAAGGGGGTGCTGGGCTGTGACTTTGCCCGGGGACAGTCATACACATATTATAGTCCCCAAAGTGTGTGTGTGTGAAAGAGTGGGTGGCTCTCAAACCTTAAGGGTCACCAGACGGTGTTTGTCTTTGTGTTGTCATGTTTTTCTGTTTTATTGTGCAGTCTGGCTGAGCTATGGTCCAGATAGCTTCCTGCTACCTGCATGCTATATGTAATGCCCTTTGTTAAGTTTGGCCATGCTTTTAATGAACTCAAGTGGTTTGTGATTGTGACGCATATTCATGTCAGAGTTGTTTAGGGTTTTTACCCAGCAACCCTTGGATTTAGTTTAGGCAGAATTACCCCTCTTTCTTAATTTTCAATACCTGTTCTTTTATTTCAGTGTTTTAAAACACAGAATTTATTTTAGGAGCATAATTCTCATTCCAAATAGCTATAGTAATGTAACCCTATAGTTCCATTAGTCAGCAAACCATTATTCATGATGTCCATACTGAGCCACAGTGCTAGAATACCCATCATGTGGTGTTGAAAACATGCAGAAACATGTTTCATGTTCTTCAGAAACAATGGATTTAGTTTAATCAAATATTTGATTTAATTTAAATACTTAAGAGTCAAGGATTTTCAAGTAAAAAAAATACTGCAGCTTAATAATACTTAAAGCAATAATACTGCAATGATAAAAAGCTAAAAAAGCAATGATAATTGCTTTTATTAAGCAATAATAATTATTAAAGATATATTAAAGCAAATATATTATTATTAAAGCAATAATAATACTTAAAGCAAAAAAGCAATAGTAACATATTTTAACTCAATTGTTCAAAAGGAATATTGGGTACTGTACAGTAACTGTAATACTAAGGGAATGCTCAGTCTTCAAATTTTAACAGGAACAAAAAAAAAGTCGACAGGGCATTCAATTTCATATTTGACAAAAATAAATTGACAAGAAGAAATTGAATAAAACTAGACTGAGCTTGAAGAGGGTGAATACATTATTAAAACATTTCAATGTATTTGGTATTTAATAATAGTTGACACTAACAAAGAATTAAAGATTACAAGAGAAATTCCTTATATTTATATATGCACAGGCACAGTTGTGTCTGTGAGCACTTGTAAGTCGACTGTTCCCTGTTGGTTGTGTCAGCTTATATGGGAGGTTTTCTGCATAGCTGCATTTAGAATATTGTAATGCTAAATTTATATTTATATGCTTTTACCCATGACACACTTTGCCTGTGTGTAAAATATTCATCATATTCGTCTGTCCACAAACATGAATGTGTGGTATTATTTATTTGCTTTTTTAGGTTTCTGTCTTGAACTCTTAATAATCTTTGTAATAACCTGCTTTACCTTGACCCCATGTCACATGCCAGGGCTGGTTAGTACTGTCGTCACAGCAGTGTATGTGGAACTAAACTATGGGAGGAGAGGGGAGAGGAGAAGGGTCTAAGAAAATGAGGACACCAGTCAAACTTGAGGTTCATGTCACAAAGCCTCTGCATACTGTCATAGGGATGATGACAGTAATTGGCAAAGTTACCCAGGGAAGCCTTAGGCACCAATAGAAGGGCAGTGAATGTAATGGAGGCAACAGTGATGAATTGCCCTAATTTGTAGGGCTATTTTGTAACTGTGGTCATAATCATGTGATGAGGACATTAGCTTAGTCAAAGGTCGATTCAAGTGTATGTGCATATTTCATTGGTAACCTCAATAGTGCAGAGGAGTACGTTTCTGAGAATCGTTATAGCTGCTTTTTAAGAAATATTACAACTCAGTAGCTGGGAAAGTAATAAAAGTTGAACTTTTTCTTCCATCAACTGGTAGCACATTTCTTAAAGATGCAGGAATTAGAAAACGTAATGGACCACTTCCTATTGGCTTTTCTCACCAACCAACAATAGTCAATTTCTGTAGTGAAACTACAAAGTCTGTAATGTTACTCAGTGTAGATGTTTTATGTCTTGTGAACTTTCTTTTATTGAGGGGAATGAAGAAACAAGTGCTCAGATTATCAGGGTTTGTGACAGGCAGCTGCATTATTTATGTTTCTAGTGACCCTAGAGAAGTTGAAAACATTAGCAGATGTTACACGTATAAAATCTGTTTTCTGTACTGTACTCAAGCAGGAGGTTGATGTTTCAGGCAGGACTGATGAGCTGGGAAAGAACGGATAGTACCAAACATGTGTTTAGAATAATGAAGGTAACTTAAGAAATTACAAAATGTGCAAATTTTTTATTTTACACGACTTTTTTGTGAATTGTAGATGTAAATACTATGTCAAAATCAGAGATCTGTTAACAGTATGTGTTAGTAAAATTGTGTGGTAATTTTTCTAAAACCATTTTGAGGTTTTGTATTTAGTAACTACCTTAAAGGATGGATTTTTTTTCAGCCTGGACTACACAGTTTAACGAACTTAGAGTTTGACAGAAATATTATAGAAGCATATTCTTATTTACCATAAGATGGCAGTGTTGACCCATGGTTTTATTTGCCAGTTCCTCACCATAACGTTTTATTAGATAAATAAATAATTTACATTGTTAAACTAAACCTCTTAATTTGTAAATAAGTAGTATTTTTAATGAAAGCGTTTTGAGTACAAATAATTTATATGTTTATAATGTATTAGTAACATTATGTAATGAATTAGCAATGCCACATAATGCTTTATTAGTGATATTAATTACCAAATGAGTAAAGATCTGAGCTGTTAGCAGGTTTTGGTTGGAAATGATCTGAGATTACAGTCCTGCTCATATCCACACTTAGACTTTAAGGAATGCACCAGCTTTCTTCAGTGGAACTGACCTTATGATTGGTAAGTTGTAAATCACTTTGAATAGCGAGCAACACAGTGCTCGTTTCCTAACCCAGCGATTTTCAACCAGGCATATGCATACCCTGGGGGGTACTTAAGTCGGTCCTGTGGGGTACTCTAAAAATGAAAACTCTAAAATACTGTAGTTAATAGATTTTTTAAAAACTATTCGTAATACATGTCATACTTTTTCAGTGTTGTTTCAGGAAAACTCTTTAATGTAAGTTAAATTGATAACACAAAATATACCTGTGCCATCAAGGCAGTGCTGCATTGTCACTATATCTTACATTTGTTGAGAATGTGCCATACGTTTTTCAGGCCTTGCAGACTTAAACAGTTGATTTTATGATAAATTAAACATTGTTGGGGTTTCTGCTTATTTAAGTATGCCATTTAGGTAATGTTATCTTGCATGCTGGCAAAGATAAGACTTTGTTGATATTGTAAGAATTTAAAGTATTAGTCTTGGAAGCATCAGTAGGTTGAAAATTACAAACGGTCAGTAATTGCATGTTATCGTGTTCTAGAGTCATGACATAGTCATTTAATATAAATATATATATTAAATCTATTTTTGGTCAGCTGCAGAAGTAAATAATGAGTTTCTCTTAAGAGTGTTTAATTCATTCTTGTTGACATTTCTGGTTTGATGTTGTTGAGGGTGTGCTTACAGATGGGGCTGTGTAGGTAGCAAAACAAAAACTTAGGAAACTCTATTCTATACTATTTGTAATGTGCTAATATATAATGCATTTAGATGTATGACATTTTAGCACTGTGTAGTTAATCAGTTTCTATCTCTTGCTTTCATTGAAAGCATGCTACATCAAATAAATTATCTTAATGTACAGCGACAGACAGTTCCGCCTGTAATATGATCAGGAGATGTTATGACCCTTTATTAGAATAGCAGGCATGAGTCAAACTCCCATCACCTCAATATTCTCATTTTCTTAATTATAATCAAATCTTGTTTTTCTTCACTGCCACACCACTAAACACCCAGCTATGACTAACAAGCCAGACTTTGTCATTCATGTAGCTCATGTATTCATGTAACAGTGAAATGGCTGATGATATCCAATAAAAACAGCAGTATGGAGCATCTGTGTTGTGTAGCACATGTCCTCTGTGTATTGCTTTGTCCTGCAGTATTGGTTACGTGCTTTCTATGGAAATGTATTTAAATTGACTCTTTGGTCTGTCGCCTCCTAGACTAACCGGAGAGTGAACTTCTGAAGCTTCCCACATCATCTGGGGTCTTTGTGAGTTTATCTCTCTGATTTTCTTGGAAAACCCGCTTCAGTTTGTCTTTGTTTTTCAGCATAACAGATGAGGCAGGCGCGTCCATCTACAGCGTGAGTCCTGAGGCTGTGAAGGAGATGCCTGACATGGATCCTAACCTGCGGAGTGCAGGTGATCACAAATCCCTTTTTTGATGCATTCAGAACAAGTGGAAATATGTTTTTCATGCTGACATATACATAACAGAATACAAACAGAAAGACCTGCAAAAAATGAAATGAGATGCTTATTTATTTCACACAATATTTATGCGTAGCTATATACCAAATTATTCAAATAAGCTAAAAACAATGTATTGTTTTTCTTGTATTGCTTTAAAATACTGCAATTTAATGGTAAAAATTCTGCCATATAAATTCAAACCTTTGCTATAGATGAATGTCAAATCTTTTACCAAGTATGTTGTCTTGAATGAGACACAAGCTAACATTGACTGAAAGCTGTCCCTCTGAATAATGGGTTTGTGTGTCCTCTAGTGCCCAAACCAAGTCTCCAGTCACATCTGCTAGCTATAGACAGTGGAACTAACCTGTCAATGTAACTCAGCTCCCACTAAAGCAGACCTTTACATGCCCTTTTAGTCAACTTTTGTCTCTCTAGTCTGAACAGACTTCCTGTTTTCCTCTAGGTTACATCCATATCTCTGATGTGTTTTAAGGTCAATACACTGACTTCAGCGAAAGATGGTTGCCCTGGCAGACCTTACGTTCTACAGTTACATTGTACAAACCATTAAACTAATTTAACTTCGCTATCTGTGTAACACATTATGTTTCTGTGAAACAGAATTTTCTGTAAGAACGTTTCTCTGTGTTTGGACCACACAAGCACTCTCTGTGCTGTTAAAAAACATAAAGCATAGTGAAAAGTTTGGAAATCACTCCAGTGTTCTCAAAAACAGGATGTGAGAATTATACCAGACTTCCTCTATAAAAAGCAGTAAATCAGTATGGGATTATTCATAAATTTTCCTCTGGTGCAGGAACAAGCTAGGGACCTATATTTGTCTACTTTATGAAAGGCATAAGAAATTGGAGCGTCCAAAGTGGGATGTATGTGGATTTGTGTAAATGTGTGTAAATGCTGTGTGTTGCATGCATTAAGTACAAACTACAGTGTAGGGGGACGACATGGTATAGAAGCATAAAAAGTGACTTATTTTTTATAAAATATTGCAATTATGTATTGACTACAGTTACAAGAATACACTTGTACAGTCTTTTTTAGGAAAATGTACTTTAAAACTGATGAAGCAGACATTGGAAAACTGGGCACTTTGATTTCACCTCAGTGTCTTTAATTGCGGCCCCTTAAATGTTTGATAGTAAATGGTAGAGACCTATAGTGTTGAAACGCCATGCGCCATTACTGAAGACACCAACTGAAAATGTTGCCATTTTCTTTGGTCACTTCCTTGTTAATAGCCTAATTTTTAAAAATGCAATATGTATGTTACTCAAGACTTTAGGTGTGTTTAACATGATTTTACACAATATACAAGATTCAATGTAGGATTTAGGAAGTGGTCATAATCTTGCTTTTTTATTTTTCATTTTAATATTTTTTGAGTGTGTTTGTACCATATGGGTTAGGTAGCTGTTGTGGTTTTTAAATTCTACATAGACAGCCCTTTTCTCTTGTACAGACAGTTTACTGCTGTTGCTGTATGTGCCACTCAAACTGTTCAGGTCAGGTCAGATGATCAGGGACGTTTACATTGTTGATGTGTAAATTCTCTTTTTGGACTGGGAAAGAAGTTTTAAGTTGTAGGTCATGTACTATGATAAACATTTCAAATGATCAAGGACATTTTCTTCATTATATGAGCCTGGAACCTACACTGTCATACCTGTAATAGAAATAGGTGTTCATACCTTTAGCAGTTTCTGGAGGTGGTCATCTCTCTCTAATACCTGAAAGATCAAGGTGTCTGTGCTTGCTGAAGTGGGTGATCATGGTAGGATGGTTCGAGGTAGGCGGCTGAAGCATGATCTCTGAGCCTCGCTCGCTGCGTCTCCACGCTGAACTCTGTGGGAAGTTGCTGCCTGTAATAATATTTGGACAGGGATGAAGTTTCAACCCAGGCCTTGTACAGCGCACACAAAAGCACTTCTCTCCACTCGCTGTAATGTGGAGCTTGTGTTTGAGCAGAAAACCACGTACTGTCTCACATTCTGTCCTAAGTTTTCAGTGCTGTTTTCTGTCTGAGTTTCTCTCTCTCTCTCACTCTCTGTCACTGACCCACGTAAAATGTTTTTACCACAAGTAAAAATTAAAATCTGATTTTCATTTGCTGACCTTCAACAAGACTAGATAAAGTTAATAGAACAAGTCCACCACACTGCTTATGTTTGTTTCATTTTATAATATTGTCTTTGGCTCTTCACAGATGATTTTCCAGGGACAAGTTAGATTCTGCTTTTTCTAAATGGAGTTTTTTTTCTTTAATTGAGTTCCATTTGACCAGACTCTTTGTTGGCTCATTTCTTTGCTTGTCTTATAGAATTTAGGGGACAAGTGTGGCAAATGTGTGTCACTCTCTCTCTTTCTCTCGCTCTCTCTAACCTTAGAGAAAGTTCATTTTTTTAGTTTTGTTTTTGGGATTATTTCTTAGGCAAAAACTGCAGACAAGAAATGATTATGGAAGGAGAACATGGACACAAGTACTCAAACCTGTTACCCATGTGAGCGCCATAGCACAGTGTGTTTTGAGCGTGGGCTTTAGCAGTTCAGCTTTGTTGAATAAAGCTTTGTCTTACTAATGGAGCTGTAAGCAACTTAAACTTTCTATTTATTTATTTAATTTTTTTAACTTTAACCATGCTTGGGCACTGTCTCATCCCTTCAACCACACCCTCCCTGTGAAACGCTGCCCTCCAAAGAAATGTCAACAAACCTGACTAATAATGTAAAAGTGTTTCTGATTGACTTGTTTTCTGATTGTCAAGGAATGGGTGCCTTCCCCTCTCCCAGGGTTGTCATAGAAATAGTCATAGTGTGAGATCTCAAAACTCCCATTTCAGGGATACTTGTCTGTTGCTTGGGACATTTAATATGTGGTTCCAAAGAACCCCCGAAAACATTATTTGCAGCAACATTAATTTTATATCTGAATGGACTTCACAGTAACTACAGACTGTACAAGATTATGATGTTGATATGATGTTTTCGTGGCAATATTTTACAATTATTTTATGTAAAACCATACTGTATATAAAATGACTTACAGCTATTGAATATAATAATAATTAATTTACAAGTAGTTATTTTCTTTTTCTGTTATCGTTTATGAGTGTGTAGGTAACTTTAAATAGCAGATATTTTGTCACAGTTCTATGTGTCATTAAACAGCATCTGCTGCTAATGGTACTGATATAATTTACACAGAACCAAAGTTTAAGGTCTAAGCTTACCTAAAACTTGAACACGATTGCTGTGATGCAAGCACAGTTTCCTCTAGTAAATGCAAATCTAGTTCATTAATATAATCTGAGAACCAGTGATTAGTGCAAGACGTTTGTGTGGGCTTAATTTATTCTTAATTAAGTCTGTTGGTTTATTAAAGTGTAGATATTGCTTATCTCTCGAGACAGTCATTATTATATTTGAAAATAAACTGTGCAATGGTGAGACAATTTCCTCCTTTGTTTTTCTCTTTAGTGTCCATTGGGAGGCGTGTTCAGGACCCTTTAGCAGAGCTCATTAAGATTGACCCTAAACACATTGGTATTGGCACCTATCAGGTGAGTCACATGATATCTCCTCTTTTCTCAGTGTTATGTCAGAGCCATGCTAAAACTGGATTGGCTAGTTTATTGCTTAGGTGATTACACTGCATTTAAACCTGCAATGTGACTTTTGCCTCACTACCGCCATCTCTGTTTAAAACATAATACTACAGGTTACTTTACATATATTTCATTACGTATGTTATAGTCAGATGAAATCAGATCGACATTTCCTGGGAAATCGCCAGCTCAAATTATAAATTATTATTATAAACTTATCTTTGGGTATCTGGGTAAGGTGATTGTGTTGAAAACTGGTCTGTCATGTATTTGCTCTGTTACTGATTTTTGTTCATTTCTAACCAAAAAAGTTATGGATGGCAGATTTTGTGTCTTTATTATATGCACTGGTGATGGTGGAGGCTGCTGTTACACATTTCTGAGTGTTTACATGATGTGTTTGGCTCTGTTACTGATGCAGTCCACTGTTTAATGTAATTGTAGGATTCTTCCCTATAGACTTTCTAACCAGGCTCTGATTTTTACATTTGAGTAATAGCAGTTTCAAACAGAAGTCAGCTGGACTAGTGAACTAATCCTGTCTCTGACTGTTTGCTTTTGCAGTCTCATATTATGAGTAATTCATTTTTCTCATGAAATTAATTCAGCTACGATTCCCAGTAGCATCATATGTTGACTTGAGGCTGGACCTGACTTGTATTTTTTTCTTTCTCTCACTTTCCAACTTTGGCTATTTCTGCAGCCTTTGCTACATGCTTAATTTCCTTTCTTGTACCCTTTCTTGTTTCCTTTCTTAATAATCCTTTCTAGCTCTTTTTAAAAAAATAAACAATGACCTTAAACTGTAGTACTAAAGTTTGATTCTTATCCCAAAAAGTATTTGCACACTTAAGCCACACTTAAACAAAATATGAACATAATTTTTGATAACAAAATATGAAACTAAGTACCAGATGCAAATAAATTATGGTAGACCCTGCTAATGTCATTTTGTGCGAGGTTGACTGGTGACAATGTAACCGTATATATTAACTCTTGGAGAAGGTAATTCAGCTGGTTAAAGGGCTGTTTAGGGGAATTCTAAAACAAAGTCCACTATAATCTTGGAGCCGTTTCCCAAATAAGGAGGGGATAGAACCTCTAGTATCTTTGCAAATGTCAGGGATCAATATCACACATTTCTTACTGCCATTTTTTGACCCAAATAACATATGGACATGTGCACAGGTTTAGGCTTAGCAGAGGATCAGGGTCAGCTCTCCTTGCCCTCGAACAGTGTGAGTGTTGTCTAGTGTGCATCACTGCGTCCCCCTGCATGTCTGTCAGCACTTAGCGTTTATTTACCCTGCTACATAATCTCAGCGACACAAGATGCCTCTACTGCATTGACATGCTGAGTGATGTGTGTGAAGAGAGAGAGAAAGAGAGAGGTTTACAGTATGTATATTTGTTTGTGTTACAAATCACAGTGATCTTCAGGGAAAACTTCTAAATGGGAATGTAACTACCATAACCATTGTGAGTTTGTCCCCAGCATAACCCCCACTGCAATATTCAGTTTAGTGCTAGACCGCTATGGACTTTTTAATGGTGAGATTAAATTATTTTATTACATTAGTCAGTTTAACATTTAATATGTATTACATTTATTATCTGTTAATGTAATATTTTAATATTTAATTCTTACTTAAGGATCTTCACTTTGAAAAAAGTTTTACTGTTTAAGTTGAGTTGCTGTCATAAAGATTTGACCTTTACAAGATTTCTGATTACTTGTTGCCCTTCGTTGTTCCTTGTACTGTTATGACATGCCCGTTAGTCAAACTGGGTGGGGCCTGCTGAGTTTACGTTTATATAGTTAACTGTCAATCACTGGGGCAGAGGAAGAGTGTTGTTCAGGTTTCAAAACTGCGTAAAGGTCCCGAAGGGCACATTTTACTATTTTACCCAGCTGTGAGAGAAAACAGCACACACACCACCGGATATTAAGGAAGCTGTCACTCTCCTTGACACTTTTCCCTATGTGTGTCTCAGGTCTATACTTTTAAACTTGCAATTACCATAGGCGGCATCTCATATTTGTTATTATATTAATCTGTTTTATTAAACATATTTTTAGTTTCTCAGAAGGTATATATTAATAATTTGCTTAATATATGCCCTAATTTAGCATTGCTAAGTTAGATTTACATTTAGAGACTATTCTACTGGTCACACATAGTTTTAGCTTTAAAGCTGTTAATTGCTTCTATTCAGAATCTTATTGAAAAAGTGTTTGTGATAGCTAAGGTGAGATGAAAGCTGAATTTAAAAGGATAGTTCTCCAAAAATAAAGGATGTTATTTATGAGTTTGATGCAAGAAAGAAGAAAGAAGAAGGTCAAACAGGGTTATTTGTGTATGAACTTTTAAAGCTCTGGTGATGTCCTTTCTGTAGTTTTGTGAAATCTGTTTCATTCTGTGAAAGCATTCTGTTTTATTGGGCCTGCTAAGACTCTTCCCTCAGGCTGAAACGGAAGAGAGTGAATGAAGGTGTGAGTATTGACTGACAGAAAGCTGATTGACGATGATTGATAGCACTGCCCATTTTTGCGTGGGAAAAAGGAAAAGTTATGTGCTTCTCTGAACACTATCACTCACATTCTGATTCATACTAACACTCCAGATGTGGATGTTTCTGTGTGATGCATTTTTCCATTTATTACTTAATTCATATTGGTTAGTAAAATCTATTAGTCTATTAAAGTCTATTAAAAATCTATTAAAGTAAGCTTTCTCTCTTGCCTAATGGATGTTCATTTTCATAACAAAACAATGAATATAGAACAACATCAGTGTTTTTTCTCATGTCTTTGCCGGGTGAGTCCTGTAGAGCAGTGTGCGTGGGAGGGGCTCTCACGTTCTGTCTGACAGGTGTTTACTGAGACCTGAACTCCAGGCTTCACCTGAGGTAAAGGAAAGATGGAGGAGAGCGTAGGTGAGAAAAGTGTCAGAAGAAGTCATTAAAATGTCACCTCATTGCCAGGAAACTGCATCACCTGATTTACTGCCAAAACTTTTCAGAGTCTCAGTTGAAAGCTTGTTTTAATTCATGCAACAGTGTTTTCCAGGCCTGGAAAAGTCATTGGAAATTATACAGTTGCACTTGTGTACTGATTGTGACTTTTAAATCAGTTTCATTAAATGGTCACTCAGAAAATCAAAATGAGTAAAAAAAACTTTAACTAGTAAGGACAAATGACTAAAACGGTAATTGAAAAGTCATGGAGATACACTTATCAAAAAGTGGAGCATTAGGATGGAGCATAAAGTCTTTATACAATGAAATTATTAAAATATTTACCTTGTAGTTAAAAAGGTGCACTTACACAATAATAGACTGCTGTATGTTATTTTATTGAGCAAGCAGAAATTGTAGCATATTCAAATAACGATTTGCCAGAGCTTCAGCACTGTCAAGTCTTTGCATTTTCTTAGACCTCTGTCAGGATGTCTTCAGCAGTTTTCAAATGCCTTGACTGGAGCTTTTCATGTCGTGGGGCTCTGGTTCCTCAGAGGTTTGGGAGGTATGTAAAGAGATCTTCCCATCAAACATCTTTGTGTTCTCAGCTCTCTCTGGGAAGTGTGTTTTCAGAGCCTGCAGCTGGTTCGATGTACGATGGGTCACGAGGGTGGGGAGAAGGTAGAAGAACTGATTGACATCTCAGAGTGGCAGCTTTTCATAAAAAAAAGCTGTTAACTGGGCTGAGTGTGGACAGACACACTTTGTTCTAGTGCTGGGGCCTGTCCAAGCCAAACAGGACCTCGCACCTGAATTTAATCTCGGCGGTTAGTGTGAGTGTGTGTTAGGGAGGGAGTGTATGTTTTTGTGTGTACGTGTTGGGTTGAAGACCTCATCATGGCTCCACTTGGTGAAGGTGAGGCAGTGAGTGGAGAGCTATGTCTCATCTGTGTATTTGTGCACATCACCGTGGCCCATCCCCTACTCTATCAGGAGTATTGGTATTGAGGCAGAGAGGACTCTGGGTATCTGTCTGTTCACACTAAAACAGGTTTAAAAACTATGTAAACTTAACCACATTTCTTTACCTATTGCTTTAATTGAGTTTTGGTTGTTTTGTCTTCATGGTTGCCACACTGCCAAGCCATGTCAGAGCTCTGCTGTCAGCCGCTCTTCCTACTGTGAATGAGGAGCAGAGAGCAGCTCAACGTGTGTTTGAAGACAGATTTAGAGCTTAATATCAGCTCTAAGCGAGCATGTTTTCTCTCATGCACCAGAGGAGGGCTTCTCAAAGACATTGGTTTGATTCTAAGCTTATGCTCTACCAGATGTAGCTCGGTGCCTCTTGGTTTAACAGTCGCTAATTGAAACGGTTATGCAGTTTTAAATATATCCACTAGGATTGACAGGAGCTTGAAAAGATGACATGGGTGAAAGCCGAAGCCTTTCTTTGACAGTAACTACTGGAAGGCCGGATGATTCACAGTGTCTGGGCTGATTTTTCAGATAGTCACATATGTCTACCACAACGATTTCTGCCTGTTATTACTCTCTTGTTCAGCTTTGTTCAATTTGTTCACAGTGACTGATCTGTCTTTGAAGCCCTAATTCCCTCTTTCTTGACCCAGTGGTGGCAGACAGCCCGACAGTTGATATGGATCATTGAATGTTCTCTTGTTCCATCATATGTCGCTCATTTACGTTTTTCTCCCAGTATGCGAGTGCTAATATCACAGCAGGGTCGTCCCACCTCATAAACGAACGCACCCTAGCATATATCTTCCTGGAATCGCTTTAAAAATAGATCTGGGGGAGTTGTGATAATTGATGGTGTTCTAATGAGTGTGCATACCATCACCAGAGCCCCATAGTGCCCTCAGGCTATACTTTTTAGGTGTCTGTCTCTATCAGTGTGCTCAAGGACTGTGAGAATTTTCGCTTCATCTGTGCTCCAGGCGGTCTGTATTGCTGACCGTCTGCCAAGTACTCAAAAGCTAACCTTTAGGGTTTGGGAGCAGCTACATGGGAACCTGTCCACATACTTCTCAGGTTGCATCCGGCTGTTATGCAGCAGCATGGTTTTGTAGTAAAAAAATAAGTTGTTTGTTGTTCTATGAAGGAAGTTTCAGTTATTAATTATCAGTGTGCTGTCTGTAAATGTCGCTGCACAAACTGTTTTGCATACAACGAATATATATCTAATGAGTGACCATTTTGTAGTCACCTTATTATACTTTGATCAACATATGGGAAAATGCCATAATCAGTTGTATGACTGGGTATTTTTTCAGAGTTGACGAGGATCATTAGAAATGATTGATGTGCAGTTGATGAATTTCTAATGAAAACGTTTTCCCTCAGGCACTGATGTTTATTGTTTAGATGTCATGCATCTTTTTTACTCATGCATGTCAGAAGAATACAGATATTTCTCACCTCTCTAAGGTTACAAAGGAAAAGTGTGAGACAGTCTGACTGAATGTTTCAGCATGTAGGGCTTTTCCCAGTGAATCCTGTTTCTGTGCAATAAATATTTAGGTGTGTAATATTACATTTTTTTCCAACAATGGTGTATCACTGGCCATGTTTAGGAAGTGATACTAAAATAATCCTTTTTTATTTTCTCGTGAAGCACTGTAGTCGCTCTGGTGTAATGTGTGATGCTTTGTGTGAATTTCATTTAACTGAATGTACCACTAGAGGCAATATTGTGAAAGAGTGCAGGGCCCCTTTATGCCTCAGGAAAGATCTTGTCTCACAGGTCATGTCTCACACCTGCTCCCAAGAGACATCTAGGGATGAGATCTTAATGCCAGTACTGTAGTTTAAAAGCACTAAGTAATATATGGCTAAACCCTCTAACCTGGTGTGACATAACAACAATAATGTAAGGATATTGCACAGTATTTTTCTTACAGTCTGTGATTTTCTGTGTTTTACCATGCGAACATTATTCCCTCCCCTACGTTCAGCCAGTATTTGTTATCACACAGATTGCCTTATTTCAGTAGTGGTCATCTGTAGCCTGTCAGGTCAAAACACAAACTCTGCTCACTGCTGTAACCCGTTTGGCTCACCTTCCCATGCACTCATTACATCCTGTGGTATTTCCATTCCCTTCTACTGCTTTAAATAATGTCCATTTATTAATATCTAATAGGGTACTTTTTGCCTTATGTTGTAAATGTATTTTTTTTAATAAATTCTCCTTATCTATGGCAACTGGTCTCCTTTACTATGTCCATTAACACCTTTTGGTTCCAAACGCAGAAGCCCCTGGGACAGTTTTGTGGTGCCCTTCAGTGATTAGTGGCCATTCCATCACCCTGCCAGTGATTTTAATACTGAGCATTAAAACAACATCATTTCTTCACTGAAAGAAAACACCTTTTGTAAGCCTCTGCTTACAAAAGCAAGTAGTGTTTAGTTTAGACTACCCTTATTTAGTTTAAAGACGTCTTTATTTAGTTTAATAATAATGTTATCCTTATTTAGTTAATGTGTCTAGCTTTTTATTTATTAACCCTTTATATATTTGTATTGTACATTTTTCTTTTTTTACAAATTTCCTTATTTTTTCCCCTCTAATTTTAGCTTATTTATTTGAGATACTTATTATTTTTATTTCAGTTTTTCATTTTACTCAACCCATGCATGAAAACCCTTTAGCCTTGAAAGAGAAGATAGGTCTTTTTATCTCAGAGAGATAAAAGAAGAGAGATATACACTTTTCTCTTTATATTTATAAAACATCACCTTCTCTTGAAGCACTTTGATGCCTGCTCTCGAACCGACGTGTTTTCTGGACAAACAGGCAGATCTGCTAATCAGTTTACAAGATCACGTTTCTCTAGAAAACAATATTTGTTTTCAGGGTGTTTTTTGTGTTTGACGGAACATCTGCTTCTCAGACCTCTTTGACATCCCTCTTGCCTTGTTGGCCACATTTTTACAGTTCAAAATGTACTGCGTTTTATTATAATGGATAACAGTGCTGCAGCAGGCACATTGCATCATTCTGTTGTTAATCTAAACCTAATTGCTGTGGAGGGATACTAACGGTCCGTCATTGTGTAACTGAACGTCATCCACCATATGTGGATGTTATTATAAAACAACGAGAAGGATATCTGTAATTAGTTTACGTTAATATATAAAATACATGTATTTTTATATTCTTTGTTTTTCAAAATCCACAAATATGACTCTTGATGAATTAAGTTCATAAAAAATGTGCAACGTATCGCAGAATGAGTAACGCAAAAGCCATTAAGGTAGAGTATCCAAATCCACACCATCTCAGGCCTGCCTCCTACTTTTCCCTATTGGCTGTTCAATTCCAAACATTAACACTGTCTCTAAGTAAACCACTGTGTCCAAATAAGAGGAAAATATATCGTCTGTGTCTTTGTTTATTATTTCTGCCTGTTCCTGTTTTAGTGTGTGACTGTTTTTGTGTGTGTGCGTGTGAGAGAGGTAGTATGTGTATAGTGAGTTAGTTGTAACAGAGCTGTGGGCTTCTCAGTCTGTTTAAATAGCAAATTTGTATTCACACAAACACAATAACAAACTGGCACACACAAAGACGGCTTGAAAGCATTGGGCCATACTTACAGTAAATTTACATGCAGAAAAGTACACATAACAGAACAGGCAATGTCATATAATCCTAACCACCACAAACTGTCATTGCTACCCTTTCAAAAGAAAGCTGTTGGGTTTTCCCCTAATGAAAGAAAATCTAGTCTTTTGACCTCCTAATTTTCCCTCTACTTCTCTCTGAAGTTCAGAAGCAGGTTCCCTGCCATGCTTTTAAGAAAACATGAAACTGGCTGGTGAAGCAGAAGTTACCTGCATGCTTAACACTTCATCAAAAGAACTTTGAACCTTTGTATGTTTTGATTATAGATGCAATTTAAGTCTATTAGCTTCTTTAATTATAGTGCAGTTTAACTAAAGATGTATTTTCCTCTGTGTACAATTACTGTCATGTCTTTGAACTTAAATGGTTTAAAGAAGCATAGCAATGCTATTTTTCTGTATTTTGCTTGTATGATTCTGCTTCACATGGATTGACTGGACATTTTGATTGAGCTACATTATCTAGTTTTCCCCCAAATCCACCACAGTAGTTATGTCATTACATAAAACTCTTGTAAATGGTGACGAGTGGGCATCATGAGTCCTCCCAAATGAAGTATTGTACATTCTTTTTACCAGCTCTAAAACTCTAGTAACGTCTTCCATATGGATCCTGGTCCCAATGCCAGACAGACAAAGACTTGTCAGAATTCTCTGTTTGCTTCTAATTTTGGTCAGTTTTGGGTTTTGCCTTGTGGTATTCTTTGCTTTGAATTCCTTCTCCATTTTAGAAAACCGCCTCCAAAGTGTGAAAAGTTCGGCTGGATTAACTTTATCAATTCCCTGCACATAATGGAAAACCCCTGTGAGAGGACTTTGAAGTGTCACAGATGCTTTCCAAGGAAAACAGCCTCAGACCTTCTCGCCGCAGCTCTCGAGGCAAAGCGATCCACCGACTGCCTTTTATTCTGCCGTTTCTCTTTTCTCAGACCAGCAGGAACACCGCAAAATATTTAGGGTTACTATTTGATTGTCAATGACACAACATTGGCCCGATAAAAAGGCTTGTTTTAGGAAAGCGACTAAAACTGAGGTTGCTGAGATATCTGCTAGGTGTAGACTTTCTTGACTGTTGGAAAGACGTTGTAGAATGTGTACTATTTTAACTCATTTTAACTCATTTAGCTCATTTTAAGTGTAGATTTAGTCAGCTTTCAATCAAATTGCAATTTAATTGCACATTCCCATACTTTTTACCCACTTACACCCACATTCTAAGACTGTGGTCACTATTTCCAGCACGACGTGTCACAGAGTTTGCTGAGGGCAGCGCTGGACGGGGTGGTGCAGGAGTGTGTGAGCTTCGTGGGAGTGGACATTAACATCTGTTCAGAGACGCTGATGAGGTAGGGCCAAATACTTTCCAGCGGGAGTCACAACATGGCAACTTCTCACTCACCTCTGCACTACTCCTTAACGCTCTGTTTAGTCTGACACCCTACACATAGCACACACACTCAAAAGCATGCAGCGTAACATTTTTTCACATGCCCACTACGCACAAACATTGTGATCTACATACACAAACATTGCTGTTCTCCAACATATTCTCAGATTGAGATATATAGCCTCCAATATTAGTCACACAAACTTATGGAAACATTGAAATGCACCCATTGCTTATACAATGAAAGTAAATCTACTAGCTGCTCTGCCTAATTCCTTGTAGGATTTTGTGAGTAATTTTCTACGGAAAACGTGGCGTGGAACAAATTTACGAAATAAAACCTGGATCGTTTTTACATGCCACTCAGTGCGCTTTAGAAATGTTAGTTTTCACTTACACAGATTATTCTTGAGTCCCACACTCAACTTTATAGAGGCTGGTGTGTTTACATAAGTGCATTTAAAATAATTGATGAAGGGGGACTGACTTTTATCTTTCATCAATACTCAAAATTCAGATACATGTAAGCATTAAGTTAAAAAGCGACTGCTGTATGTAACTTTCAGTGCTTGGGAATTATTGCACACATACATACACACATCATTATTGTGAGCTGGAAAGTGGTGCAGTGGCATTAGGAGGGCTGGGTTAATGCTAGTGAAGTAGGCTGGGATCAGGTCATCTGTTTACCTGACTTTAAATGAGCTCTCAGTAGCAGAGCTCCAGACGAAGTGTTCATGGCTCCAGTATTATTCGCCCCTTATTTATATGCGATGACATATAGTGTTTACATAGCTGCTTTGGGGGAGCTGCCACTTCGAATTGCCCATACTGGGTCGCAAAAAACTTCTCAATGCCTGTCTGTGTTTCATATGAAAAGGTCAAAAAGATTATGAGATTTTGGGCGTCCATTTGGTAATTCGTTTGGAAAATGTTCACAGTATTTTACTAATATCTGACTCCTTATTTGTGAATATTTAGGATTTTCCATTCATGGCCTTGGGTGGACATAAAAAGTATTTTTTTTTTCCTAGAACGTGCGGTTAATGCAGGGTATTGATATATGAAGCATATGACTAATTCCAAAAACAAACAGCAGTTAAATCAATGCAGTTAAGCAGGAAGATACGAGGGGTTAAGTTTAGGATTTTTGAACAGAATATGTCACATCTCTGCTTAAGAATCAGACACTATAGCAACCTCAGGTAAGACATTTCATTGCATACAGTACAAAAATTTTTTGGAGAAAAAGTCCAAAACAACAGCTGATAAAAATGTAAGGCCTTCAGTTAATCCAGAATACAAATTGAAATTAGTGTGATGCCAGTCAGTACACACCTGAGACACATTCAGAATGCACTTTTATCTTAAATGTTTACATAGGTTTTGTGCTTTTTGTGCTTTCAGGCACATAGCAGGTCTCAATGCAGGGCGAGCTCGAAATATCATGGAGTGGAGAGAAAAGAACGGACCTTTTCTCAACAGAGAGCAGCTAAAATTGGTGAAAAGCCTGGGCCCTAAGAGCTTTCAGCAGTGTGCTGGCTTCATCAGGATCAACCCTGAGACAGTACGCAGGTATGATTCTTACTCTCCCTTGTAAGTCTGGGTCAGAGTACTGGTACACATGTTCTTGTACCAAGCCACCTTTATTTTATCTACTGTGTGATTTTTCACGTCTATGAAGTTTAAATGCAAAGCTTTTCTGGCATAGATCCTTATATAATGTTAATTAATTTGATTTATACTTTTACAATTTCTATCATGTTATTACCTGTTTTATTTTATATACTACATTCATGATACCCTGCCTGCAGGATTCTTAAATGTTTAACTTCAGTTTCAGGTGTTTCATTGTGTATTTGTACTTCTGTTATGCAGTTACAACCCTGAAGGGAACAAAGAACTTCATGTTCCTCAGAAACAGACCATTGAGAAGAAAAAGGTTAAAGCCTCTGGTAGCATCTCTAACCAGTTTAACCTGCTGGACCAAACCTGCATCCACCCAGAATCCTACAGTATCGCCCTGAGGTGAGAACAGAGCGCTGCATTGAACTATCGCATTACTTTGCCACTGCAGACGATCATTGGATCTGCTTAAGGACTGACCCGAGCAGTAGCGTGTGCGTGTGTTTACATCAAGTGGCAGCATCTGGTCCTGTGTTGCTGGGTGCAAGAGGGCTGTACTGCAAGCTGCTGCCACTTATATGAAAAGCACATTCAGCATGCGCTCAGGACTCTGGCAGTGAATGAAGCTCTCCCTGCAGCTGTGCTGCTCAAGTCTGTTTAGACTACTCCAATCTGACACTTGTGCCTGTTGCTTCCAGAAGATGTACGCATGGATGCCCTGTGGTTTGGATGCGCCTGTGTGCATGACAGCTGCGAGTTAAATCAAAGTCGGTGTGTACATGTGAAAGAGGTTTTTTGTTTTTTTTTATTTAATATGAACTATGAGCACAGCAATCCGATGCTGTGGAATTTGGAGGAGTCATTGCTGAATGGCAACTATAATTTAGGAAAAAGACATTCATTCACTGCCTGTTACTCATTTCTTTAATTTCCACTGAACAAGAGCTCCTATTTTGGTATTAGATGTAGCGCAGTGCGTGCACTAATGCAGATACGCTTAATTTATGTCACTGTGTTGCATGTAAATAATTTGTGTGTACCGATATGCATGAAAATACAGTTTACAGTGTCTACAAGGTCTGAAACTACTTTGAAATACATTGTTTTATGGCAGGGGGATAAATAGAAAGTTTATGATTTTTTTTTAAATGAAGAGGAAAGATGTTTTATTAATGCAGTGTGACCTAATATAATATTATAAGAAAATCTGACACTATGCAGGTTGCAAAAAATGTCTTTGCACAAAAGATCAGATTTCCTTGCTTCCATTGCAGCATGTACTTGCTTAACTAAGCCTGGGATAACATGGATCATTAGGTTTTGCACAAACTTATGGAGTCCATGCCAGCTTGAGTTCATACTGTCATGAAATCAAATTGGGGCATGTCATCTGAGAGATTCAAAATAATTTCTCTATTAAACTGCACAAAATATTGAAACATTTTCATTAATGATTTCAGGATTTTGGACCCCACTGTATATGCATGTGTGACCCATGTGTGTGAGTGTGTGTGTTTGTCCGTCCACATATTCACTGCCTGATCTGTCGTCAGAGGCGCCTGCAGGGGTCAGAGGTCTAATAAAGCCACTTAGGGGCATAGAGTGGGGGAATAATCACCCTGTCATATCCTCCCTCCTTTACTCTCCTTCTGTTTGTTTTTATTTCTCTCTGTTAGGCTTCATTTCCAACTAAACCAGGCAGAAAAGCCTCCCTCACAGTCCCCTGTATTATCACCATGCTCTATCGTTACCAAATGCTGCACTAATGGATGTTGCTCCACTCCAATTGTCATCATGAGCCCAGGCATATTTTTCTTGGAGTAACATGATTTGATTAAACATGGCCACCAGCAGTGTTGAGTTGGTAATGTAGCGGCTAGCTAATGTAGCAGCCTTAAAACAAGGGTTTTTAGGGGCTTGGAAGGAATTCTGGGTATTGCTAATAAATTGTATCAAATATGTTGTGAGCTTCAGCCAGAGTTGACCTCCTGAGTCTAATGATGCTAGCAGAACATGTGAGCAATGGCTTTATAATGATGATGACAAGCTTGACAGATTCCCAACAATCTGTAGCCCATTTCTGAACTGGTTTCATCACTTGGGTTAGAGTGTCCTCTAATTCACCAGTTCTCTCTCTCATTCCCTCACATCTTATTGAGTACAGACAGCCCACCTCATCAGCCCTTTCACTTTCTCTTATTCACTGCCCCATTCATTCCAGCTTTTAAATATGGATGGGATCTATCATTTATTCACTATTGTGATTCTTAGATTTAAGATCCACACACAAACGTTCATTCACGTTTTTAATAATGCTAGTTATTGAAAATTTTACACAGGACACAATACATTACAGATAGAGATAGGGGCCATGGTATGTGCATCTCTGCAAAAGTGCCACACTATATCACATGCTCTAAGGCTGAACAGTCTTGTGTATAGCTATTGGAAACAGGGTATGCTGATTGACAATGACAAATTTAAATGCACTCTTATACACTAAATATGCCTCTGATTTTAGGTGATTGTACATTTATTCAGTTTGTTTTGGCTAGTCAGAGTAAACATAATGCAAGCTTTATCTAAAATATTTACATAGAATCTGGAAACAACACAAAATTCACTAAATCAATTTAAAATGTAATATTATGAAATATATTATGAAATATATTTTTCACATGTTGGCACCATAAACTGAGAATTCGATATTGAAGTTGTTACAGAAAGTGGCTTAAATCAGTCACACATTTTGCCTGTGAAAACACGCAGCTTGTCTTCCTCCATTTTGTGGGTGATTTTGTTGCACGATGGGCTCTTTTTGCGAAGCGTGGGCCAGCAGACGGTAATGGTGGATCATGTTGCTTTAATGTGATGAACTTGATATCCTAAGCCCCACCACTTGGAATCACTTCCCACACATACACACACAAATACACATTCGCAATATGCAGTGTTGACCCCCCGATGGATCATCTATAGAATTTAAGTATTAGTTGTGGAACAAAGGCTGTAGTTTGTTTTATTGTAAACCTTCTCTGGACATGTAAAAAATCTCCAAAATACCACCATTTCAGTATTAGAATATTTAAGGTTATTTTAACCTAATGCCACCTAAAAAGTACAATGTAGGGAAATTTCCAGCTCAAATGCTTTTAAACGCTTTGGCCCATTTGTCTGCTAAGCTTTCATTGTTTTTCTTTTCATTTACACACTTTTTTTTTACAATATATTTGATTGCTAAATTGATTGCTAGGACTACTTGACTACTGACCTTTGCATCCAAAGCAACTTGTAATTTTATAAAGACACTGAATCAAATTACTAATAATGTTTAAATATCTTTAAATATATTTGTGTGTGGGCAGGTTATGTAGTAGCATAGTCGGTCTTGTCATTGCTCAGCTCTCAAGTCAAGAGTGGTTTATAGATCCTGAGCACCACATCCAGCACAAAAACAGCACTATTATGTAAAAGATGTATCTTGTAATTACGGTAATTCTGACATGATGTGAATGCCGCATTAGTTCAAACTGAACAAAATCTGGTTCAGTCACTGAATCAGCTGATATCAAATGTCACCAGTTTTATCTCTTACATTCTTTAATGATAAAAAATTTACTTTAGGGGACCACACACTGAAGCAACCTCATTGTGTCTGGATAGCCTCTATCTCTGCGCCCACCCAGTAGCTTGCGATTTGTGGAACTGGGGCCTCCTCTGTGCAACTCCTCAGAAGAGCTGCTTTTCATTATGCCCAGAGGATAAAGCAGACTCTGCGCTCCCTGATCCAAGAGAGCAGCAGCCTTGGTACCCCCTAAACACTAACACACCAGAGGGTAATATAAGCCCAGCTGAGACCCCCTCCAGAAACCTGAGCCTTAAGGCCAATCACCCATCACCACCACACTTACAGTGTAGCTGTTCATAAATCACTCAAAGTTCAGCTCTTCCTCTCTTCCTCTCTTTTCTTTCCTTCTGCCCATTCTGGCACTGCTGAGGGACAGCTGGTGAGAGGCACAGTGTCCCTTAAGAATATCACTGAAATCTTGTGACGTCATACCAGTACGGCTGGAGGATGATATGTACTGCAGTTGCTTTTGAATAGCATGAGCGCTTGAGTGATTTGTTAAAATTGGTACAAGTACTGGGGGCAGGTATATGTGTGAGAAACATTTAAATGCAGGTGTTCTCAGGACATTGAAGGCTTGTGCCTAAGTAAGATAATATGTGCTATGAAGTTTAATTTCCATGATTTGTAAGTACGGCTGGATTGTTGCTGTTGCTTTGGGCCTGTGGGCTGCAGAACATGCAACATTGCTTGCATGTTCTGTAGCTCTTGCAGCTCTTGTTGAATTTCTGAAACTTCCGCATTGGCCTGCGAGACAAGCTGGAATTCATCAGCTGTATGTGTGTCTGCATTTTCGTCACCTCATAACTCTAAGACTCAACAGAGAGAGTATGTGATTATTTTTGTGTTTCACTGTACCTAGTTCTGCTCTAGAACTGCTGGTTGTTTCAAAGTAAGCATAAAAGGCATTGAACTTCTGTATTATCTCAGATTACTAATGAAAACTGATTATGTACTACTAACAACAATAGTGGTGTTTGCTAGGGCGAGTGTTAGGGTTTGTTCTAACCTCCTAAGCCTAAGTATTAACCTTCTGCATGTAACTCATCCCACATTGTTTGTGCTGGAGATGCTAATCATACCTCAGATCTTACAGTGTGTTGGGGATTGGTGTGCTATTGCTTTTTAAGTTTGAAGGGATCAAACTTATGATTTTCATTTGGCTGCATGATAAAATGGGCAAAAAAATGCTTTAGACATACATTGAAACCAAGGCAATATATAGGGAACAAAATATACAGAGCTGAGGGGGGACTTTTGATTTGGACTAGTAATCACCTGGCAACACCTTGGCAACCACCCGCAACCTTTAGAAACCTCATAGTAATCAGCTAATAACCACTCAAAACACTATAAGTGCATAGCAATGCCCTGGAAATATAAAAATCTAGTTTGTTTAGAAATGCTGTCTTTCAAAAGCTACGCTAAACTATATCTCACATTATTTTTTTGTGCCTAGCCAAAATGAGTGATGCAAGAATTCTCAGTTTAAGAGAAATCTTGAATCTCATTGCTGGGATGTTGACGTGGATCTGTGTATGTGGGATGGGAACAGGCATGTATAGCCACAGCTGCAGCAGTGTTTGTACACAGAGTTTAGAATTACACATTACCCCATCAGCATCCCTCCTGTTAGCTATACACTTATCAGGAGGGTGAGTCAGGAAGGAACAATGATCCATATGTATGTGTATCTATATGTGTGAGCTTGGGACAGTGCAAAATTGTCAGGATACATACAAAAGAGTGAGTGTGAGTTGATTTGCCTTTCGCTGTTGCTGTCATGTCCCCTGTCTGCTGCAGGAAATGGGTGGGACTTGAACCCACCTGCCCTGTCAGTCACACAGAGGACAGCTGCGCTGGCTGGCTGGCGTCAGGCTGTCACGACGACGGCCATCCATCAGCAAGCTGGCTCAGCAGGTCCGCCTTCTCTCCTTGCCAAAACTCACATTCCAATAATACCCTGGACCCCAGCATTCCTCTGCCACCTATGGACAGCTTGACCTCCCTCTTAGTCCATGCCACAGGCTTGTTGCACACTCCAGGGCATAATGTTTGTCCCTGTATAGGTTATACCGCTCATTTGAATTGTGTTTTGCTTGAAACTTATCATTTGGAAACATGCTTTGAGATTTAATGCAGGCACTATGAGGGATAATGAACTGACCTTAGACAATTCACTTATATATGAGTATTCACAGTCTTCAAAGTGATTTATGTCTTGGGCTAGGAGAAATATTTAAATAGCAGATTTAACTGTTCAAATGTATAATTCATAATCACAGTTTGAAATTAATTCACGTTCTCTAGCATATTTATTTTTATATAGCCCGGAATTAGGTTGGAGTCTGAGCAATTCATCACCGTTAAAGTTCATGGTCATGAATATATAGACTCATCTTGAGCCAGAGCTTATGGCTTGTGCCAAGTAATTGGCCCTGTCTGGATCTTTTTTGATGGATATGTTTGGTCTGTGAGTGTTCCTGCTTCACTGCTCAGACCTCAGCACAAACCCTCTCCTTAACATATGATTCTTGCAAAGCAGTTAGATTTATGGAGGGAGATGGAGTCTTCATCTCTGGGACTCTAGAAATCAAGATTTAGGGCATAATTAGTCTCACCCTCCCTCCCCTATCTCCCTCCTCACCTACTTTCCTCTCCACCGCTCTGTGTGTCGGCCTTCAGGCTCCTCGCTGCATCAAGGTGCTGGGTTCTGTGAAGAACTATTAAAAAGCCATTCATTAAAGACACCACCTCCCATAGACCTTAGAAGACCTCTCTATCATAGCGCAGCTTCTGAATCTAGCGTGCATGTTTCTATGTGCAGTTTTCCTGAACAGGATACATTTACAGAAACCACACTGAGGTTTCATATAAAACATCCTACCCGTGCTTATTAAATGCACTTTTTTGTCATTTATTTCTACGCCTGCTACTATTGTAATTTATAGCTCTTTCTCTCTCACTCCAGGTTCATATCTCAAATTGGGGGCAGTTTGGATCAGCTGGGCAGTTCTGCACTCACTCACAGAGTTAAGAGCAGTGTTAAAAGCAGTAATCTGGATGTCTTGGCAAAATCTCTGAATACCACATCTGAGACTGTACAGCTTATTGTGGACGGACTCACTCAGCCACCTGGTTTTGACATACGTCAGGGTAAGAATCAGTGACATACCCACACTGCCACACAGTTGAAGCTTGGTATTTGATTAAAAACATAAATGGTGGGAACTTTGTTATTTAAAGACATTTAAGGTCATTTAAGACAAAAAACAAATTAAGGAGCAAATGCATTTTTATAGTGCCACCTAGGGGTGGGTGGTATGGCTAAAATTATATATCATGCTGAGTAATATGGTAGTTACAACATGTTACTGGGAATGTAACTAAAGCAGTACAACACATAAACAGAATACAAAATAAGTGCCTGGATGATTCAAACTTTGCAATGTGGTTAGTATCATACAACAGCAATTAGTATCAAACAGATGCTTTTATTGTACAGTACATCAGGAAAATGCACAAATTGAGGTTTTGGAGTTTATTACCAGCTTAGCATAATACAAACCAAAGCTGACAAATCAAAGTACTGCCCCGACATTGCTGCAACACACACAGATCAGAGACAATGCTGGCATATCTTGTCCTTTCTTTCACTGTTTTCCCCTGTTTCTCTCCCTCCCTTCCAACGATTCCTCTCCTGTCTCTCCAAGACAAGTTAGTCTCTTGTCTGTGAGATGACTGGGAGGTGCTCCAGGCTTTTGAAGTCTTGCCACGTAAATTGGGGGAAGACCCATATTATTAAAGCAGACCTGCTGACAGATATATCATTAATGAGAGAAAAAGCTGCTTTAAAAAGCAAATCAGAACAGCCTTGATCCTAGCTCTAAAATCCCCCAGTGACTCTCTAAGAGTGAATAAAAACTACCAAACAACAAACGTCCCTTCTGGTTTTAATGTTACGTTCAGACATCTGAGAAGACATTGTTTTCTTTCTGCGGGTGTTAATAGTAAATGTTATGTTTCATTAAAGATGACAAGATTATAATTGAGATAAATGTCCTAACGTGTTTTAAGGGTTGGGAAACAGAGTTCATTATAGGCAGAGAGAAGGTTTTCTTTGGTAACAGGATGGGGTTTTATTTTCCGTACTTGGAAAGATTATGATGGCGCTGTTCGTTAAAGTCGAATTAACAATGAAACTCTGGTGGGGGAGAAAATGCTATTTGCCGATATTGTAGACATAACTCAACCTGAAAAGTTGATGTGGTTAGTCGATTGTAAAAGAAAACGTTCCGCCAAAATTCTTTGATCATATCTGAATGAGGTGGTTTTTCAAATGTGTCCATCTAGTGTGCAATATCATGTTTAAACACATCATTGATTGAGACCATTTGCACCTTGGGTTTCCGGGTGTTCCAGAGGGTGAGATGTCACTGGGAGTGGGTCAGAATGTTGTGCAGTAGTTGGGACACCAGCTCTCTCATCAGAGGGCTGTAGGCTCACTTCCCCTGGTTGAAGGCCTGACGAGTTCTGATCTGCAGCCAGCTGTATAAATAACTGCCATGTGAGCTGCGCTCTAAGGTAAGGTGTCCCGGATAAGAATAATCAGAGATGAATGTTTCCTGGATGGCAGCGCCTGCTGAGAGACCATGTTTATGTAAAAAGCACCTCCCAATGAAAATCACTCAAAAAACAGACAGAAAGAAGTCTGAAGGAGAGGTATGAGAGGCCTGGAAATGCCTTTTGTTTTAAATCATTAATGGTGGCTTACCTCTCATTTCTAACTTTGGAGCTTGGATCAGTTTTGGGCGGAGTTCCTTACAGAAGAGCAAGCTAATGTCAATCTCGTCCATTGGAAAAAGGCAAAATCTGTTTTAACATTCTCTCTGTCCCTCTTTTTTCCATCATTGTTTCTTTCCTTTTTATAATTTTTTTTTTTTTACCTCTGTTTAGATTTTGAGCAGGCAGACTTCAAGCGAGAAATTGTGTCTATGAGTGACCTTCATGAGGGAATGGTACTAACGGGGCGTGTAACAAATACTGCATTATTTGGAGCTTTTGTGGACATTGGAGTTGGACGTTCTGGCCTCATCCCAAAGCGTTACATCACGGCTGATAAAGTTCCTGCTGACAGGAGGAAAGACAGCCTAGCTCTCGGTCCAGGTGAGCGGGTGGAGGTGCTGGTCAGAGAAGTGGATCTTCAGCGGAATCGGATCACTTTGGACCTCATTAAGGTTCTTAGATAAGGCCAATCAAAGGAAATTAAATAAAAACTTACTGCAGTGATGATGGATGCTTTAAAGAATGTTTGTATTTGAAACGTTTGAAATATTTTGATCTATGTCTGATGGAGCCCCTTATTTCAAAAGTTTTATAACTTCTGTTCTTCATACAAATATGCTGTTCTTCTGTTCTGTTTTGCCTCAAACATTCAATCAGGAAAATGTCTTTAATGTCATTAAAGATGGCATGATTATAATAGAAATTAATGTCTGAATGTGTTTTAAAAGTTCTGTACAGTAAATGCAGAGTAAAGATCTGTATTGGGTAACTGGGGATCTGTATTCATATTAGAAGTAGATGATGGTGCCTGAAGTTGAATTTACCTTGTAGGAAAAGACGTTAGAAGAATGGTCTATAAACTGTCTTATGTTTTAGTTTTAACCCACTGTTACTATCATGTTCAAATCTTTAAGGTGCCTTAGACGTGATTGAGGCATATGATGTAGACTAACTGGATAATGTTGCCATGGAACACTTGGATGCAGTCACAGATGTTACCCCACAGAATTCAAGCCTGTTTGACTGACAGCCACTTCAGGCAGAGAGGAGGGGGTTGTAAAAACAGCTGCCACCCTCCAATATGACTAGAGGCCATGGGGAAAAACTAAACCTAATTATCCATGGCTAGCCACGTGCTAATGAGCTACTTCAAAATTAATCCCATACTCCCTCATCTCTATTATCTAATCTGTTTGTGTTTATATGACACAAATAAAAAAATTGATAAATAAGAAACCTGATGTGCCCCGAGCACTTAATTTAAACCACAGGGAAAGAATTCCAAATGAGTGTATGATATTTACATTTGCCATGTTGCTTTGTATTATGAAGAAGTCTCATCAGAACTGAGCTGCAGTGGAAGAACACAAACCTGGCGAGAATCAATTGTTTTTGATTTTTGTTTGAAGTAAACAACTTTAATAAAATGGAACATTTTCTAGTTTTTCACTAGCATTGACTAGAATTGACTTTTTCCCAGACTTGTAATTGTCCCGTAATTCATAGCAGAAGCCAGTTGGCATTTTCTGGTCAAAGTTTTTTTGCTTTACATATTAGCCTATAGTATTGATGTGAAATTTTGTTGTATGAATGCATGAATGTATATGTTATCAACAAAGTGAAACACATGCACACATATCCTCTCTTTGAAGGACATTTTCATTTTAATGCCGCAAACCACAAGTTTCTATTTCTCCTTTTTCTGGATGGAATTAAACAGGTAGTGGGAAAAGGAAAATGCATTTAGATAAATTATGGAAAAACAGAAATGATCTATGTTGTGAATCATTTTTGAATGTCTTAATTCTTTGAATTTTGAGTAAACATCTTTTGTCTCATATTCCTCATGAATGCGTGTCTGTGATGCAAAATCTAGTTGAAAGAACATAGGTCACAATTTTGGGGGGTTTCCTAATTTCTCTGTTAAACAAAAAGTATGTTTTAGTTAAAAACATTTTAAGAAATTAAGAAACCCCCCAAAATTGTGACAGATGTTATTCTACTAAATGTAGAAAAAACTGGAATAGCCAGACCTGGGAATAGAGATAGACATAGGGGTATCTCCATTTTTGGTCATATAGTGAATTAACTTTAGCTGATAGAGTACTCAAAAGCCTAAAATGGTGTGTAAAATAAAGGAGACATCAAAAAAAGGGGCAGTGCTAGAACAATTTGAAAGACCCTAGTAGGAATGGAGCATCTTTTTTGATCATCATGAGCGCCTCCAAAATAAGTGTGTCCAGTCTCAACCACAAACGTGAGTCAAACAGAGCTACAGACAATTATGTGGAAACAACGGCACCACCTCCTTGCAGAACCCATTGAGTTCATTGGTAGAGCCAATACTGTTGCCCTGAGGATTCCACACAGACCATGTAGGTGTCCTTGGTCTGCGCTGTGCTATCAAAAATGCTCTGCTGATTTTGGATGCAGGTTCGAAGCCATGCATTCACTTTTCTCATTTGTTTTCTGGACAAAACGATGCATTTCTCTGCTATTGTGATTGGAAATGTTGAAGTCTCACTGAGAAAGGCTGAGGGGGAACAGGCTGGTCTACCCCGATGTCTTTGGGGGCGTGTGTTTGCCTGCTCTCATTTACAGATGTCAATCTCAGTTGTCACAGATGAATCTCTCAGCTCTTGTTTGACTTCACAGACCTCATCAGCCCCCCTGAATTTTATCAGGGAGCCACATGTCCTACAGTTAGATGTGAACGTGTGCATGCACATGCTGCTTTTTATTTGTTAAAACATTTTTCAATCTTTCTGCCTTACATGGTTGTTCTTTAGCTAAATTAAGAAAAGCAAAGGGCTTGCACATCATTTAAACTTCTGTTCCAACTACGCAATGTCTTTGGCTTTGGATACATGTGGAGCAGGAGTTAGGCTTCAGGCACTTGATGATGTGATAAATGCAAAAACCCAGGGCAATGTACAGAACCACTGTAGCCAAGGTCCAAAATTAAGACCAAAAGCCAAATCCATGTGAATTTTGGCTTGAGCAATAAATAAAATGAATTTACTTGCCAGTTGGCCAGAAACTTTATTGGGAACTGCAACATAATACATGGCTTAAATCAAATTGTAACAGCAATAATCGGAGTCTCACTGATGTAAGTGTTGAGTTTCAGGACATACAATGTATAAACAGTCTACTAAAGAAAACCTCTGTAGCGACTCAAGCATCTTCACAGTATTAAAAACTTAATTTGGTTGTCACTACCAGAATTTTTAAGCAGTAAATGTGGTTGTATAATGCAGTTGTCATTCCTGTAAATAAGCAGTATAAAGTGTGGGACTAAGCATTTAGAAAAAGAGAGATGTGAAGGAAGGCTGAAGGAAACAAATGGAAAGTAAGGAAATGCAAACTCTTTCACATTCACATTGTACACTAGGACTATGTGCATACATAGCCAATAATACAGCTATTTTGACCTGAAGAATTCTACTTTCAATTTGCTTCCAGTTTCCTATATAGAAGAATGAGAGCCATTTAAAAGGACTTGCGTCAAAGAGACTCTGTACACTGTGCATAGCAGCTCTCCAGCCAGGAGCTGAACACTTCTCTCTATTCAATAAACCAAAGACACTTCCCACAACTTCCAGAACCAAAGACAACTTCCATATTTGAAGAGTGCTCCAGCTGCACCCATCAAAACGCAAGAAAATTATACCACTAATATGCATTGACATTGACTTCATAATTTAATTATTCAAAACCCTGTTCAGTACACTTGTAAAAGCTTCATACTGGTTCGGTGGATTTCCCGTTGAAGCCAATATTGCGGTATGGTACCAGTGAAATCTAATTAGGCTTCCATTCTACAGAAGGAAAGCACTGGAATTTTGCTGCAAAAGTACTTTGTGTTGCTCATGAGAAGTGAGTTTATACGTCTCTTTAGAGAGTTCACTATGTTCCCAATGTTAGTTTTTGCATGAGTTTCCATTACTCCACTGGGAGAAAGATGGTTTGTTCTTGTCTTGTTATGGAAATGAGAGTGAGTGGCCATAAGCTTTTCTATGGTGCTTTTCAATAGGAATAGGTTTTAACTTGTTCATTGTGTTGACAGTGAGCAGTAAATGATGACTATTTCTATTTGATAACAGAATGTGTGTTTACAGACATTTAAACTGCAATATAAAATACTTCCCTGTGCTCTGGTCACGCTTGTTCTCTCATACTCAGTTCCTACTCATCAGCTCTCGGAATGCCTGAGGGCAGAGGAATGGCTGTTTGCATTAGGCTGCACCTTGTCAACAGAGCTTATAAAAGCTGTTGTCACCAAATGAGTGTGATATCAAAACCTCAACACAAGCATTAGATTAGCAGGTCCATGGAGAGACCCCCTCTCCCTAGAGCCCCCCCATCCTCCAACCCAACTGAAACTCATCTTGGTCCCTCTTTGGCGACCATTAGACTAACTCTGTTACCCAGACTGTGTATCCCCTGCAGCCCCTCAGCTTATCTCCACTAAGTGGATAATGTCTTTAGACTGATTATGAGAGTGAAGGATGCTATTGAAATGGGGCCCTGAAGCACTGAGCCCTTTTCAGGCCAAATATTTTCACAGTCGTCCAGGTGTTCCACTCCAAGGGGTGGGAAATATATAAAAGTGGGTGGTGATTCAATAAAATGATTGATACAAATATGAAGAAAGACATTTCACTTTTTCATTCAATGATGAATTCAATGGCAGATTATATTAGTATTCAATGGCATATTCAATTATATTTTATTAATGGCATAGTTGACCCAAAAATGAATATTTAACTCTCATGTTGCTTGAAACACTTTTGCTTTCCTTGTGTTATGTAGCAGCATGTCAAAGCTGTGTTTTCTGTACAACAGCTGTGGACAGTACTGTGGCTGTCAAACTACAAATCAAAAAAGTACTATAAGTTGGATAGTTCACCAAAAATGAAATTTTTATATCATTTACTCACCCTCATGTCATTCCAAACCTGTAACCTGAATTAGTTTTTTCTTCTGTGAAACACAAATTAAGATATTTTGAGAAATGTCTTTGTGTCCATACAATGGAAGTCAATCTGTGTCAATGTTGTTTGGTTAACAACATACTTCAAAATATCTTTCTTTGTTTTTCTCAAAGCAAAAAGGTCATACAGGTTTAGAAGGACATGAGATTAAGTAAATCATGCAGAATTTTCATTTTGGGTGAACTGTCTTTTTTAGGTTTAACCAAATCTAGAGACAACAGCTGCAGTTCTTTCAACCAGCACACATTCAATTAAGTTTTGTACTTCTTGTTTGTTGTAGGGATCTTGCCCGTCACATGTATATCCCACAATTTCTTTTCCTACAGTCCAACAATTCTGTGAATTCTCCCTTTAGAAAAAAACTCAGTAGAACTCAGTGGACTCAGTAGACCTCTTCCTTTACCCGGGTCATCAGTGTAGACCCCTAATTCAATGTGATTGGCAGGTCTGGATAGGATGTTGTGTTTTCACTTGCCCTCACCTCATTGGTCCCCTGTAATGGGAAGCTTTTATCAGTGAGACTTTCTGTAGACCTTCTGACTTTCTCACGTCTCTCATTTTGTAGGTTACTTCATATCCACAGATCATATTCAGCCACCGGAAGGAAAAGGGGGTGCACACAGGGGGAAATACCCATAATGCTCATAGAAACATACAACACCATGGCCCAACATAAAAAGGTTTGTTGTTACAATACATTTTGTTACTAATTTGGAGCATATGTATTGTTATAATATAGGTCTACATTGAATTAAAATGCTTAGCTGAGTAATTGTTTTTATTTTTTAAGGCAAAACATGACAAGACAGCTTTTATCTCTTATTATTACAAAGTAGTTTCCCAAAGTAGTTTTCCATCATTCAGCATTATGACAGAGGCCTTAGTAGATTTATGTTGAACAATCAACAGATCATACATGTTCTTTGATATTAAATCCTGTTCATGGCCTAAAAGCATTGAACCTGTAACAATTTGAAAACTTTAAAAATCATTGTTAGCCGCTGTGCAGTTTCCTTAAAGGTCCATGTCTTCACAGATGGAGATGCGTCTTTAGTTTGTACACATTCATCCCAAGTTTTCAATAAAGTTGTTAGTAGGTAAGCTATTTTTGATAAATGTTACAAAATCACATTTCCCTCACAATATTTTGGAGATCCATATATGCATTCAGCATTTTCTGTCCCCTGTTTACAATGAGTAGAACTAGTGATGCAGAGAGTCTGCATTACTAGTTCTGCTGAACATAATCGGTTTGCTATTCAGTCTGCGTTATTTGAGCGGATCAATCACCATAGAGAGCAAGAGTCGCACTGGATGTGCTGATATTTACCTACAAGCAGTTGATGTCAAACCTGCAAAAGTATTCAGTTGTTTTCCAGCAGCGAAGATGCTTGTGAATGACTGTAGTGCAGGTAACCTAGAGAATCAATGACGTTACACGATGAAAGTACCAAAAAGCACAATGATATTGTCATGTTTTAGGGCATGCACCACGGTAGTACCATAGTAGATATCAAGTACAACTTATTTTTCTGTTATACTTCTTTTGGAGGTTTCTGAATGCATTGACTCAAATTGCTGATGACTAGTTTTAATATTTATAAAAAAAATAAGCAGCCTAAATGTGGCAAGTCCCATAAGACTTTTAGTTTGTAGTGTTACTAGCTAACACTACAATAAACTACTGTAATATGCTATAATAAAACTACTGATAATAATAGCTTAGCTTAGATAATTTTTTTAGTAGTAAGTTTTTAGTAGTTTGTAGTTAGGTTAACTAAATGAAGAAGCTTACTCAACACTTTTTTTTTATTTTACTTTTCATTATGATGTTTAGATTACTATGTTGTGAGTGGTGCACTTGGCTGTGCACAACCAACACACTGGCACAGTGTAAGGTTGACAAGAGTTACCAGGTTTGCTTTTTGCCAGGTCGTTGCTTTGCTGTTGCTAAAGTGTTTTGAGGGGTTGTTAGTGTATGGCTATGTTTTGCATGGGTGTTTTGTGTTGTTGCTAGGTTTGTACTTACTGTGTGAAGTCAGAAGAGCTCATTTCTAAGTCTCCAATATTCTGTCCCTAGATGGTTGTAGATCTGTACTGTTTCCTGTTTTATCATGCAGCAGGCGAAAGTCAAAAATGTGATGTAAGTGTAGCTAAGTGGGCGTTTTAATTTTAATTAGAGCCAAGTGAAACGCATGCAGAGGATTGTGGGATTGAGAAGGTTCTGTAGCAAGCTTGGAGAATATCAAAAAAGATGAGAGGCATCAGTCACTGTGAGGCTTAGCAACTAAATGTCTGCACATCTGTAGCATTGTGTGGAATAAATTATGACTTTAGGGCCTAACCCTAAGTATGAGCAACAATGGTGATGCTTGCCTTAGCAAGCACCATTAATAAAGTCCCCTGTAGCCTGTAGGCTTCATTGTGAGCAGTCGTGGTGACAAAACAGAATGTGTCCTGACGTGCCTCTATGATACCTATGTTGGCTGCCAGGATATGAGACATGCTGAGTAATTACCTTTCATTTAAGATATTCAACTTCTAAACAATAAGGAGTAATAATACCTTATTAATGTCAGACTGGCTTGTCAAATTATGACAGATTTACCGTTTAAACAATACCACTGGCGCTCGAAAGCAGACCTGCCCAGAGACGAGCAGTCTGTGCTCGGGCTGTGTTTCAACTCTGTTACTGCATCACACTGAAAACTTCTTCCCATGTCACACTTCCATAAACCCCAGTGCTGGCCTGCTCTCAAATCACATGACTCTCGAAGGAGTTCTGACTGTTTGATTTTGATTTGTGGGTAACAGTTTGCTTTGACAACAAAATGAAAGCTCTTGGACACCCATAATAAACTTAGATGAGATTTTTGACTCGGGCAAATATCAAAATTTGTCTGGTTTGATGTGATGCTGTTTTCTTAACTTTTAAAAAGCTTTTAGTTTAATTGCTGACTTTGCGTTTTGTTGATTTATATCTTTTTACAGCAATTTACAGAAAAAAAACTATTTAAAATTCTTATGTGGTTATGGTGTGGGCGTGTCTGTGGGTAAGCATGGGTGCCTGTTTCTGTGTGCATTCATTCAGGGAAGTAGGAAGGAAGGAGACAGTCTATTTAACTGTAGTGCTGCTTGGCCTATAACACCTTTAAGACTGATGATAATTTATTTTTCCCAATGGCCAGCAATTCAGGAACAGAAGGGAGACAAGCCTGTCATCAGGAGCTTTCAATTATTTTCACATTTAGCTGTGCCCCTGGCTCAGCAAGGCGCTTATTTAGTACAAGTATCATCACTTGCTATTTCTACTAGATGAGTTGATAAAAGGTGTCTGTGTTAGGCAGCCAATTCTTGCCATTGAAAGTAAAAGGAATTGAGTCTAAAACAATATCCATTATCAGCACTTACGGTAAATGTGATTTTAAATAGCCTATTTTTTTTTAAATAGTAGTTTTGTTAACTGCTATCCTAGGAAACTCTTCAGGTGTAATAGCAATATTTGTGGGGATCAGATCTATGTTAAAACTGAAGCATGAATTAACTAAATAATCCAAACACAGAGAGAGGGGAGGGGCTAAATCCATGGCATTCCATCACTTTCCTTATAACAGATTAGTGGAGGTGTTAGAGAAGCTGAGTTTAGGTTGTTTGCGTCTGGCTCAGTGACAGAGATTATTTTTTTTGCCTGTTTGCCTGTGTTCTGTTTGCCTGTGTTCTGTGTCTGTGTCCTATGTTCTGGCTTGTTCCATCTACATGGCCAAGTAATGACAACTCAAGAAACTCCACCAAACATTAACCATGTGTGATGCCCGAGCTCTCCAGCACTGAAGAGAGAGGCAAAGTGTCAAGGCCAGCAAACCGTCAACAAAGCCTAACAGAGTTTTACACCAAGCGCTTATAGCTGATTTTGTCTTGGGCCAAGCACAACACTATGATGTATCAACTGTAATGCAACATAAAAGTGCGACAAGTTTAAAAGCTGCAAACCAGCAACCTGACCTATTGATGTCTTTTCAGAGGGGCCAATATTAAGACATCTCAACAGCAGGTATCAGCAGTTATGTTGAGCACAACAAGGGGGCTTAAAACAGCACAGTACCAACAGCACAGTACAGCTTGAGTTCTGGTAAGATAGTACTTTAGCCCAAATGCAGCACCAATTCTTAAAAGTCCTATTATTCTTATATATTATCTTATATATTATAGCCATTAGTTTACAATGAACAAACAATGAACAAGTGTAAATGTCAAAGGTGAACAAAATGGATTTGTAAATGTTCATGTAATGCTGCTGTCTATTTCTTGGCATAAATAGGAAAATGTTATTTATTTATTTTAAGAAAGTTGCTCTTTAATTTGCAGCTGAAACTTTGTGTGCATTGTGGTGTGCAGCAATAGTGGAGAGTTTGCTTGCAATTCCAATGTTTTACTGACAACTATCTCTTATTTGCAAGAGATAAAACCGGACCCTTGTTAAACCAGTAAAAAGTGTGTGGCTTCAGGTTCAGACCCCCCCTCAAACACACTGCTTTTACTGGACAGCAACTGTCAGATGAGGTCTACAGCTTTACACCATATAGTTTACACCATGAGATTCATATCCTCCAAGAGTTTGAGTTTAAAAACAAACACACAAACCACTAACATTTATAGGCCTATTGTATATTTGTTAACTGTAATGCAAATATTATAGAAGGAAATTAAAAATTTAAAATAAAATCAAAATTAAAAGATGGATTGCTGACCATTGGACCATTAGACTGAGTGATGTCTTTCAATCATGAACTGTACTGGCTAAATCTTCATTCATACTGAGAAACTCACTAATTTTTCACAAAAATATTATATGCACTTTTTTCAGATTTTTAACATTATTGACTCTGCACAGAAAGAGAGGCCGCCATCATTCTCTTTTGCATTTTTTTAATTATTTTTCATTAGTTTTCCCATGGAAGCCTGTTTGCATCCTTTGGAAAAAACAGGTTTCTCAAGCTTTTAACCTACTTGGGACATCCGAGATGGAAACAACATAATGCTACTTGGATTTAATGATGGACGATTTATTTACCTCTTTTCTATTTCCAGATGTTTTTGTTTGTCTTCTTGGTTCTTGTGAAATGGCAGAAAATTCCAGAGAATTTATTTTCCTTGGAGTATAAGAGAGTTGTGTGGCAGGAGTTAGTGGTTTGTTCAAAAACTGAAACGTGTACAAGACAGTTCAAGGGAATAAAAGTCCATCTATTATTTTAAAGCTGATTTCCATAAATACAAAGAACAACCATGAAGCCTTTAAATGTATATGATTTCAGTATTTGCTATAAACTGTAAAGCTGGAGGATGCCCAAACACACAATGTACTGTAATGCGAGAGGCAGCTATTGATCTGTGATCGTTTGTTGAGTGCCACTGAGTGCTATTTCCTTGGACAGCAGATTCAGTTGGTGTATGAGCATACAATATTTTATCCCACTTTGTGATCAATATCTGTTGCTGCAAGTGAAAAGCACAGTGGTACCTGTGTCTAAGCTTTATTCAGAAGCTCATAATTTCCTGCATTTCCTGTGCTGGAGATGCATCTGGGCCGCTCTCACGTGCATCTCCGCCATTGTCTCTTCAAGGGATCAGCTCCCAGCTGAACTGACATCCTGCCTGTGGAGGAAGCAACACAAGGAACAACGAAAAATGTGCGCACAAGGCTTTTTTTCAGAATCTGGAAGTTTAACGAAGCCTAATGAAGATGTATTTGAGCGCAAAGTGGCTTTGACTGTTCTGTTAAATGAGCGTGGCTGTTAGCATTCCTTGAGAAGCAACAGATTTTTGACGTTAGCCAGGCTTGGCTCATTGAAGTGTTCATGGCAGACCCAGAATGTGTTTGCCTTGCCTGCTTGCAGAAGCAGCGTGAATGCTTGGAAAACTGACAGGGACTTTATGGAACACATTGAGTCCTGTGTATTAGATAAAAAATGTTGCTATAATCACATGACCTGAAGGTCCTTCACCTGCTTGTGGATCTCTCCAAATGTGTATAACAAACATTGATGAAACACAACACACCAATATCAAAAGACAACTGTTTTGGACTCTTGCACTCACATAAAATGAGTTAAATACAATTTAAAGGTTGCAAAACACAAGTCCAACAGTTTTGTGGTCTACATACTTAAGAACAAGGGTAAGAAATGAACACATTTCACTCATGGCTTCCAGTGCAAACAGTGGTTGGTTTTTGGCAGCAGATAATGTGTTTTGCCGATACGCAGCTGTTAATTGTCCTGTGAAAGACCTGGTGAAACCTGCGTACTGTGTGGTGAGTAGGTGTGCGGTCCTGCTGCTTGTGACAGAACAGGCCTCCTTCCTTGAGCCTGAATAGCGCTTCTTGGCACACATGGGATCAGGTATAATGATGTCTTTGGCTGCCAGGACACTGTAAATGAACTCAAAGCACTTGTGTTTATGAGCGATCGGGCTGCTTGGGGACAGATCAGAAGCAGGCCTGTGGCTTAAGCTAGAGTTACTTTATATATTTAGTCAACTGATCTCATATTTTTAACTAAAATTATATGGGAAGGTATGTCAAAACCAACCCAGTAGTGAATGATCTATACAAAAGAGTCTAGTTATGATAAGGATATGAGATTTGAGATATTTTGCAGACCTAAACGAAATATAATGTGCTACATACCTGACTGTGTCAAGATTTTTGTAATGAAGCATGTGGAGGGAAATTCCTGCTTAAAACATTTTCTAGTAATTCTGTACATATGTAGCCAGGGATTTCTTGTTATATGAGGACTTGCTTGTGCTTAGATGTCCTAGAAAATGCCTAGAATGCCCTGGAATATTGTGTTCCACATCTTGGCTATTTTCTGTCTATTGCTGTTTTTCTTAGTCTTGTGAGAGGTATATTTTCCCTAAAATAACAAGCAAACCCTTGTGAAGAAACTGAGGAAATTGTGGCATTTATAATAAGAGTGTGAGCTTGAGCAGTGAGTGAAAAAGGGGAGCGAGACAGAAAAAAAGACAAAAAAGAATTAAGAGGCGGTTTTTGTCATCATATCTCCAAAGCCTCAGTTCTGCATTACACTCATGGAAAACTACTTAGAACTCCAGACATGCTAGGCTTGCCAGAATCAGCTTTCATTCCAAAAGGAATTAATATTAATATTAGGGAGAGTCGACCCTGACGTGCAATTTAGGCCAGAACCTGTATAAATCTATCCCAGAAGCCCTTGCTTCCGGTCGGCCGGGACCTGGAAAGCTGGAACTTAGAGAGCTTGAGTGTCTGAAATATCCATTGGCCAATTATCTCCCTTGCCCTGCTTGGGCTCAGAGCTCTATAAAACTAGGCTGAGATGGACTCAAGGCATTTTTGTTCCTCTTGTGGATAGGGCTCTGTGCCTGTGTATCCCTTCTGACAAACACTTAAATGTGAAGGACAACATGAATTCTGCGGTTCATCTATCACCTGTTACAGATTTGGGTTGTGGCTGAGAAGTTTAATAGTGTAGTGTTACCCGTGTATAGAAAGAGATCCATAAAGTCTATAACTGGAACCTTCTTGATGGTCTACAAGCGCTTCTGTGTTTTCAAACATGGTTAGACAGAAATGTGAATACGTGTGTGTGTGTGTGTGTATACTGATTGTATGTATTTAGTGTATTTTTATTTATATACACACACAAACAAGTGTGTATGTGTTCCCAGCTTGCAGTAACGTTTGTAGATTTTTTTTACATTTTATATACATATAAAAATTATTAAATATATATAAAAATGCCTAAAATTGTTAACTGTGTGTGTGCAGTAATTTAATGTTATTTGTGTTTTATACAGAGCAAAAATGTAATTGTGTGTAAAGGTCATCTGTGTCGACCAAATCTCCTGGTGATAGTATGGTAGTAGAGATGAAACGTGTTATTTTTGTGCAATGGATGGTTAGTTAGTAATGCTCTGTGTGGTCATTGAATTGGTTCTTGTAGACTCCCAGGAGAGACTTTAGAAATGGAACATCTAGCTGTTGGAATTACATTTAAAGGATCTGTTTCCACTGGAGTCTTATGAAAATGTGATTTCCATTTCCAGATTTATCGAACTTAATAGATAATATTTGAAACTTAATACTGCATATACAAAATCACTTGACTGAGCCACCAATGTTAGTCATTTCTCGGCTCAGTCAGGACCTGACTGTTCCTGGGCCTCGTTCCACAAGCTCTCAGCAGGTACTGTGTGAAGCCAATGCTAATAATCTCTGCACCTGTGTAATGTGTGCTGGAGATTGGACTGCTTAAGTTAGCCGTGTCTGTCATGCTAGCTGTTTTCATCTCTCCTTTCATTTATTTCTCTTTGCCTCTGGCATGAAACCACCTGTGGTGCAGAGAACTTGAGGGTGTTAATGTTTTTTCTCTGGTGCAGCAGAACTGGTTGCTAGGGAGGAAAGCTGTCCGCCTTAGAAGTCAAAATGACCAAGTATGACAAAGTGAATCAAGTGTGCTAATATTTGAACTTTGTGAGGCATGATGGATTGGCTGTGCAACACTGAGAAATATCTTAATAATATTTACTCAAATACCCCAGGAAATGAATGCCTCCAAATGGCAGTTTCAATTTACACTCTTTAAAAAGTTTCCTTAGCCCTCTTTACACACTCTTCTCTTTACATCATGTTTTCTTTATATCTTTTTACTTTTTATAAAAAAGGAAATGCTAAATTGTGAGGCCAGTGCCACATAGTTGACACATAGTTGAGTATAGATGACAGATGTCCAGGCTGAGGTGTGAGACATAGAATCAAATGAAAGTTGTGATTTTTAATGACTAGACTGGTTCTTGTCCTGGGACCCACAGCACTGCAAATTTTGTATGCCTCCCTTATTTAACACAATTTTTACAGCTCTGTCTTGAAACATAGTTGGCCCAATAAATGCATTAAAACAGAATATTTATTCATAGAGAGCTTTGACAGAACATAAATTAAGAATAGACAGGAAACATCCTTAAAGTTTTGGTCTTGTAATGTTAATGGATTTTTATCCCATGAAAACATTTGCCACACAGTTACCAAACAGTTGCATAAAGATGGTTATGAAAATGTTTTTTTTTCTTAAAATGAATACTGAAAATTAACCATAGAAGTAACCATATAAGCGCACTATTTATTATTTGTGTCATTATTAAAGCAGTCTCTTTGGAGAAAGAATATTACATATGTTAGACACCCCCCAAATATATATATCCCCAAATATATATATATATATATATATATATATATATATATATATATATATATAACACACAAACACACACAATCACACTTTCTGTCTGTCGCTGTTGTGTAACATTATGCTGTGTACCACATGTACTATTACATGAGACTGCATATTGCAGTGATCCTAGTTCAGGTTCAAGGCAGAGCAACAGATCCTGAGCAGTTTAACTGAATCTGTAACCTTGAGAGTATGGCTAGAATTACAGGTGTACTTCCTTTCCCAGGCTCACAGGAGACAGTGTAAATCTTTGTGGCTGAGGAGAGACGCAGTCAGGCCTGCTATTGTCATACACAATTCACACACAATGAGTCAGGCAGGTGAAAGAGTAAGTCTTGAGATCTGGCGTGGGTGAAGCAAAAAGTAAGAGAACTGAAACCAGAGGTGCCTCATTGAGAAAATCACCTGAGGGATGGAGCATCGTTCAGACTTATTCAGGTGAGAGGAGGGGTATGTTTCCTCACCTTCACACAGACACATGATACTTCCTCTGGTCCAACATCCCAGCATGACTTATTTCATATGAACACCATCTTGAAGAAGCATCAATATGGTGATTAGCTCTACTCAGATCTGTCTACTGTATTTAGTGTGTTTATTTAGAGTGTTTCTGGTCATTACTGGCTTGTAAAAATGGAACCTGATAAAACAACTAAGCTGTAGTGTTTGAGGTTAATAAATGTACTTGACTCATCAGTATTAAACTGACCTGGTCATCAGTATTGATGGCAGTGATCGCTGTGAGTGTTTGTGTGCACAGTGTTTTTAGATGGAGAGCAAAACATTGTGACTAGGATTTCTAAGTCAAGTTAGTCTGTTAGTTAATCTTACTCCTCATGAGCAAGAATTGAGAGTTTAGTAACTGGGGAGATTACTTATCATGATTTCAACAGTGTTGATTTTAAAAGATTATCTTTCTCCTCTTGCACACATTAAGGCATTTTGAATTGACGTTACTGGCATCCAAAAAGGAAATTATTTCCTCTTGCTTTAAACCCATGCTTCACCAAGCTATGGCTAAACCCTTTGTGGCCATCTTCTGGCTGCTGTTTACAGTCTTTATGTGGATTGATTTCAGCAGCAACGCAATTATCCTCATCACTTTACCATCCACAGCCTTTGTGATGCGACCTCCCATTTCTCAACACTGAAACCCTACACCAATATAGCTTAAGTTTATTTCCCCCATTTATTTTTACTAGAAAATCTCTTCCTCCATTCCTCCCACTCCTTAGTCTTCCATGTTGGAAAGGAAGAAAGAAGAGGATGAGTTTGCTAAACGTTTACAGTTTTAAAAAAGTAATCTCGCTAATCTTCCCTCATATTCTAATTTTCTTCCCTGTCAACAGAGTGCTAAAACTCAGCAGAATATTTTAGGTGATTAAAAGATAATGTGTGCAATTTCTATGCCATGAAACAGACTGTTTCCAAGCAGGTTTCCTGAACACTGTCTGCCATTGGTCAGGAAGATAGGCCTGCCCCAAATGGTTAAGCCAGTTATTTAAGCCAGTGTTGCTTTGTCTAACTGGTCAGGACGCTCAAGAAAAAGCAATGCTGTAATTGTGCCACAAATCCACAGTATTTATTCTAAGGAATCAATTCTCCATGTATTCTATTCTGAAAATTCTGGCTTTATTGTGTAGTAGTGTGTCCCATTATAGGCCTGTTTCGGATACGGTCTTAATATAAACATTTACTGATCAGGTCACATCAGAGTTATTATAGCCTCTCAGTGCTGTAATGGGCCAGGGTGACAAACTGTCTGTTGCTTATGTGGAAATAGCTATATTTTTATCTTTCTCAAACTTACTATGTTATGTGTTTTACAATAATACAATTGTCCTGTATTCTGTATTAAGATGTTTGGGCCAGCTAGATAATTAAATATTGTTAAAATAAATCACTTTTATATTGGTGGGCACTGTAGATGTCCTTTAGCAAATACAACATGCTTATGCTACCAGTAAGTGTACAATTAGAAGATAGAAATGAGAAATGAGGTTCTCAGGTTTGCCTTGTAACCAGCAGAGGGAGATAAAGAAGACAGTCTCTAGAGAGTTTAACAATAGCTGAAACAGAAAGGAACAATCCATGCATCAGAAATCAATACTGTCATGACAACTGACTGCATCCATACATGAACACAGTATATGTACTAAAGAGAGAGTTTTTGAAGGAAATGTCACGTTCTATTTTGAACATGTGAGACTATTGAGAAATTAGTATAGACAGGTTGCTGGGGGTCAATGGCGATGTTAGTTTGGCAATTAAATGTTCATTTGGACAACAAAGAGTGTCTGAACCACATGAAGAGGCATGGGGCTTTCTGTTTCAGTGTGTGTTCTGACTTGACTCTTCTGGCAGCTTCTCTTTTTGGCTTGGATGAACTCTCACTGACTTTGCTGTAAGTGTTATGTCTACTGTGACTGCATCCGCATTTCAGGTGGAGCCTTCTGACACACATCCTGAGATAGGTGACCGTCTGAATTCAGGTGAGAGGAAAGCCTGGAAGTATGGCCGTCAATTGTAGTAACTGATTCAGAGTGAAGGCCTGATACAAAAGGAATTACAGATTAAATTCTTGGTCTGTTCACACTAAGGCCAAAATTAATGTTTATTCAGATTTACTCCTGTACAATAGGTGGTACTGACTGACAGCAAATTTACGGCAATATTTATGCTTTCGCTGTCAATGTCAGTGTTATGAGTATTTTGTTTACCTGTTCATGTGTTAGTAAAATAGCTTTAGCATAACATGCGATGGATTGTGTTGCAACGGTGGCTTTGGAATTGTGACCAAAAGCTCATATCCCATTGGTAAAACCCTTCAATTTGTTTCTATGTAAAAGGGGACAAAAAATTGTCTATTGGGGGAAGTATGCTCATGCCTGGTGGGTGCCTAGTGGGTGTATTGCTTCTATTTAAAAAATTAGTTTTAACAAATACTTGGTCTTGGTGTGAACAGTCCATAAGAGGTGCTTTATGGGATCCTATGAGAGGTGACAAATTTAATTAAGTCAGATCCAGCAAAGCCTGCTAGACCTGTTAGATCAAACAGTAACTGCTCAGAAACAAGGATGAGAGACTGTGTTTTTCCCCTGTGTCAACTAAAATCATGTTGACAGTTTATGTATGTCTGGAAGCAGATATTTGTACAATGAAGGTACTGTATATGTGTGTGTAAATGCTCTTCTCTGGTTACTCATTTAAATAACTCAACCCCAATGTCTGTTTCCTAGCAAGTGACAATGTCAGCACAAATTGCATAATAATGCCTTTGTCTAGGATGTGAATGTATGTGCAAATATGTTTGTGAGTGTTCAAATATGCCCTTGCCTAAATGACTGACATTAATGCTTTCATTACCTGGTTCAATGTGTACCCACAATGCTCTAGAACAAATGCAGAAAAACAAAACCACAAGGGTCTTATCAAATTACCTTGCCATATGTCCACAAAAGTTTCACTTGGGATTAGCAGCACTTGAGAAACTCAGGGTGAAGAGTTTAAAGAGGCTGGGAGAGCTTTTAGGCTCCCGGATTAGAGGTGCTGACAGGGCAGAGCTCGGTCGTGTGTTGGATTGCCAAAGTATTTAATGACTACCTGTTCAGGTGAGAACAGCCCCTACTGTGAAACCATTCTAAAGGTTCTGTCTCTGACAGCTCTGCTCTGATTCTCAGAGGAGGGCGGGCAGATGCTGATAGACCCAAAACTTCCTCTGAAAGACGAGGTAAACAGTAGGGTTAGTATGACAGCACGGGAATGTGAAAAATGCACTTTAATGGATTCTTTGGTGTTCCTTAGGGCAGGTCATTGAGTGAGAACAGAGAGGTAAAAGTGGTGGGCTGAACCTGGGAATAACTATACAGAAAGAGGGAGACCGAAGGGGTGTGATAAGAGAGTGGCAGATTGTCAAACAGACGTAGGTGGGAAGAGAGAAGACCTGCCAGATGTAGCAGAGATGAGACTCTGTACACAGTCACTTATTATTCAAAGAAAAAAGGGCTTTCAGGAGACCTTCCTCACACAGTCATGCTCGCTTTGTGATGCTGACAGATTTATCTTGGAGGAAGTTAGCAAAAGACTTAAGCTTTTGAACTCTGTTGGCAGCTGTTGTGCCAGAAATATTACTCAACTGTGGCATGACGTCATTGGAACTTTGTATTTTTAGCATTTGACAATGACAATGCAAAGTCAATGTGTTGGCAACTTTATAAACATGAACATTTTAATTGTTCTTAAAGTATAAATCTAATAAATTGGATTAATTGCACTTAAAGCTGCAATCTTAGACCTTAAATCTTTTTTATTTAAAAATGAACAAAAATCAGTTATCAGTTAGCATATACCTAACAGATCAGTTTAGAATTTAAGATGTCAGGACCAATTTCCTAGGAAATGTCAGTTTGACTTGTGGTTAAGTAGATGACCCAGCTATTAAATTGTGTGTGTGGGTGCTGGAATAGTGGAGCATTTTTAGCTTGTTCTTACAGCAGCTTAGAATTTAAATTTGTCATCCTTATTAAGACAACTTTGCAAGTAACTTGCAATTTTATGTTGTAAACAGAAATGGCCATAGAGAGGCAAAAGTTACGGATTGCAGCTTTAGTTAGACATATCTGCTTTAACCAATGTAGCTGGCTTAAAAAATGTAGCTGGCATTGCTGTGCAGTGGGTAAGACAGTTATGTCTGACCTCTCTGTGAGCCTCAAAAACCCATTGTTTTTATCTCATGACAGTGGGTTACTTTACTCCAAAGGTAGTAACATGGGCCCTAACATTTTGTCTTGCACTTCAAAGTGGAAAGAGCCAGATAACTATTACTTATTGGTTTCTACATTTTATGAATTTATGGACTAGAGAAACCCTTGTTTTTAATGGTTTTACAGAGTAATTTTGGTGTAGCTGGTTTTGTTTTCTCTGACCTTTGCCCAAAGAGGCTTATATGCACCTGCAACTGTGTGTCGCGACCTGTGTAACCTCAGACAGATCGACTTTCCATCAGCATTCAAATACTGGACAAGACACCAGACAGACCATAAAACAAAAATAGTTACAATGTCTGTCTGTAGGGTTATAAGTAACAATCAGGGTTAAGTGTTTTTTAACTCCTGTTGATTTTTTGTGATTAACATTATGTTCTTTATATTTGGGCTCCAGAACCCATGTCAGTTAATTTTCCCCCTTATTTTCCCATTACATTTTTTCCTTAATATGTTTCTGCTTCCTACTCAAAACAGAGTGGAAATATATAACTGAAGCTTTAACCCAAGGATTAGGAAAAGTCTTTAAGTATCAACGGGATACAAAGATGTTAAGTATGTTTTCTGAGCTATTAAAAAAGCCTTGGGATCTTGAAGATCGAGAGATGAGGGTTTCACAAAGCAGACCCCAGGGCTGTGTTATCATGTGAAAAAACAGCAGTAGACATGATAATACAGATTATGTGGTAAACGAGCAGGTAGGGAAGTTATTTTCACAGAGATGATATTTATGGTGTGAGTGCTTGATGGATGGACATAGGGAGAGTGTGTGTGAGAGATATCCGTTGATGTTTCCATGTGTGTGAGTGTTTGTGTGAGTATAGAGTGAGAGAGAACAGGCAAGATGTGGAAGCTGATGTTCCTTTTCCTCAGGGATGTGACATCCCTGCAGAGGAACAAAACCAGGACAGTATTAGTAACAGGATACGCTGCTAGTGTGAAATGGAAACTTGTACCTCCTTATCTAGAGGGCAAGTAAGTTGCTTTGTATCGTTTTCCCATACATACCTGATCAACCTGATAATGTTCTGTTTGTGTCTGTGTGCTCTCAATTTACCAGAAATTCCCCAACGATCAACCGGCACACAAGGAAGCAATATGATGTTCGACCCCAAAAAAAACACTGTTAAAAACAACTGCAAGCATTGTAATTAAAATCATTACCAACAACTAACTGCAACTTTAATAATGTTTGTTTGTATTAGTTAATAATGTACTATTAGTATTAGCACAACTAATATATATATTATTTTGTAGCTTGCTAATTAGTTATTGATTTTGCAGATTTACCTGACCGTCTTTGTGTCGGTTTTGCTATGTGTCTGATAAATTGTTTTCCAAGGCTGCATCCACATTGTTCACTTGGTTTTATTTTGTAATCCTTTGTAGTATTTTGTACTGGATATCTGTGTACAGACTGCAACAGACTAATTAGCTGAAAGTCAAAGTGTCATTCAAAATCATTCAAAGTGACATGAAAGTGTATAAATAAGGCTGCGTTTACACTGGCACAAAAAAAACCCTCACATTTTTACTCATATCTGACACAGATTGGAATTTGCTGCACGTGTGTAAACACACAAGATCTGTTTTTTTGTATCCGATATGATCTGGATTTAAATTGGATACATAACCAATATCCAGACATCCGATCTGCGACTAAACGCATATATCCAATTCACCTTAACTATAGCTTCACTGTTCCACGACAAATTGTGTTGAACGTTATCATTTCGCACATACCGAACCTGGCCAGCACAAAATAAAAAAAAAAATAAAGCCAAGTATAAGGAGGCTATAAGGATATATGGAGTTGTGTTACAGATGTGGAAAATATTAAAGCCGTCTATGATGGCAGCATTAAAATGCTTTTGCTTTTTTGTCTAATTTATTGCTGTTGGGTGTACTTTTGCCGACAAAAAATCGGACATGGACTTAGGATCAGATCTGAGTATTAAGACTTGCAGTGTAAACACAGCCTTAATGACACCTCTTTAAAGTGTGACTGAGTTTTCAGTTGGACTGACTAAATTGGGGGTAATTTCTACTAGAACATATAGATACTTTCCCGTAAAATATTTAACTATTAATACTTAATTATCATACATGCATACATACAAATTTTTGTTACTTTTTGTCGTTATTATTATTATTTTTAAATTGTTTTTAGATATTTTAAATGTCACACACTTAAGGCCCAATTAAGAGAGTCAGTTTGTTAGCACCTGACTTTGTGCTGCCCAGTATAACTCCTCATTTCACTCCTTCCCTGCCTTCGTTTCCTCTCTCACATTGAGCGTTTTAAAGAGTTTTATGTTGCGTTTTCTCACCTTTTTCTTGAAAAAGTAATGCAATCCTGCTTTCACCTTACCCAGAAAGAAGGTCTCTGTGAGTGCAGACAACAGAATGAGACTGAGAGAGTTCAGGGCTCACTGCCTCAGCTGTGAAATCTGCCTCGGCTGGAGGATGTCCATCTGCCTGCTATCCGGTTGCAGAATGGAGAAAAAATGGCAGATTTTGACAGGGAATTTCACTTTAGGCTAGTAATAAATGTGCACTTGGTCAGCTAGAGCTTCATGGTCAGACGTGCCTGAATTTTTTTGAGGTGTTTAAGACATGCTTCCTCAGAACCCGAGCCCTGGGGTGCTCTTCAGTGCTGAGTTTGTTGTGGTTCAAATTAATTTCAGAGCTCGGCCATATATCATTCACAAGTCACAGTATCCTGTGACTGTGTCCTTGCTTGGCTTTAGTGAAAAAGGGGCTGGTTATTGTTTGTGTCATTTGTGAGATTTTCATTCAGAAGGTTCATGCTGAAGTGACTGTGTGATTTTAATGAATATAACTCATTTAGTGCAGGTTTGAATACTAAGCAAATTCACTTGAATTTGCTGAGTATATATATATCTATTAGAATCTATCTAATATATATATATATATATATATATTAGATTATAAGCAAATTCAGTAGAATTATGTTGGGGTATCACACAAATGATTTTGTTGTGCCACAGTGTTTTAAAAGTAATGTTTTAAGCAAATACAAATCTCACTGACCATACACCTTTTTCTGCCAATTCTAATAAATTACATTTCTGCTGTGTTCATATTCAGTATAACCCATTCCCTATAAACAGTGGCTGTGCAGGAACGCAAGAGATTTGAATAGTTCAGCTCTTAAATAGCAGGGCTTATTCTCCAAGTAAATGAAGCAGTGGTTAGTATCATGATAAAATATAAGACCCTCTTGGCCAGCTTGCTGGCTACACAGACAGACAGCCATGACTCATTGCTACTGGAGCCAACCTGTCTGCTAAAGTACTCAGAACCTGGACCCTGGGTCATACGCCCCCCCCCCCCACCACCCCCTGCCTTCTCTTCTGTCCCCCAGCTGCTGGCCCTTGACAGGGCCACAGGCGGCCCCATACATGGGGTGTTATGTGGGCTGTTTGATTGCTCCATTTTTTTTTCTTTTTTTGTGAAACGGAAAGGGGGTGTGAGAAAGAAAACTTATGTAATATACCCTATAATCTCTACTCTGCTGTTTTTCTTTTTTACACATTCATTATATAAAATGCCTGAAGACTTATAAATCCTTTCATGTGTACAACACACACTTCTGCTGCTTTTGTGTAATGCTCTAGAAGTTGGGTGCTGGGTCACAAACCACCATGTCCAACAGAGTCATGAGTAATGGTTCTATTTTAAACCACAGCTATAAACAACATGCATATTTTCTTACAGTACAAACAAATAGACCCATCCTGTGCAAGCAATAGTTTCTGTGTAAAATATCATTCTAGAAAGCCATTGGGAGCGGCTTGCTATCATATTAACAATCAAACCCAATGTTGCAAACTAAAATGAAACCTGTTCCTCATCTAACATTGTCTGTTGTGAGTTTGATTTGCCTAACCAAAGTAATTTTGGTGGAAATCAATATCAAATTCAGGGCAGCTTTTCTTACTCTGTTTCAGACACTGAATTAACTCACACCCGATATTATAATAATAATAATACTTTGTGTAATTTGGATAATGTCATTTTAAACCATTGTTTTTGCAACAAGACATGTAAATGAATTCTAATATGTTCTTTCGGTTATCTTTCCAAAATTGGAAACGACTAAAAAAGTGAAATGCTTTACAGTAACAAATCCATTTGCCTTATACATACTGTGTTTTAGACAAATTGCAAGGGTGTGGTATTTGAATATTGAATATTTACTCACTCACCAAAGATCTGGCCAGATTTTCCTCCATCTGCTTCTGCTACCCAGTTTGAGTCCAAACCTGCAGGACAATAGAAAAAAATAACTAATTATCTTAATGTTTTTTTGGAATATTTTCAGTGGTTTGGTATTTATGGCAGCAGCTTCGAAAGTTAAGTTTATTATTTTGCAGGCCTGTGTGTTTCTTTAAAACAGCATCAGCAGACTGGCCAATAAATAAACCTGGTTTAAGCAGGGTAACATTCACTGATTATAAATGTTAATGATGCTATGGCAGTAGCATAAAAATATGCAGCTACATACTGTATATCGCTGAGAAGAGGCAGAGCAAATAAGGCAGTAGTCAAAATGCGGTTTCTGCCACTGAGTGCTAAAATCACTTGTTTTTTCTGTCTCTTTTTTTCCTCTCTCTTTACCCTGCATTTGAAATTCCAGGCTGGAAAATCTGAACATAATTCTAAAACATGAAAAGGAAATGAGTGTAAATGTGAGACGATGAATAAACAGGTTTGGTATATTTCCATAGAGTTCCACATTGCAACATGGAGCAGCTGGAGCTGAGCCACAAATGTCAGGTATAATTAAGGGTCGGTCTTTCAGTCCACTGTATCTGTCTGCCCTTCTGTAACCGAGCTGATAAAACTATGCCTGTCTTGGTATCATGACCCTTGGCCCCTACCTGACCTCTTCCTTACAAGTTTCACTGTCACACAGCTATTCAACACTCACCGACTCTGCAGCTTCTGATGGTTTCCTACGTACCTCAATTGCCGCATAACTTTGATAAGCATCATTAATATAACATCTTGTTGATACAAATACAGTACAGCAGTAATGCATGAACTTGTGAATGTTTCAGTGGGAACACAAGAAAGCTGAGGATCAGGAATGCATTCTCAAAATTAACTGAATCTGTCCTGATATCTCAGTTGCATGGTTGTCAGAGTTGCAAAATAAAAGGACATAATGTGGACCAGATTTTTAAAGCCCCCACCCACCCACGCCTTAGTTGTTGGTTAACAGCTCACCTTTTAAAAATATATGTGCGTACAATGGTTTCGGAAGTATGACTTTTTATTAATGACTTTGATTAATGACTTTGGCATTAGATGCTTAACAGACTCATGACTGGCAAAAACTTTGTTCATGTTACATACTGAACCATCATCTAGATGATGTAAGCTTCAACAGCACATAGACATCCAATGCAGCGGTTGCTCGTTCCATGTGACCCCATGGGCAAGGTTATTGCATCACAGCATACTGGAACACCCATCAGCCTGCTATCTCTGGGAATAGTGGGGGCTTCCCTCTCACTGGCAACAAGAAACACGATCACCAGGCATTATCACCTCATAATTACAGTCCTTTTGGACATATTAGCATAGGTGCAACGATCCGGTTTCAAGACGGAACCCAAATTTCCCAACAGGGGGAATTTTTTTCCCCTTTTTTTTTACAGATGCCTTCTGAACAAACAATCCTTATATCCGCAGGCAGTAATGGTTTTCTAATTCAGTTGGCTATAGCATCAGTCATGTGATGTGGCACAGCCAATAGGGAACAGATAGAGTCGAAGCATGTTCGGTTATCTGAGATGGGCATGATGATTTGGCATGCTGTTGGTATTTAGATCAGCAGTGAAAGTATCATAGCGAGAAGGTCAGAGGCTTGGACAAACACGAGTCCGGCCTTTTAGAGAAAACTCTTCTTGTTAAACATGCAAGGCCTGAGCCTCTGTGTGAACACACATTAACACAGATCATGTATGCTCCTAGCGCTTGTGGTTTTCTCATATCAAGAGGCCTGTCTGACTCGATGAGATCACTCAGAGAGAGATCGAGAGTTACATTTCCTCACTTCTTTATAGCACAATTTATGTCAATTGAAATTGAGTGGAACCAAAATCAAATGTACTGAGTCTGACAGAGGTGATAAACTGCATATTTCCCCAGTGTGGTAATACTGTTTCTTTCACACTTTCTCACACACATACATGCACGCACACACGGACACAGTGTAATAAGGGAACCACACGTGTAAGTGACACACATACAGTGGCCCCAAAAAGCATTTGGTCACTTTAATTGTCATTAAAATGCATTAATGTCTTAGCATTATGTACAAAATAGACCATTTTAGTGGATGTTTGAAGTCTGTTTGCCCAATATTAAAATAAATGTAACATTCAATGCTATGGACATGTTTTATAAAGACAACCAGAAAGAGTCCAAATGTCCCTTTGTCTTCATTATGAACAATGTGTTGCTTGTTTTATCATCTGAAACGTAACAAACTTGTTTTAATGACATTTTGCTTGAGAGGTGTGTCTTTAAATAAATGCCACCCGGTTTGATTTTTTTTTGTAACCTAATGCAAAAGCATTCAGACATTCAGAAATTCTTTTTGAGCCACTATGTCTTTGACCTGCAGATATAGGAAATAAAAAAAACAAAAGCGCAATTGCACCATTTCAATATGTGATAGATGAAACCCTGCTGTATTCCCTCAGTTATATGATGAAAGAAAAACCTCTGTTTATTTTTTCCAGACAGCGTTCATGCTGTGTCTCAAATCGAAACTATTACCTGAAGATGTGTTGGGCCGAACAAATATCTATTAAAGCAGAATAATTAAACTATCATAGGCTGTGAACAAAATATTTCTGCCTTAAATGCTGGTTCTGAACTCTAAAGTCATGCATTGTTGGATTCCGATACAGGCCTCAGCTTCCAGAGCTGAGAGTGCATGTGTCAGCAGTGTGTGAACAATTGCCTCCTTTAAAAACTGGAGGCGCCTTTCTCTTTGAAATTGCTGCTATCTATTTCGAAAAGGGGATTTATTGATGTTATTACTTATTTTTTTCAGGCATAAATCATGAGTGAGTTTCAAAGCTTTTATGAGTTAACCATTCTAAGCTCGTTTGCCCTCTTTTTCCCAGACCTCATATCATTCCATACATGGCTCTCATATTTGTCAAGTTGAATGTGTCAATCCTCATTCAAGCTCTTAGGCTCACTGCAAATGTTGGGCTCCAGGACACCTGTGTGCACCATATCAAATGTGCCACTCCACTTTCCTAACACACACACACGCATATACATACTCACTCACTTGGACACACTCTTGGAAGTTCCTGTGTTGTGCATGCATTTTGTCTCTTAAGTTTATTTATTTAATTATGATGTGCAAATTCTCAGAGTATGTTTCTTTTCATATTTCCTGTCCTGCTATTTTAAATAAATACACTGGAGACAAATAATCTAATAATAAAAATAATCCACAGAAATGTTTACCATTATGTACATTCACATGAGATCATATATCAAATATCAAGATATTTCATATAGGCAGCTGAATACTGTCACCCATGCTTTATCTTTGTTATTAAACACTTTTACTTTAAATGAATCATGGCTGATTAATCAATTAATCATGCCTTCTGTTAAAGCGTATAGACTTTAAATGGTTTTCTATCTAATCTGGGTTTAGATAGAAAAGTGTGAAAATTGCTTAACATACTATGGATTGTGTGCATTAGTTGTATATACTTGTGTTGACATTACAAGTCTGCTGTTAGAGAGTCTGTTGGAAAGCTTTACTGGGTTTTAGCTAATGCCCACAAACCCCTAACGACCACCCACACACACTTATATAGTGCTGCTCTGTATATTTAGCAGTTACCTTGTGACAATATTTGTGTATCATTTATTGAAGCTTAGTATAACTGACATCAAAGTGTGCACATTTTTTAACTTGTGAATGATGAGGCTATGAAGCTGTTTTCCTCAGAGGTGGATAAATAAAGCTATCTCCAGCCCCCAGTGAAAGCTCCCGTTAAAAAAGTGTGACTAACTCATCTTAATGGAGTGTTATTTTTCTGTTCCATCTCTCTTGGTAACATCATAACATTTTCCTTTCCCACCCACAAATGTGAGCCCTGCCATTGACATGGTATTACTCAAAGCCCGCTGTCAGTGTCCGGCTGTACAAATTCAGGCGCAGGTCTTCTGCACCTGTCAATCAACACCGCAGCGCTGTCTCAGAGCAGCCACAACAGTGCATGCACACCATCACCGCAGCTGTTTCAACAGCCCCTCCCACCTGTCACAAATACTGGCTTTTTAATAGCAGAATAAGTCAGTTAAACCATTTAGCAGACATTTCTGTTAGCTTAGACTAGCCGAAGGTCAGGTGATATGTTCATGTTAATGTGAAGTTTAAAGTTCATCTGTGAGATTACAAAAAAATTATAAACCTGTTTATTCTTCCTATAGTTCTGAGAGTATACACATTTATTTACACATGAGCATAATCTCTCTGTGAAGGCAGTATATATTACAGGGACCTGCATGTTCTGTATTCTGTGGTTGCTCCCCTGTTGCTCACCTCTTGGTTGCAAACATTCTTTTACTACTTAAATAGTTCCATCTTCTCCCAAAAACCATCTCATATCGTCCTCCCATTGTTCCACTCTCTCTACTCCCTGGTGTCATGCCGCGTCACTGTTATTATAGGCTTACATTTACAAGATGCTGTGATTTGTTGTCTTCTTCTGACTTTGAAGATCTAAAGAGTTGGGCAGCGTGAGATGAAGGAATAGAAGATGAAGTCGACAACCGTGGCCTTTCCTCAAACCTCATATGGCCGCACACAAATGCGTGCACTAAGCGTGACTATACACAAACTACAAGAATGCAAAATCAGGAGGTGCAGGTCAAGTTACGATTTCCCCTTTGTGTCTTTAAAAATCTGCAGATGACAATTATGAAGGATTTGATTAACTGAGAGGGCGGTGCAGATAGCCTGGCTTTTTCACGAAGGGCCGGCATCTCGGGTTTCACTAGCTGTCATTTATATGGCCAAGGAAAGGCAGGGGAGTCCCTTTACTGCTGAGCTGGGGCCTGGGCCCAGACTTCAAACACTGCTCTCCAGCATAGCTCTTCACTTTTAGAATGCATAGGGAATAATAAGGAAAGTTCATACACAACACTTAAAATGCTACATTAAGGCAGTTTGGAGGGGTAGTGTCCAAGCTCCAGCAGTTTTGCTGTGTTTGAACCATGCTGGAATGGGTGTCATTTCATAAGGCATGTCTATATGACAGCTTTAGTTTGGGTTGTAATTAGAGTTTAAATGGTGACTTTTAATATGTACCTGCATATGTACCTGCAAAGCCTGAAAATTTTTAAAATAATAATATGCATATGAGTAAATAATACACTTGTGTAATAACTAATAACTGTAATCCGATAGCCAACCATTTAAATTGTAATTGTATTGGAATACAGCTTTATTCTTATTTTGTATTTTAAATACATATTACTGTATTAAATTCCAAAGAGGCCTACAGATGGATGAACTACAGAAATGCCTCAGATGTGTTTCAGGACAGATAATTTCTGTACTTGCATCTGATCAGCAAACAGTAAATCAGATCTCTTTATAAGGCCCTTTTCCTTTACACTCTAAACTGAAACTCTTTCCTTGGTCCATCCACAACAAAGGCAGCTTGTAGTCCCTTGCGTTCTGTCACGAATGAATTGGGCCCACTTGTTTTTATAAGCACCCTGAGTAAATGGTTTAGTTTATTGAGACAGGTCTCTCTCAGCCTGTGAGGCATTCAGCTGATGGACGACACGGATGAGTAACCCTTGTGTATAAATAGCTTCCTTCATTAAATCAGTTGTTCTCTTAATTGAACTTAAATAAAGAATGACTTATGCTGGCCAGCTGGTTTTAATAGAGCTGAGTGGCTTGTGGTGTATAAGAGAACCATTATTTCAGTGCACTGGGCCAATTCCTGGGCAAGGTCCTGGGTGTTATCAACGGAGAAGGTGAAAAAGGAGAGGCTGCCAGCCAGCCCAGTGCATTCTGGGATTCCATTTGTTTATTTCTGCACTTGATTTGGACTGAATGGCATCCCTGACCAGTGTTAATGTATGCTGAAAAGGTTTGGGGCCTTTGATTTGAAACACACAGACGTCCTCGTTCTAACATTCAGGCACATACATGTGCTAACACACTTACTCCACTTTTGTCCAAACCTGTAAGCAATTTTGCTATGAAAGGCTAATCAGACTCCTCTGCCAGGGCACAGTTTGCATTAATCTGCTATCCTAATGCAGTAGGCTCATCCAGCTATACTGTGATACATTTCTCCGACCATCTTTTTCAGCTTCTCTCTCTCCTCCCCAAGACAAGAATTCTTGAAGTGAGTCGTTGTTTGAAAGCGTTTTGTGGTCACTGGCAGCAGCAACTGATGGAAATTCGCTGAGTTGGAGCCCTGAAATGTTACAGCTGTCTCAGAGGAGCTCGGCCACAGCTCTGAGTCTTACTGCTTGGCCGCTGGTCGAATAGAGAAAGAGCACTGATTGACTCCTCTCCACCATCTCTTTATGATTATGTTTTTTGGTCTCTTCTTACACCCTGTACCACTCTATCATATAACGCTTTCTCAATCAATTCAGCTTTCTCATTTTTGGACCCCCCTGGTTTCTCTCATTCCTCTCTCTCTCCCACTCTCATCCAACCTGTAAACTGAATGAAGCTATTACCTCATCTGTGGTTCTTCAGTTCCATTTGTTCTTTGGAAAAAAACGAGAGATTCTTGCCGCCCCCTCGTACAGTGGAAATCGAATAAGGTGCATTACTTTAGCCTGTGTTTACAGAACCTCCTGAGCCACGGGAGGAACCGAAGAGCCATTTCTGACCATAACTCACTCCAGAGAGACTCTCACACACTAGAGTTGGGATAAAACAAAACAGAGGAGATGCTCCAAAACAGTGTGAACTCATTTGTTATGCTTTTGCGTATGTGTGCACAGCACTCCTCTGGACTGGACGTCCACTTAGAGGAAGGCAGCCACTTGTCCTCTAGAGGAATTGAGTAATGTAATCTTTCACAGCCCAGCAGCACCACAGCCACATACCTCACTAATAGCAGGTTGATTATCAACAAGGCTGTCCTTTAACACATTTCCGACATCTGCTTTCTGTCTGAGCATGGAGGGTGGACACATATAGACACACACACACAATTTCATTGTAAGTGTATTTACAAAACATCTCCCAGTTCAGATGTGATAGAAAAACATTTTATTTGTGTTTATAAAATTGTGCACACATCATTACACTCAAACACATTTTCACATGCATACATTTAAGCATTTATGCTGCCTAGTGTAGGTGTTAATGCTGCTTCTACTGTAAAAGCACACACACACACCATTACTCTCCATTTTATCCATCTATAGTACACAGGTTCTCCGTGACATCCTGTTGACATGGTTTGGCACCGTTTTGAATGAGTCTTTTAGATGAGCAGATAACGTACCATATCCTCTCACTAAGGGCATGAGCTACGATGAGATCTGACATTTGTTAGCGTTACTTCCTAGGTAGAGTTTATAAAACTTCAGCACTGTCCTGGAAGGCCCTTTGCTTTAAGAGCAGTTATTGCAGTGGGTGGGATTGGAGTCACTTTGTGTGCTTTTCTATGTCCCTGTTTAGGGAAGAATTCACCAACCTACATGCAATACAAAATAATACAATGTAAGACAAAGGCAAGCTCAGTGACTTCTGTTAGTTTGTGTCTTAAAAATATGTTATTTATTGTTTAAAAATATGATATCAGCATGTATAACATTAGAGCATCTCTCAGTTTACTTTAATGATGGCTTATGAGCCTCACCGCTGGTTCACTGGTTTCCCACAAACCCACATTCGTTTGATTGACACATGCCTCCCTGGTTGTTGGGACATGCTGCTGATTGAGGCATGGCATGCGATTTCCCACCGAACCCCATCCCTGATTTTCACTCATCACGAAGCCCTCTGAAAGTCCACAGTGTCTCTCCTCTGAGCTGATTTCTCCAGATTCTCAGTTTCCCGCATGCATGGCTCCTGCAGCCGAGGCCAGCCACTTGGGCAGGCTACAAATGGAATCAATTTATACCCCTGGAGCAAGGTGGTTTTGATGACATCTAAAATGTTCACAACGTAAACTCTGCATATAAACATTTCAGGTCAGAAAGAGTTTAGAAATGTCTTTCATAAACATGCAAAAAGAAGGTTTTTTACTTGTTTTTGATAGATGGCCAGTCGCGTGTTCGAGATGTAATTCAATTTGTCATGCTATGTCCTGACAGAGAGAGAAAGAGATGGGGGAAGATGCAGGAATTAATACTGGCTTATTAGTTTTGACCGAAAATGTGTGTATTTAGTAAATTAGGAGGGTTTGGTAGGCAGGCTGTGGTACCCACCTTCAGAGAAACTCAAATACACATTGAATTATCTGATTGTTAGTCCAAGTGAACATGTACATCTGCTCAAATAGAGATTGAATAGTATGTCCAACCACCTGTTTTCTGTACTGCTTTTTTATGTAAGGTCACAGGAGAAGCTAAAGCCTGCCGAAAAATACAGAAATTATAGATGAAAAGATCATTACTGTCAGTGACCACAAACGACATACATGCAATATTGAAGACATGTCGAAAACATGTTTATCTGGTTGTTTTTCAGGGCTCTCACAAAAAATATAATATCTGGTACAATGAACTATACCAGTTCATTGACTACCTTTATTAATTTCTTTATTATTGACATCTTTATTTTTACCAATTATTTCTTTGATTCTATAGTTTAAAATATTTAATACATTTAAGAATGAAAATTAAATAATTTAAAAATAACTATAATTTTATTATTATTGAAAATATGAATAAAACTGTTGTTTTTATTCTGTACTTACTATAGCCGGTAAGAATCTTGAATGTATTACACAACCAAACACTTGTTTGTACCTGCGTATCTTTTAGCCTTCACACCATCAGATGAAGTTGGTGATGCACTGAAATTAAAACTAGGCTGAAGTTTCCAGACTTGTGGTTTTAGCGTTAGTATTAAAGGACAAGGTTAGTGTTAAAATGCCACACTCTCTGCAGCCCAACCATCTAAATTGATCCTCCATTAGGGCTTTATAGACATTGTGTCCTTCGTCCTGTGCCTCTTTTATAGATACTAATAAAAGGTTCAAAGTCACTCTGCAGCTCCTTATCATGCAGTAGTGTTTTTATGCCCTGCTTACAGCGTACAACGTGGCTCTGCCTCTCTACTGTACACTCTGATGACGAGGTACAGTTTCATGGCCCCTGCCTTTATGTGCCTGGCACCATTTTATGACTGGAAAAAAGAAAAGGGAGGAAAAGGGAGAGACTTTCAAAAATTAGATATAGAGGAACACAAAGAATGCTGGGAAATGAGGTTAGTGATGTGTTTGTTAATTTATTAGTTAGTTTTGTAGGTATCCGTTTATGCCAAGTAGTTATTCAAGATATTCAGTATTTTTCAATTGGGTACACAGATTTCATAGACTCATGTACCAATTTCCCAAAACTATAGAGGGGGAAAACAATCTGATTCTACAAAAACTAGCATTCAGTTTGTTTATATTTTAAAATGACAGTTGAAATATGCACAAGAAGATGTGCGGCAGTATTTTACGATATGTGCATGTTTGTGTTTACAGATGGAAAATTTAACAAATACCATCCCAGTCTTGCAATAAGGCACAATACAATACATCAAATTTCCATAGTTAATGCACAAAGTCCGTGACCATGCTATAATCAATATAGAAAACAATACACAGGAAATATAGTATACAGACATAAAATGCAACAAATACTATCATTATTAAGTGTAATGGACATTGATGGTGAACGATGAAAGAACAGGTGTTATACTGCCATTTAAATGTGACATTTTAATCTACATAACTGATTCTGGTTCCTTGTTCAGACAGTGATGTCATTGTAGTCTGTATGCACTGCCCTAATAAGAGTTGTATATTTTACATTACCAGGTGGCACAAAAATCTCCAGGTGGTAAAAGTATGGTAAAAGTAATATGTATGAGGACAGAAGGTGAGCTACTGTAAATGATGAAAACTGACATTGTCCCATGTATCAGCACTGCGGTGTGGTGGTATGGTAGTGTGGTCTGGGCTCCTGTGCTGTTTTTCTGGAGGTAAAAATTATGGTTATATAAGGCTTTGAGAAATTACAACAGTAGTGCTGTGGGGTATGAGTACATGGGTGTCCCAAACACAGCATTGGATATATGTTGCATTTGATATATTTTAATGTCTTCCGCTTTGTCTTCATCTTCCTCTGCATGGGTATCTTTTTTTTTGGTTTTCAAACTGTGACTTTTATATAATTGAGACAATTAGGAAAACTTTACTTTTAGGTTAAATGTGTTTGCACTGGTGAGACATGTTAGCTTATTTACCTTTTATCAAGTGGTCCATGTTAATGCTTAAGAGTGAGCTTTACCCAGCTACTGGGTAAAAAAACTATTACTGTACTGTAAAGAAACTATTAGATAATGTAATATTATCTATTACATGTTTTTTTAGTTCGGAAAAAAACTGTTTAATTTAATCACACTTTTTACTAGAGTGAATATTTTTCAGAATAGGTTTATTTTTGAGTTAATCTGTGTATGCATGAGAAAATGTATTACACAAACGTCTTTATTACCAACAGATAATGTAATTCATTTTTATATATTATATATAAAATGACAATGTTTCATAATAAAAATGTGATTTTACCTGACATTAAGGGGGGGCGATTTTAAAAATGTGACTGAAAAATAGAAAAATACCACCAGTTAAGTTAAACTCTTAATGTAGTTGACCTTTGCCAGAATGTATCCCGTCATTTTATTGTTTACTTAACTATTAACAGTACGTTGATATTTTAGTATATTTAGTATATTAGATAACTATTTATCAGACAGATACCATATTTGATGTAACACTTAAGTACTATAACTTTACAGGAGAGTGCACAATCACATTTGTGAAAGTATAGTGTGCTATTTTAAGACCCATTTGATATGTTTCTGTTTGCTGTTCTACAGGTGATCATAGTGTTCCTCAGAATTACAGAGACTCCTGGGAGCTCATAAAACACTGAAACATACCTACACTAGCAGCACTACTAAATAATGTTATGAATAACATGCCTGTTAAAACAGTGAAAAGCTCTGTGGTTTGTTTCACTGCTTTGAATGAGTATTGTAAGCAATTTAATTTGTACGGATAAGACCACTGTTCCTTTGATTATGCAGAAAAGTTACAGAGGTAACACTGATGTAAGGATGTATTTGTTAACATTAGTTCATGCAGTAGCTAACATGAACTACAATGAGCAACATTTTTACACCATTTACTAATCTTAGTTAATGTTAGTACAAATACAGTTGTTCATGTTATTTTATTGTGCTTTAATGTTAACATTTTTTATTTTAAAAATATATCAGAATTAACATTATATATTAAAATTAACATTAGATTAATAAATGCTGAAAAAGTATTGTTCATTGTTAGTTCATGCTAACTAATGTAGTTAACAAATGGAACCTTATTGTGTTACCACCAACAGAGTGTTGTAAATAGGATGGATAACTTGAATGGGTTAAAGGAGAAGATAAAGACTTGGAGATGTGTGTTTCTGGGTGTGGAGAAACACACATTTACAAGTTCCTCAGCACATCGATGCAGGTTTTTCTTTGAGTTGTCGACTGCAAAAGTAAAAAATTTGATCCTTGAAGTAGTATGAAAGTACGCATTTGCCACCGGTTCACCAATTCGTAAAATGGTTACCGATGTTTTGCTTTTGATAAGTAAATGCAAGAACAACTAAACCTAAGTGAATAATTTGCTGAAACACCTTAAGCTCCTTTCACACTAAATTACGAAATGAAAGTAGCACTTGCACATAATTATGCTGGTGTTTTTAAATTAGGGTACGAAGGAAAACAACAATGAAGACTGAAGTTTAGTTCGCTGACTTTGTCGACTAGCTTTGATAGCAGAGGAAGTATCTGTTTACATAGTGATTACGACAATTTTGCTGTCTTGGGGCAGTAAATTTAAACCAGTAGCAAAGCTAATTACTCCAGACAACGTGAAGCCAGTAAGGCCACGCACATCCAGTTCGTCATCGGTTGAGATTTCTTTATGGTGGCTTCAATGTAAAATAAACCTTTATACGTAATTACAGAGATTTCTGTATATTTTTCTGTCCGTTACTTCTAACAAAAAGGGTATATTTTAAGAGCCAAGCATTTCACGCTTAACCACGGCTCTACAAAGTAGATCACACATCGTAGGACCTCAGGTCCTGGACCTGACCCGAGTCTCTTGTTTATTCAGAGCAAATTCTACATAGAGGCTAAAAGGAGCCTTATTCAGCCTTATTTATTGCGCATTCCAGATCGCATGGACTGTCATATTTAGACAGTTCATATATCCCCGCTTCGGAGTTGCCATGTTGTGAAAACATTATCAAAGTAAATATTATGACTGTATACATGTTCTTTTATGGAAAAGGCGCTAGTATAAAGTTGCTTCAATCTTCGCCTTCTAGTTTGAAATGGCATGAAAGTGCCGAGGTTGCTAAGAGGCACAACCGATATTTGGGGTTATCAGCCGGGTACTGATTGTTATTAGTCTACGCTACTGTTTTTCTTATCAGTCTGTCAACGCGCTTTGTCGGGAAACAAGCTGAAGAGGCGAGTTTGGCTGCGCGCCATGGAGACCTGAAAGCGCGCACCTCAGAACCGCGCACGCGTGTGCGCACGATGAGATCTGGACAATGTCCCCGTGGCCAGAGAAGGATGTGAGCAATTACCAATTCTCAAAACACTGCTTTACCATAGTTAAATATATTACACGCCTTACACCCGCACCCGTCTTGGGCCCTCTTACTGCAGCCGGGGATACATGGACAGAAATCCAGCCACCTTACACAGGCACAGTCGACTGCAATTAACCAATCATCATAATCATTATCATCATCATTACCGTCATCATAATCATAAACTCCCGAAACGTGCTTTGTTCAGAATTTAGACCAGCCAATGTTAGTTTTGTTTTTACTTCTCTTATTGGTAGAGGAATTTAAAAATATCCTTGGCTTGCCTTTAGTTTACCGATTAAAAAAGATTTAGGGCACAGAGACGAAAATATTAACAAAATATCACTAAGAATGTCATTTAGCCCTTTATTTCAATATTATACAATATTCCGACGTTTTCGCAACTGCATATGTGAATTCGTGTATGTAGGTTTAAAAACATTTTTTACACATCACACAAACTTCGGACATACAATCTCTATAATATATCAATTTTTCTCTTGCCACAGATTCCGCTCTCTAATGCAGCACAGGAAGACTGAATCCCTCTAGACAAATGGGCCAACCATCTAATCCCTGCAGACTGATCCCATTCTGCATGCAATATGGGAAGTAATTGCCCCTCGCAACTAAAGTGGTACCGCATACGTTGCGAAGACTGCTGCATGCAGGCCCCGAGTGGTCACGGTAACACTTGGTACTGTGGCGCAGGGAAAGGCGGAACCAGTTAATTTTGAACCTGGATTTAGGAGATGAAACCGTCCTGATTGCCATAAATCAATACCTGGGATGTAATTAGAGAACGCGGACGTGACTCCATGCATCAGAGAAAAATTAAACAAACAATTATTTCTGTCCTGGATAACCGCTTTTCAAAACAACGCATTAAACCATTTCTTGTGTAGCCTATAGGCAAAGACGCGCACAAGTCTGCACTTAATAAATCTAATATGAAGAATATAAGGCCGTTGAATGCATAAAGCAACGCAACAGTGTTTATTGTGATTTTGTCAGAGTCAGTGCTTTCCTTAAACTAATAAACTTTGCAATTATAGCTAAAAGCAGCATGTGAACGTCGAATGTAAATCTGAAACAAATGTTGAAATGTGATCTTTAAACGTGTGCGGGATGCTCGATGATACACCGACACAGTCAGCGCTGCACAACACTATTATTACTCATACGAATGGTAAACAATCTACGTTTAACACTTAGAACTGTACAAAATAAAGGTCTAAATACATTATTGTTGATAAAATTATTGGTTTTAATATTCGTATTATTAGTATTGTTTACAGAGGCTAAATACTTAATTTTAATTACCCAAATTTCCTACAGATACCTCTCATTTAATTGTAGGAAACTATTGTGAACGATGTCATCTCATATTGACGCAGAATTTGAGGTCTGAGGTCGCTGCTGATTTATAGACAGCCAGCGTCATGCCATTATTGTGAATACACTCAATTGCCAGTTAAACTCCTTCTACATTAAGCTAAACCGATGCCATAATGTGTCCACTTGGTCTAAAAGCCGGTGTACAGTTGCATTGCAGCAGCATCTGCTAATAGATATTGCAGAGTCTGAACACAGATGGGCTTCTTTAAGTGTATCCCCTCACATGCTTATTATTTCCTACAGGTAGAATCCGTCTACATGATGCTTTGTCTCTAAATAACCTCATGATGAAAACAATCATTGAGAATAATGTATTTATTGCAATATAGCAATAACCAATAACAATAACAATGCATACAATGTTCACGTGCCTTGAAATCTAAAACGAAGGCGAAATCAAGCTGGTCTTGTCTGAATAAAAAAGGAAGCAAAAGTAACACAATAAATAAACTACATTTTATTACAAACATTGGAATAAGTAAATGAATCAAGTTTAATGTGTGGGCAATGATCTTATTAAATTAATAATCCTTAAATCACTAAACCTCTAAATTAGAGTTCAGTAATTCAGTAGATAATTAGTCCTGCTAAGTCCTCTGTGGATTGAGACCAAAATAATGTGGTTTTATTGCTTTACATCTGTGGTAGAGAGTTACAAATAATTCCTGTTAGATTATTAAGCAAATCCCCAACAGGGATTACTTTGGGATCTCCTCAGGGTAACTTTGAAAAATAATTAAAATGAATAAATACATAAACACATTACATATAATAAATTTAAACAAAAACTGAAAAATAAAAAACTTATAATCATAATGTGCATAACCACTGGCAACGGTTTGTAAATGGTAAAAAATGTTTTTTGCAAGTGTCAGGAGAGAAAAAGGAGAGGTTGTGTGTTGTGCGTGAGAGATAGAGATCCTTCATTTGTGGTCTCCATGGTCTTGTGTACAGAACAGATGAAGGTTACTGACTCCTTGTGTCCGTGTGTTGAGTGTTTATTTCTTTTCATGGTCACATTGTGTGTGTGTATGTGTGACTGAATGAAGACTTTGGCTCTGTCTTATACTGATATATTACCATTTGATCCTTCAGTTTCCTACCATTGATCAAGCCCCACCTATTCAGCTGATGGGCCACAGGAGAAACCTGATCACCTAACAAGAAAGATGCAGAGGAGAGAGAAAGGAGAAAATGAGAGAAACGGTACAGTCTTCACCACAGACACTTTATTTCTTTACTGTTACCTAAATACATCACACTCTATATCTCTGCTTTACTGTTACACTGTCTCTATTGTACATTTGCACACCTAATTTCATCAGTGACAGCTCCTCACTGTATGCTGCCCATGATTCACATTCAAGGCCATTTGTGCTGCTAAACTGCCACAATACTGCTGCTGGGATATTGACAAAAGATTACATATGTCATTAGAGCACATATGTAAAAGATTACATATGTCATATGTTATTACATAGAGTCATTATTTAGTCTGTACAGTGCATCTTCCCAAAACACACATACAATTGTATGAACACACACACAAAAAAGTGCTAAATTGCCATGTTGTATATGTTGCTAAACCACAGGCAGACATCATACAGTATCATATTTATTATTATATCATATATTTATTTTATGATTATTAGCTAACAGATCTGTCATTAGGGTAAATATCAGGAGAGTAGCAAATATAGTCTGTGTATTCCCTCTACATTAATGTACATTAACCTTATCTTCTCTTTTGAATGAACCAAAACACACTGGAACTGAGTGTAAGTAGATCAGCTACAGACCTGGCTCTGTAAATGTTATAACACCCACCATCTGGATCTGATTGTGCTGCACACAGATAGGTGTAGAGTTTGCAAGGTGTAGCTCCTTTAGCAGTGGGGACCTGCGGGTGAGTCACTTATATTTGCTTGTTGCAGCTGGGTATCTGAATGCTTTTTCATATTTTGGAACTGCTGAAAAACGTGTGACATTTAGAAGTATATGTATACGCAATTCACATGTTGCTAGCGTTTAGTGATGTAGCCATCCAGTGTAAATGTAAAAAAAAAAGTGTTTATTGTATGTGAAGGAAAAAAGATACGCTTAGAAAAACCATTGTGTAAAAGGAAATGTCACCCTGTTTTGTCAGAAACCGGTTCAAGTCTGCACTTGGTCTGAAAGAGCTTAAATCATTTACTGTAGAAGTGTAGCTGTCAATTAATGTCCTTGTTGGCTTACAAGTAGACAAGGTGAGTGAGTGACAAACCTCTCCTTGAGGATTTAGGTTACACAATATGGTATCAAAAAGCTGTCACTGGGCTTTAGAGACTGCATTGTGGAACCTGGGGAATTCCCTCTCTGGGTCAGTGCTCATATTGTCTGATTCCAGATAATTTGGAAGAGATAACTCACTCACTTTGCAGTGAAGTAACACTTCAGAACATATTGTCCACATGTATTGTTCACAAGGATAACATAAAGTGAGGATTTCTGTATATATTGTATATGAGGATGTATATATTGTATTATTGTGTGTGTCCATGGATGTGTTGTCTGTTTGCATTCTACAGTTGTGCAACCTGTATAATTTTCTTCTACACTGGTTAACCTTCTGTTCTAATTCTGGAATTCTAATAGTTTTCTAGGCTATTACTGTTAAAAAAACAATACATAAGCAGTAATTTAAATGCTAAACCTGACTGCTGTCTCACACCTTCTGAAATATGAAATTGGGCCTCAGTAGCTTCTCAGTACCCTCATGTCCTTCTGAGGAGTCTTGCAGTGCCCTTGTCACAACGGCACTGATACATGATTTGGCTCAGATATCTGCTGTCTATTCCACAGAGACATTTTTCTGATGACACTAAATTATTGTAAATGTTACACTTCAGAACCATAGCAGACCAACACACCTTTCTACCTGTCATTGTTGTTGCGTTTTTTGGATTCTATAACCAGAAAATAAATGAGGAAGAGATCACAGAACATAATCAGGCTAAAGGCCCCTCATGTAGCTATACGGATAAACAGTGCCAATTTGAAAAAAGATCATAAAGTAAATTTTCCATTAAGCATTATGTTTGTTTATAATTAATAATCCTCAGTTGTACCAGAGGATTAAATTGAACTATTAAATTTCTTTTGGAGGGTATATCTCTTATTATGCTAATTTATCAAATTTGGGTCACATGACATCATATTGCTTATTAAAAAAGCAAAATATCTGCCTTTGCATAATTAAATCTAAGTTTTATAATCCTAACAAAATAGCCAAAGGGTAAAGGAAAATAGATCCTCACCTTTACAAGCTGAGAGAATGAGAAAGTTAATATTATTATTAAATGAGCTGTTTCTTCTGTAAAGATTTTTGATCGTTAAAAATCAAATATCGATTAAAAAACCTGCACAGTAAAAAAACATTTAGTATAATATAAAGGGTTTCATATTATAAGAAGAAGTAAGATGCAATACCCATGTCGTTAATTTACAAAGATTAAAAATTATTTGACCAAAATAAAGCATCTTGCATGTTATGGAAAATTAAGTTACAAAAACAAACCACTCAAAAATTTTGTTTAAACCTTAAAAAAGTTTAAGGTTAAAGTGGCTATAAAGTTCCACCTAACTTTTTAATAGCTCTCACAATATGTGATTATGAATACTTTCAGGTCAAGTAAACATTTTAATTACCAAATACTAAACAAATTCATTTCGGATTAATTTCAGTTTAAACCAGTGCTGTGCAGCAAATAATGTATTTTCAAAAGTCTGTCAACATTTTTTAATAAGTAAATAAAACATTTTTGTTGTTGACCAAACATCAGTCAAAGGCATCAATGGTTGCACATGAAAGACATGGGAAACAATAAAACCACCCAAGAGCTCAGGTTTCTTTCCCTTTATTCATATCTCCCTCTAAAGCAATTATCCATTATTTAGTTTGCTAATTTAGTTTTTCCTTTAGTGTGGTGGGGGAAAAAATTAAGGCCTTAAATCCAGAAAGGCATCTTATCAGGATACTATCAGTCAGTAGTGAGTGATGGTTATTAATCGAAGGGTCATTTCACTGTTTATGCTATTTCAAAATATTGTTAAGCGGCTTATATTTTACATGTGACAAAACATCAGTCTGTGCCTTTTCACCAGAGAGTCATGGTTGAAAAAGATCCTTTTTTTTTGCCCCTAAGTTTGCCCCATCATTCTTTATTGTTTCTCTTGTCCACTCCTTGCACTTTACTAAGAGCAATAAAGTTAAACGTCCTTTATATCAAATGTATGCAAACTTTGTTTTATTAGACCACAGGCCATATTTTTTTTCCTGACATTAGGAAAAAAATATGTTGACAAGGAAGACTTCACATTGCTCCACTTCGTCTAGGAAGCATTTAAAATGTAACTATCTGTTACCACAGATATCCCTAACAGCATCAATGCATCACTAGAGCCCAGACAGTCAGGCTAATGTAGGACTAATGTAGCCAGCGGGAGCTTGTTTTTATTACTGCACAGCCCTGTGTTTGTAGAATTTCTCAATTTTCTAAAGCTCACATTGACAGGCCCACTTTTAAAGCCAAAACCCAGCATATGTCCAAACATCGGTTAATGTAACAGGCAGGATCCGTGCATGCAGAAAAAAACACAGTGGCCAAAGCAGAAGACCTCAAATGAAATAGCCAGTGGGTTCACACACCCTAACTCTAACATCCTAGGAAATAGGGAGTTTAATGTAATGTTGTGATTTAACAGTTATAAACTAAACAGAGCATCTTTCCTAAGCCCAGCGTAATCCTGACAGGCCTACTTTGTGACTTTTTCTGCAGGAAATGTGATGAATCGCTTGACCTCTGACATAAAGGCAGAAATTGCAGTATTGGAAGTGTGTGGGTGTCACAAAACCAGACTATATTTGTTGCTTGCATACCTACAGTACGTTGAACGTAAACAAACACGCTTTCTCCGTCCCTAAATAAGTATTACTCCATTTCATTTTTTAAAATATATTTCAGATATATTGATGTAAAGTCAAAATAATTTAACAAAATCATGTAAATTTCGGTTTAAAAGCTTTAATTTGCTTAATGTGCAGTACGGCACAGATGCAGGATCCTCTCTGTAGTTGAAATAACATTTTAATGCTTTTTAATTATTGTAATTGCACAAGATCTAAATGATAATTTTGTCAAATTTCATCAAACAATATTTTGTATTTTCAAGGTAAACTGTCAGATTACAGTGACCTTTCCTGGTGTTAGCTTTTGATCCTGTCTGCCTCCTAATGTAGAGCGTCCATGAGGAAATGATCCGATAAAACCGGATCATCTGTCTGAGAGCAGGACAGCTATGAGCAAATCAATATGGCACTGTATACTGCAGCATGAGCTCAGAGCATGCTTACCCTGTGCTGCATCACTTCCAAGACAAGGATGAAAATATCAAAAAGCTCAAAAACTGATTTAAATATAAACAGATCACATTTAAATATAAACATTTGAAATGCCTGTGTTTATTAATAAATGATTTCCAGTTGACTTTTATAAACCCACTTGACAAGTTTCTTCTGATTCTAAGACTGTTCATTATTACAATAGACTGAAAAATGTTGTTGTAGAGCAGCATACTCGATACTAAAAGACATTATGACAATAAAGGCATTTCTGTATCATTTGTTTCGTTAGATTTGAAAATATGATTGTAAAATATAATGACAGTATGATTTGGTCTCCTCTGGTCCAGGAGTCTTAAAACGTTTTTACAAATGTTTATTTAGAAACAGAGGAAATAATGATAGTAGGGTAGAAAGCACGTAAGTTAAGATAAACAATCTGATTTTCAAACTCTCTGCAAGTTATCATCATCTTTTTCTTTGACGAAGTCCTAGTCAAACTTAATTATGGGATAAATATAGTGATTGTACCTTACAGCAGAAGTTTCCGTTATTCACTCTTCATAACCCATTCATGATAATTGTCATATTGATGAAAAGATGCTTATGAAATCTGAATCAGAAATGTCAGGTTTTAATTTCAGGAGTGCTCGTTGCACAGATTTTTCTGTATTATTTGTTTTTTCCAGTGCCTGTTGGGTATCTCTGTACTGTACAACAATTATTTTATTTGTTTGGGCCTCCAGTGAGGATGAGAAACTCCTCTAAATCAGTGGTTGTTTGTTTAGTGGCTATCTACTCTCCATATTTGTTTTACAACTCTGCGACATGAACTCTTTGCGTCAAAATGATGGTTCACTTGAGCAAACCAAAAACAGATCCGAGTTAAATTTATGCAACGTTAGTTCTCAGTTTTGCTCTGTTTAAAAAAATGAAAATTTTTCATTTAAAAGCCCCAGGTTTGGTTGGTGTACAATGAGAAACAATGAGAATCATCAGCAAAAAACTAGCTTTTTTGTTAGCCATCTACACACATTATTATTTGCCACTATCTGTCCTGGCATTAGAGAATTAAATGCATAGATTGTACTCTCATAGTATAGTATACTCATAGTATAATCTCAGTTGCAGTCCTGCATCCCTGTCACGATTCCCAACAAATCATCAGGATTAAGTTGCTGTCCATTGAGGGGGTTTAGAGATGACTGAGTGTTAACCATCATAGCTTAATATAAACACACAATCACACTGACACAGAGCCTGTTGTGATAGACAGAAAAACAGCCAGAAAAAAATTGACATGTTGGTTGGAAAGGGGGAATATAAGAAAGTGAAAGTGGGCCAAAAGGGGGGAAGAAAAGAACTACAAAACTAGAGCAATAAACTATAGAGGAAAGTGAGCAAGAGTGTGGGACACAGAAATAAAATGAGAGAGTGAGTGTGAGCTTGGTGTGGATGGATGGGCCTGCAGGCCGTAGGGACTATTGTAACAGCCTATAGCTCTCAGGTGTCCAGTCGAACTGGTGAATTAGTCTAAAGCTTTGTGTCTGTTTTGGGTTTAAACACACATTTTCTTAATACAACATGACCCCATTTCCCTCTCTCATTAATCATGAAACACAGTTAGACTGACCCCCTTGGTCTCTGACACAGAGGGCAAACCTACTGTTGGACCCCTCTCACACTGCTAATACAGTCACTCTTAGATATGCGCCTGCTGGCTTCTCATAACTGTTTGTCATTCCACTAATAAACTGTTTAAATCAAAGATGTAAGTTTAAAGATACAATCACACATACATGTATGCATTTTATCATGTGCATATGCATTTATAATCATGTTTATGATTTTAATATACAAGCTTTTGTTTTTTTATATTACTTAGATGTCAGTTAAGCCAATATCTAGAACTACATGTGGGTGTTCTGTACTGTATTATGGCAAAATCATGTTTTCTGCAACAGGCTACAGGAAAAGCCTTCACCTGCAGGTACAGAGAACGTCCTCAACATCTGTCTCATACACAAATTCCTGTGGTTTGTTCCTTTTATGAAGTTCTGTCTATTATCAACCATGATGCAACCAACATGCACACATCTATAATACACGCAAACAGATTTTCTCCTTGTATTTGGCTAACAATGTCAAACTTTGTCCTCAGTTCAGGGATTTTAGATGTTTGCCATTTGTGTATTTTCAGCCACCCACACATGCGCCTCCGTTCTCTTGCCCAGCAGCCCTCAGTCTTCAGTAGTCACATGTGTCAGATATTCCACTGTGACTAAACATTTCTGCTTCCATTGGTATACACAGTTTGAATTCCTCAATTTGTCTTATAAACTTGTTTATGGAAGTAAACACAGTGCCTTGCAGACGCAGAGCACGATCATTATCCATAATTCCAGCAGAATGGCAGGACACAAATGTAAAATGTGTTCCACAAACTACTGCATGCAGAAAACTACAGCTGTTGACAGAGACTGGCAGTGAATTTAAGGCTTAGGTTGCAAATGACTTTGCAAAGACAAAAACCACACTTTTTTGGTGAAAATTTTACTTAAACGAAATTGAGAACCAATATATGAAATCACATTTATTTGTATAGCGTGTTTCACAATAAATATAATTTCAAAGCAACTTTACAGAAAATGAAAGTTGCACATTGTCAGACAAGTGTAATATAATATACAACAATATATGAATATAATAAATATACCGTACCAGTCAAAAGCTTGAACATACCTGACTGGATGTATGTTTCTCATGATCTTAAAGACTTCATATCTAATAGCTTTATTTTTATTATTATTTTTGTCTAAGGGATGACTTGGACAAGTGGCCAGTATACATGAGATTAAACAATTTTATAAGGTTGACATAAAGTGTACAAAGTGTAGCTTTGATTAATCAAAAATACACATTTTAATTTGTTTAACGTTTTTAGTTATAATGGTGATGATTCCATTTGTATTTATTCATAGATTGTAGCAAGCTGTTGAAATTGTTGTGTAAACACATTCATCTAATGAGCTCTCAATATTCCCATAGTATGCACTGGTAAAAGACTGTAGAAACAGAAGATGGATGTACTGGTCACAGACTAGAGAGCTCAATCTGGGTGAGGTCAACACTGTCTTATTCTCTGTGGGTTTAGCCTGCCTGCAAAGAGTGACTAACAGTTGCTCTTTAAAGGCTTGTGAGAATGCACAGGAAACAGGAAACTGAAGTCTGAGGGAGGCTGGGAGATGGAGGCCACAACAGAGCATAGAGGAAGAGGTCAGATAAGGTTTACTGGCCTGTCAGTCTGTCAGTGATACCCCCACTGCATCAGTCAGTCAGCACTTTGTACAGCACACGCATATTTGAACATGTTTGCAAAGTTGTGCATTTCATTTGAATTTTATTATCTAGACAGACTATGCATTTAAAATCTTTCTAGATTATAACATGGATTTAAGATGACAAAATGTCGTCACTTTTTGATTAAAAAGTTGTATTTATCATGTCACAGGGTTTGTGTGTGTGTGTATGTGTGAGTGTGTTGTCATTAGAGATAAACATTTTGAAGAAATTCAATCCAAAACTGTGGCCATATTGATGAGTGACAGGATGTTGTGGGAGAAGCAACACCATGTACACAGATACCTCTAGTGATACTGTGAATGTATTCCAATGTACACACTCACACACTCCCACAACATACTCCTAGGGATGGTATTTTAATACACAGGCTGGCCAGTATGGAGCGTTTTCTGTCTGTGTGGTTTCCTGTGAAAGCCAAACAGCTGATTTTACCTTCAACCACAACAATAGACCTGACACTAGATACTCCCTAACATGCACACACATACAGTGAGAGAAAGCTCTGTGGATGTGTGTTATGTTAGGAATTTAGTATTTGTGAAAGGGTGTTTGGTAACTCAAACCATAACGCATGTATCAACATTGGATTAAAATGCAGAAGGCCAGTGGTAGAGTAATTAAGATTGGATTGTTTATCTGTTTTATCCTGTTTCAAATATGAAACTGTTTATCATCATTCATCATAATCTGGTAATCTGCACTTTACAAAGTTCACAGTCATGACTGGTGAAGTTTCATCACCTTTTCTTCAGTCCAGGGACACTACAGTATCTGGCTTTGAACCTGATGGGTGGATCAATTTAGACATTGAGTTTCTATTGATGTCAATCCCCATGTAGCCTCTTACCCAGTAAGGGCCACTTAAGAACAAAAGGTCCCATCTAGTTAACATGGACACCCTTATCAATTGCTCTCTGGCTGGACAATGGCTAGGCAGCTATTTAAAACGTTGAAAACCCATGTGTTGTCTGGGCTGTGTATGGCCAGACAAAGAGGTGGTAGTGGCAGTATTTTGAGCATGGTGCTTAGTCAAAGGTTATATTGTTAGCCACATGTTATGTCGTGCTGAGCGCCAAGGACAGCCTGTTATACATGAAGGTCAAATTGATACTAAATTGACTATTGCTGATAATATTCTACCTTAATTACCTGATTAAAATAATAAAATGAACAAAACTGCCTCCTTTTTAATACTATTTCTCACACAGTTTATGCATTCTCCCCTACGTCTCTATAAGTCTCTCCTTTCATTCTCTCCTTGGAAATGTTCTGGAACAGGGACTATCCTTCTCAACCCCCATCCCTCTCATCAGCTCCTTTTTCCACACTGTACCACTGCTTCATTTCTCTCTCATTTCACTCTCTCTCTCTTACTCTTACTCTCTCTCTCATACTCCTCCCTTGGCGCTAACTTGGGCGGGCAGCTGAATTCCTGTGGGCTATCGGGTTACTGGTTGTCGTGGAAACCGGTGGGAAGGCAGCTCCATTAATCATTTAGAGCGCGCCCGAAGTGGAGGTCAGCCTGATTGCAGCGGATAGGGTATCATCCCTGTGTCCCACCAGGGACCTCCTTGATTTGAATTAAAAAAGATTAAGCTTGCCCCCCCCCCCATGCACCCATACCACCATGGCCCACCATCATCATCATCGTTGGCCCAACCGTATCATGTGACCATGCTCCACGGAGCCACACGGATTAAGAGATTGGAGCTGCACGTTTGTTTTTTAGAGACTGGCTGAAACATTAGACGTGCACAGGTGTCTACAACAAGGAGACTAGTAGCTTGTGTAAAAAAATGGGCAAAGATCATGCACACCCCTCCTGGGCTTTTTCTCTATCTGCCCTTATCCTTCCTATACTTTCATTTCATCATTTTTTCTGCCTCTCTTATATTCTATCAGTTACTTGTTGCTCTTTTTTAAAGTGGAAGCAATAACTCAGTTTTACTCTCCCACTGACATTTCCTCCTCTTCTAAACCTATGAAATGGTGAATTTGTTGCAAAACCTTTTTATAACTTAATAGGAATATGATTTTTACGAGCGTGTAGGACAGCTGCTGCTGGTTCTGGAAAGCCAGGGCCAGACGTGTGCGTGGGTGAAGCCAGTTCGACAGCGATCGTAGTCCACCACAGTCCACAAAGTCTCTGTCTGGGGTAGGATCACCCCAATGAAATGCGAAGGGACCCAAAGCATTAGTCCATGTGAAGTGGCCCCGGGCCCCTGCTTACCAGCCCCCTGCTCTCTAATGACGACAGCATCAGTTTAGATTTACAGGGCCTCTGTGAGGACACAGAAAGCCACAAATCATCCAGGATATGAAATAGTGGCACAGCCTGCTTAGCTGCACCGGCTCCCAAAGGTGCCCATCAAATTTATGGGTGCCTCTAGCACTTCAAAAACTTGCCATAACTTAAATTCAGACAATTTTATTGTGCTGTGTAAGCAGAAGGGGAAAGATGAGGAAGGTGAGGGGAAAGATAGATAGGTTGGGGGAAAATTTAAACCCCCTTTGTCTTATACAATTAAAATTCCAGTGACTGACACATTCAGGCGTTTGGGAATCCATATTCTGTGCGCTGTAACAGAGCTAAAAACTAATAACAATACCTAACAACTCTAAGCTGTGTTGCTGTGATAAGTTGAGACTTTTTCTTGTCTATGGACTAGCCCAGGAGAGCAAGGTCAGTAAAATAAGAGGTCCAATAAGATTATTATCAGCTCTCCTCGTTAAAATTAATGATCTCGACACCTTGCTCACCCAGCTTACAAGGCATTTGGCTGGGCTTGTTAATGTCCACTATAATAAGAGTGTTAGTAGTGCCAGACTTGCATGGAACAGATGCTGGCCGACAGATCAAGCTATTAGGAAGAGATAGAGGTCTGGCAGGATTGCGAGTAGTGTGCATTACATAGAACTTCTGTAAGGATATTTAACTTTGTAGATTTATGTGGACAGTATGTTAACAGTGAGATAAATGCATTTAACGTTTCTCCATTTCTTAGACATTAAAGTCAATCCTTTTGTAAAAGAACCTGTTTCTGTGTTTTACATAAGTTTGATGAACCTTTCTTTTTTATAAAACTAAGCCAGGAGAGGTATACGACACAAATCTGTATGAGCAAGAATTTTTTTTGGGTTTGTCAGAACTTTATCTTGAAGTACTGCCTGAAGTTCATAAAGCATACAGAGGACACTTATACTAACTGCCTATAGCCTGAGCTATTTTAGATTAACATTGCATGTGATGTAAATGTTCTGGCTTCCCAGTAATTTACTACACATAATATTGAGCATGTTTGGCATTTGATGTTGTGTTGATAGTACATTAGGCTCAAGAGATGAGATGTAAAGTGCAGATTTAATACCGCTCATATGGAAAGCAACAAATAAAAAATCTTCATTTACAAAGTACCAAAAGCTATGACAACATGATCTAGCAAACCAAAATGTCCACACTACAAGAAGACTAACAACATTTAACAATGGAGAAGGCAAACATGAGGGATTAAATATTAAATGAAAACAATCAACCAGAACCAGTGAACTGACAAGACTAATATACAAAACCTAGACTAAACAAGACTAATCAACATAAACCAATCGTGAAGCAAGATCAAAACACTAATAAACCAATCACAAGACACTCTGACTATTTATTGTTTTTGAACCATTTGAAATTAGATTAAAGATTTCAGAGGATTTGTGTAGAATAAAGTCTTAGATTTTTGTCCTACATTTGGTTTAGTTAGAGAACTGTCTTAGCAATTAAAAAACAAGCCATGTTAATAGTTACTAATACATGCTACACATGAAACACCTGTCTGAGAGCCAGTTTCATACATTTGGTCTTTGTCAAGGATTAGATGGAGCTTTACCTGACCTATAGGGCACACTGCATAAGCAGCAGATGGCCTGTTATCTCGGTGAACTAGAACTCTTCTGCTCTGATCACTTTACAAATGCCTCAGTCCATCCACTAAGGTGGTCACTCAGAATGAACATTATAGCTGATAAGATAACCTTTACCACCAGACAAGCTGCAGGTTGACCCTGCTGCTGAATGAACTCGAGAAACAATTGTGAAAGGAGACGGTCATACAGAGACTGTGGGAAGAGAGAGAAGTAGAGCAGAACGAGGGGGAGAAGCTGCAGTTAAATAGCAAATAAACTGGCATTTGTCAAAGCCAAATTGATGTGATTGCTTAAGCATCTAGATGAACTGAAATCTGTTTTCCATAATTCATATAATTGGCTTTTGTCACTTTTCAGACTAGTTTGTACTGCCAAAATCATGAAAAGTTCTGGATATATGCAACATGAAATACAGCTGTGTGTGTGAGCATTTGCTGGTCTTCTACACTTTATTTTTTGCGTGCCACTGAAGACTGAGGGGGAGGCTTGATTTCCTGAACAAGTTGATAAAAGACAGAAAGCAGGAGAGTGGAGGGTGGAAGTGATGAACAGCGGTGTGGCTGCAGTTGAGGGGACATTCCACAGCTGAGCTTTAATTACGCACACCAAGCAAGCCACTCAGGAACAATGAGACATCTGTGTGGGTGCGTGCATGTGGGCTCGCATGTGTGCTTTTGTGAGTCTGCGGTTGCAAAATCCAGCCAGGAGCAGGTCTGCTCCAGTGATCGGATGCTGCTGCTACATAGATTCTGAAGAGATGTAGGTGTCGTCAAACTTGTTTAACTGAAGAGTCGAGACATGATTCACAATTCACAGCCTGAGTGTAAAAAAGAATGAGAGCACAATCATGGCCCGTGGTCCCTGTGTATATGAAGTCTGCTTCGTAGTTATATATGGAGGGGTAAAAAATATGTTTTATGATATATCTTTGGAGTGGTCTAGAAAAGTAGTTTTAAACCAGTAAACCTTCGGAGATGGTCTGAAGACCGATGACAGGACCTAAAGCAATATTTATAACTCCTGTAGCATTTTCAGCACTCTGGTAAAGTGCATGTGAGCAGGTAGAGCACAAAAATGTATCATCCCTTCACTGATAAAACAACAGAGAGCAGAAACAGGGCAGCTATAAAATCACAGATTGATTCCAGACCTGGATTTCATAGGTTTATAGAATATCTGGTCAGCACAGATTCTGCTGTGCCCTGTCTATTATCCAGATGACCAACTCACATATTCTTTCTTTTACAGTCAATATTTTTTTCTCTACTTTTAATCCTTTTTTCCTTTGGTGTCCCTCTAGTGAGATCAATGTTCTGTATTGACTGAGGATTTAAAAATCCTGGCTTTAGTTGCATGGAGTTTGCTTTTATTACAGGATGGTCTAATTTTACCTATCAATCACTGAAATGTCACAACAGCTCTGAGCTACTAAGCTCAGAAAGGGCAGGAGGAACTCCTTCAGGCCAGGATCAAGACCAGACACAGAGCATCTCTTTTACTGTCTTTCACTTTCTGCCTCACTCCCAACTAATATGAAACACGTATTTCTGTTTCTACAGACGTAGATGCTTAGAAAACAAGGTCAGCCTCCTCTCTACTCTATATAACAAGTATAACTATTCTAACTTGAATCCTTCTAGTTTTGTTTACGTAGTTGCAGTAACAACATACCACTTAAGGTGTGAAGGTTTTCAGTGACATAAAGCATACTGACCTCATCACAATGCATGTTTTTGGAATGAGGTCCTATGAAATAAGTCGAACAGCTTTCATAAATTAAACTTGACTTGGCAATAAAAAACCCTTCTCTGCCGGCGGGTCGACTGCAGGACAAGCCCCTCTTGCCAATCAAGAGGGACTGATCCGACTTAGTGTTTTGCAAAAAACACAAACGGTGAAATTCATACTTCAACAATGTCAGCTCTCCTTTGCCTGCCCATCACTCAAAAGAAAGGCCTCAAAGCTTCAGTTGCAACCACTGAAAAAAACACAGATGCCCGAAAAGAAGATCCCATGTCATTTCCTGTTCCTCCGATCTCTTCCTGACCTTTACTGAGATTAGCTCTGTTTCTTACTTTCCCACCCTCCACCTTCTGGCCCTTCCTGCACCCACTCATTCGGTGTGGCGGCTGCCTCTGATAACCTGACAGAGCGAGGTGCTTGGGCCCCGGTCGGATAAGTCTACTCTCCAGCTGAATCTGTGTTTGACCGAAAAACATGAGGAGTGTGTGTTTTTTTTGTTCCTCCTTGAGGCCCTGCTCAAAGGACGGTTCTCACTCTGTCTAACCAGTGCTGAGGCCTCTCCCTGCTCAAAGAACAAGTCCTGACAGAAAAGCCCCTCTGTATGCAGAGTCTTGCAAAATGTTATCTTTTAAAAAGTGCAAATCAAGGAAACAAAATGGATTCTGTCTTAATAAATGCAGCATTGAAAGCTGTGGCAAAATTTGAACGGTGAAAAACAGGTAAGAGCCTGTCTTTATGCAGTTAGTATTGACTTACATAACCTTCCATTTATGATTGTAAGTCAATGTCTTCCTTTCCCATTTTAAGCAATTCTGAATGATTAAATTAGTGACTAAATTAGACAGAACAAAACTACAAATCTGCTGATGCAAAAGAGATGCTTTAAGTGCTTATATCCAGAAAGCAGTTCAAAGAACCCACTTCTTACAACCCTTTTTGTATTTAAACCAAAGTAATGTTATATTTAATAATAATCAAAATAAAATTGTTATTATTATTGAGGGCATGAGATAATTAAAACTTTCTATACTGCAGACTAGAATATACATCTTCTAAGAAAAACCATCTTCATCTTTTTTTGTCAACACAGATTAGTACTCTAGGATCAGTATGTGTTTACAAGCTTGCAAAACAGGACCAGTCCAGGAAAAAAACACAGTGGATGTTCCAAATACCCAAAACTGCAATAAACACCCCTAAGGCCCCAAAACAGCACAGCATTAATGCATTAGCCAAAACATCAAACTCCAGCGTGCTAGCTTTTCCACTCTATCAGGGAATATAATGTTTAAGAGACTTTTGCTATCAGTGACCCAAGGAGAGGAGGCATTTGTTGAAGAAATGGCAGTTTAATTGCGGAACTGCAGGCTTGCTAATGCGACCTTTGGAAGTACAGTTACAGGAGAATGGGGCCCCAAATTTACATCAGCACTATTGCAGGGTTGAATTTATTGATGGTAATGCAAGATGGTGAGATCTGCTTAAAATGCCCCAAGGCCTCCCATTATACAACTTGTCTGTCTTTCACACTAACCTGAACTGTAACTGTAGAATCTTGTTTAACATGAAGGACATATGGTGTCCTAAGAAACCATTAGAAGGACGTTACCCCTCTCACTAAGAAGAATGTTAATGAACCTAACACCCCCCTGCCCCATCCACCCCAATACTGAGATGTTACTGAGAGCTTGAAATGCAGTTTAAATTAGGGAACTGTAGAAATCATTTGAGTAAAGGTGGATGCAAATTTTGTCTTTGCTTTAGAAATTGCTATTCAGACACAAAATGAAAAAAATCTCTCATTTTGAGGAACTGGAGAAGAAGAAGAATGTAGAAAACAGCTGGACTGTAATGGAGAGGTCAGCTGGGAAACGTCACAGCCCCACTTACAGGGCTGGCTGTATTCTTTTTATATGCAGGCCTGCATTTTGTCTGTGTGCTTCTAGTTTTCAAAGAGTGAGTTGTTGTCAATGTTTAAGATGAAGCTGGGTATCCTATAGGCATGTTGAGTCTGAACTCCTCTGACCCTGTGAATCATAATGTAATAAGCTCTCATTAGCTGCTGCAACACAAAAATGTACTAACTCTCAATAATTTTACCTTTGTGTTTTACTGCGTTGGTGGGAGAAGAACATCCAGGTTTATTGGCCATTAGAGCCCCTTAAAATTTAGATTTAGCTGGTTTCTTTAGCCAGCACTGGTCACTTCCTTCTTAGAATATTCATGTTCCTTTAAGAGACTTATCGGTATTTATAATCATACAATTGGCAGATGCTTCAGTCCAAATCAGCCTACGGTACATCTGGGGTATCAGTTAACATATACCCTGGGAATTGAACCCATGACCTTGGTGTTGTTAGTGCCATGCTCTACCAGTTACACCTACAGGAACAAATAGCATCTGTTTCATTATCTGGATCATATTAGAGGTTACTGTGAGGTAATCACAGCAAATCTAGGTATCTATCACCCATATTGGTTGTATCTTGTAATCTGCCAGCTCAACATTTCTGTGAGGTGTTGCTTAATACAAGCACTGGAATCAAAACCACAGTCCCTCTAGAGCACAGTATTGATGTTCAGTAACCACACAACTATGAAAACCTAAATCCCAGCAACTAACCTAATTTGAGATTAGACCAGGCTGAAGAACTGTACATCTCCTCCAGTCAAGACCAGCCCTCCCCCACCTCCTTTTCTTGGGACTCCAGGAAGCCTCTGAACAGCTGCTGAGGCACTTGTCTGGACTGAGTTACTGCAAGGTGCCTTTCTTTCCCTTTTTATTGATAATCTTACTGTAGTTGATGTAAATATGGCTTAGGCATAGCAACTTTCTCTCAGCATGGGCCACTGCTGGCCAGAAGACCAAACTCCTGACCCCCATTCCACTCTCCCTCAGGTAAGGCTTTGGCAAGGGCCTGCAGGAATCCATGAGCATGTTAGGCAACAGTAAATATCTAAATTCTCTCCTTTCATATCTTTATATGCTCCCAGTTGATAGCCGGTCATAGCACATTACAAGAGCATAAATTGTCCGGCTCAAGCCTTTCCAGAGAAAGTGCTGCTTTTGATATAAGAGGTTAGTAGATATTTCTCCTAGGAATACTATGCAAGCTATCAGTTATATAAGGCCTACCCTGTGTCTTCTTATATTATTGGTCATAATTCACAAGATGGCTTTAGGCAAGTCTATACCAAAGTAAGAGTAACAACATTTTTACATGAAATCAATTTTACAGGCATTAATATTTTTAACTTAAATATTAACATTTAAATGTAGAAAACATTCAGATGTGATGTCAGTATAAATACCTTTCATTAGCTTTAATAAATGTAACACATTAAAATATCATCAATAAATCCTTTTATTTGCAATAGATTTAAGATGTATATCCCATTTCAGAAATGCTTCTCATTATTCTAATGGAGTAATTAAGTATATATTGTAACTGTAGAGCCCACCTTTTCCTCTCCCCATGGCCATCTTTAACACATACAGACACTTTGCACCGTTTCACAGCCATCAAGCCTTTCATCTGCCCTGACCTGTAGGTGTAAAGTCTTCTTTAATGCGTGAATAGTAAGGACTGCTCTACTGTCCAGCTTCTGCACCAGCTGCCACAGACATGCTTACACATGTGGTCTTGCTTATGATGTCCATGAGTTGTGGCCATCTCCACAGTATCCTTAGTAGTTAATAACTTCATTTGTTTCATGTGTTTGGATTAGCCATCTGATAAAACATTTGGTTTATTAATTCTGTCACTTCACGAGACAAGATAAAAATCAGCACTTATACAAATGATTGGAAGACAGGTTGTGCTTGCTGAATAACTAACAGAGAGGGCAGCATAGTTACTAGCGTGTGTGCCACAGTAACGCTTACTAACAGATGTCTTACAGTTATGATTAGATCAAAAGCCTCCTGATAATGTGAGACTATGTTTAGAATTATCACATTAACAAAATAATCATACATTAAGACATTGTATTGTTTATCATGTGCACCAGTTTTGCTTTATTTGGAAGATTTGACACATCTTGTTAATAACTGTGAAACTCTCAGGCTTGTGATGGTCAAACCGGGGATGCTGGGTTTGATAACATTAACATTTGAAATTAACATTTCAGTAACTATATGGTTTTAAGACAAATGTCCAGTTAGGCAAACATTTGTTTTCTCTAGCTGTGGTTTTTGTGTTGGTTCAAACACAGTTAATAACTTTCTAAAAGTAACACATTTTTGCGAAGTCTGTCCTTTATTCTTAAATTCCACAAATCATAATTTTTCTATAGTTGTTTTGTAAATAAATGAACACAAAAAGGTTAGACTAGCATATATTAAAACAATTGTCAACTTTAAAATAAAGGTCAATTTTTAACTAAAAGTTACTGGTATTTTTTGTAACTCATTACTGGAGAAGTTTTACATTTAATAAGTATATACAATGTATTGATTACAATATTTGCTGTACATTACCATTTATATTCACTGTTAAATGGCAACAGCAATAAAATATACTTTAATATAGCTAAAATATCTGGCTATACAGATTCAGAAATAAACCTATCCTGAAATATTTACTGGAGTAAAAAGTGTGACAAATAGGCCACTCCTCTTGGAGTATTAGGCCCATACAATTTAGTGCAATATAATTCACTGTGATCAGTTTTAAACTTTACAGATTTTAATTTTTAGAAGTGTATTTGCCGTTTGTACATGCACAGGTATTCTGAGTGCATAGGAAATCTTGAGCAAATCTCTTAGAGTCAAGCAGTAGTAATCTTAGAACAACAATAAAAAGTAATGAACAAATAGAAATAATGAGAAGAAAATTTGAAAAAAAAAGCAGTCAAGGCAGTACACACATTGAAAAGACACTAGCAAAGTACAATATGATACACTTTGTAATGTAAACATTAGAACACAAAATATACACACTATAAGATATTGTTCCAATTAAATACCATACAGATCTTCTTAAGAAAACTTTACAATGTCTTATTTAAAATTTTATGAAAAGACAAAGTTCAAGTTAGATACAGTTTGAGGTAAACTGATAACTCTAAGTGACTGAAACATCATGGATTGACTTTCTGCTTTGGAATGGACACATGCAGCCATCCATCAGCCCTGTGTATGCGCAATTGTGCACCAGAGTGTGGGTGGCCTGGACAGACGGTATTATTGCAATTTGTATTGAATACAGTAATCTACTATCCCAATAAAGACAGTAAGCATATATTAGGAGTAGATCAGCACATACAAATGCATTGCTGTGCCTGTCCTGCTTCTAAAATACACTTTTGAAAAATACATCTGCAATCCTGCATGTTGAATCTTTACACAGCCTATTTTTATTCTTTGTAACATTTGAGTAATTTAGTCAGTGCATTCAACTTGCAAACATGTCTTAAAGATTTTATGTTGTACATACAAACAAGACTAATATCAGGTGTATTCATTATATTATCTGTTAGTCTTGTACTCAGTCATACACAAAATGTAACCAGGGATAATTATATTTTTTGTTATAATTTATTCTTAAAGACAGACGTTATGCTTATTTCAACATACTTTATTAGGAAAGCATATTAAAAGATTTTAGAAAGTTTAAGCTCTGTTTTCCTAAGCTCAGTTGCCTTAAAAAATGAATAGTATTTTTTTTACACACACACAAAAACATGCCTGAATACTCTTAGTGCCTAGTTCAACTGATACATTTTTTTCTGCAACTGCAAAACAGCCCATCAAAAGTGTCTTGCTCTCAGTTACCTTGGTGTTGATGGAAACTAATGCTGACCTAGAGAGGTGCGAAACAAGAAAAAATCTGAGGCAAGTAATGTGAACATATGTTCCTACTTTTCAAAACCATTTATGTTTAAAAAGAAAAAAGCTCTTAGTGGAGAAAGCCCCTTCTCCCAAAATAACTAATCAACCAACAGACACTTTTCAAAGGTCCAGTTCTGTCAAAGCTCATCTGACTAATTTAGTAATTGATCACATTTTTTTTTAATTTTGTATTTCTACTTTTATAGTTTAAATGACATTCATTTAAAAGTGGCATAAGCTAAATTTGTGACTATATGCTTTCTAAGTATATTTGTATTTTGTAAGCACTGGATCCCAAACAGAGGTTTGCGTTTTACAGGTGTTCCTTTAACCTAAGAACCTGCATCAAATCATGGTTGAGTTTGAAAGCCAGCAATATGTAAACATTTGTACACACTTCTTCCCAAAATGCCAACAGTTCACACAATCTGTAAAATATACAGTTTCATATTGCCTCCTATAATAAAGTTTATCCCAACATGGAAAGCCCCATGTACAGAAAATATCCTTTTGAAACTGCATCGAGATGAAAGCCTCATGTCATGGAGTAAAAATTGAACACCAAATTATAAACAATGGATAATAATCTGGACAATACATGGGACAACAAAATACCAGTTATCTGGAATTTACTTATGCCTATCTTGTCCATAAAGCTGTTGTTTCTTGTCATTAGGTAAATCAACACAACTTCCTGTTTATGCTTTTATGTTTTGGGGTAATAGTTACTGTGATGTAACAGTAATTATGATCTGTACAGGTTGATGATCTTATGATCTGTATCATGTCTGGTTTACACATCTAATTAACATAACAAACAATAATATTACAATTTATTAAACTGTTGTAATTAGTTTAAGCAACATGTTACTATGTACTTGCTTGCATGTGTTATAACACATTTAAAGTTTCAGTGGCACCTGGTGAATTAATACTGAAATAAAACTTAATATAAAAATGCTGAAGAATTTATGTCATAGTCCTCACATTATTTTTGTATTAGTTGTACACCACTGCCTATCAAAACATGTCTGTATTATTAGTTTTAAAAGTTTAAAATTGCCAATAGAAAAATGACAAATCTTTCATGCCAGTACTACTATATTAGGGCAAAATTTGGCAATGTCATTTACTTGGACATTTCTTGCATGGTTATTTTATCTATCTTTTGCTGCTAAATATTTATAATTTAAATTATTTCTAGATGACTAAATATTTAAATTGTCATATAATTTTTTTGTCTTTGTTTTAGCTTCACATTAATCATTAGGTTGGCCTAAGGCATTGCGCCTTCAGGCAGCGTACTCGCTCGAAAAAACAGACATAGAGCAGATACATTAGACTCCGTCTCTTGGGAGAGCATAAGCCAAGCCTGTCATGATGTTGTGCAGCAATAAACAGACCCTTAACTAACAGCTTTAAGTATAACACAAACTACGTGAGTCCTCCTAAGAACTGTACGTGGACAAACCAGAAAGGCTGTCATTTGTTGAACATTACGGATAAGCGGAAGCGACGCCATCAAATACCACAATTTAGAAACGCACTTGTTGTAAAGGACACCATCTCTCCCTTCTCTATAAGAGGATTCATAAGTATAAAACAGCAAGTAATTTGGAAACTAAAACATTTTTCATTTCTGTTTGAATTAATTTTACATTTGCCCTGATGGGTATCATTTCATCTGCATGGTCACACCATTCGGTAAGGGTGCTGATTAGTCTGAGCATAGATTTAACTAATTTTCGTCGCATATTTCACATTACTGACACTTTTGCTATTATCTGAACGACATATTCGACTAGGAGTATTATTTAAATGCATATTATTACCTACGCGGAGAGGTTAGTACATCTCAGTGTTTAATTAAGATGGTTGTCTTGTTTGTCTTTCACTAAACCGCACATTGACACCAAACGTCTGGGTTTAATTTTTTCTCTCTTCGCTTAACATTACATGCCTGAAAGAATGTAACTCATCAGGTCTTCTTGGGCAAGCCGCGGAGCAGCCGCGTACTGCCGCCACCCTGCGCTTCTGAGAGAGGAAAAAACATCTTGCAATAATCAGTCCAATTAGTGGAGGTCGCGGCTGCGCGCTCTCCGGTTAGCTGTGGGAGGTTGTCAAAACAGGGGGCGGCTATTAGACGAAATGTGATCCCCATTCATCAGCATTGTAATAATCACCATGCAGACTAGCAGCACAGGTTGTACGATGCTCTGATCAAAATGATCCGTGGAAACAAGCCGTTTACAAACAGTGTCAAGGCGAGACGAGTACCTTGATTTAACTTGTCACTGACCAAACAATGTATGTATGTATGTATATATCCTACTGGTTGAATCTCCACATGACAATCAAAAGAAGACATTAAAGTTGCAGCTCGTTTTTGTTTTATTAATCACAAGAGCAATATTTGCTCTTGTGATTAATAACCATGCAGCATGTACAGAGTTATTGTCGTTGTAAACTGACCCTGTGGTCAATGCTTTTTGATATTAGGACTACTAGGTAGGTTTTAGGACAGGCAGAGTTTAGGTCTGGTCTTTTGCTTATCTTTAATATAACCTCGATGATGATGGATTTTTATTTATTCATCAAATCAAACATCTATTCATTAATTAAGCAGGTTACAAAAACATCAGTCTCTTGTTTCATGGTTTTGTTTGACTGGTTGTCTGGCAATAAAAAGGACAAGGGATATTTAGACAGGTAAGAACGTATTTAAACCAAATATGTAGCATTTTGCTGATGAACAATATTAAATAATTATATAAACAGCAATTTACAAGAAAATTTACAATTTGAATCATTTCATGATCTTAGCCTTACAGAATTTAAAAGTTATGCAGTGTAAGCAAAATGTAAGTTTTTAAGTCTCTTATACTATCAACAAACCACGTCACGGGCCTTCATTTTGCCAGTGCACCAGTGATATCTAAAAACTGCAGACACCAAAGAAACCTTCTCTAGCACTTACAACAAAGTTGGCAACGCTGCAGCTTTTTTTATTTTATACAAGATGTAACTTTCGTGAACTGTGCCCTTAAGCATAATGTATTTAAACTTAGAGTTTCCCAGAGTGTGAAAACAAAACCTTGTTTCTTTGTTACTGTACAAGCTGAATTAAGGTTCGCCTCACACGAATTTGAAGCTAATTTATAAACAAAACTTTTTTATAACAATTTATAACAAAACGCTTTATTTAATGTGAAACGTGCAGGACGACTATCATATATACTGTCCCCAGTTCAGTATATAGGTTTATATGTAAAGAAATGTAAAACTTCAACAAGAGTTAAAAATATTGTTGTAGTTAGTTCGAGGAACTTTTATTGACAGCAACTGCAATCACTCCTCATTGTCTTACCGGCAGAAAAAGTCCCTCGCAGTGTGTACTGTTCCTTTGTCTGCTAGCGGTTTGATACCCAGTCGCTGTTCATTCTATGGTGTATCTTTAAAATCTCTAAACGACTTAAAAACGACCTCCAGTCCTGTTTTACTCTAGTCCCTAATGTCTGAGTTCCTCCTCGTTTATTCTCAACAACTGTTAAATTATGCATGACAAAGGACAAGGTCTGATTTAATGTCCAGTAAATGTATACAGTTTTTCTTTTCGGTTTATCATGTTTCATTATTTTAACTTGTAATGACAGGAATAATAGCCTAGTACATTTCCAATTTGCTGAAAAAGATAGACCCAGTGTATAAATTCTGAGAGTTTACCAAATATTTGAGTATTCTTTTGTGTTATCAAGTCAAAAGTTACAGCGTTTAAAGTTTGCATATTAACTGAGGATTTTGCTTGTGACCACTCACAATACGCGTACTTGGTTTTGAAGGCGTCTGGTGCGCCTTCTGCTCTGGCGCGCCTTCTGCTCCGGCGCTTTCAGCTTAACTGCTGCTGCCTCACTACCTCACAGATCGACTCTCTTTGGCTGCTAGCAGTGTCTGTCAAACTTAGAGTAAAAATGTAATATACAGGGAAAATCGAAGCTATATTTCTGGTGTCGGTGGGCGGGCTCTAAATGAAGGGAATAATCAGTCAGTCTGCCAGAGGAGCCACCTCAAAGCATATCAGGTTACTTTGAATGACAGCGTAACCATGGCAAATGATTTGACTAAAACTATTGTCTTATCCTTACCATCCCCGGGTCAGATAACCAACCAATCACAGTTCACATAATCGCTTTTCTTGCCAGCTTAGAATAATATTATTAAAACAAGTGAGCGAGGTCCTTCTTCGGGAGTGCGTTATGCTGAAACGACATAGAAGAGGTGGTGTGTTACTCACGCAGGAGGAACAACTTTCTCTCGGGTGCTTTAGATGGATATACGGTGTATTATGCATGGCTGAAAGGATCTAAAGTTTGGTGCCTCTCTTTGCCCGGAGTGGAATTTGATTTGATCAGCTCAAGAAATCGGTTTGCTTTGAAAAGGTCTGCTTTAAATATACTGAAGAACTGTGGTTGTTACAGTGTATTTTGACATTCATACAAAAAAGTGGACCTTTTTCGTAAAAAACATGTCTATGCTTCCAACATTCGGCTTTACGCAAGAACAAGTGGCGTGCGTCTGTGAGGTCCTTCAGCAGGGTGGTAACATTGAACGTCTCGGGCGCTTTTTGTGGTCTCTACCGGCCTGCGAACATCTCCACAAGAACGAGAGTGTGCTTAAAGCAAAAGCCGTGGTTGCTTTTCATAGGGGAAATTTCAGAGAGCTTTATAAGATCCTTGAAAGCCACCAGTTCTCCCCGCACAACCACCCGAAACTCCAGCAGCTGTGGCTCAAAGCGCATTACATCGAAGCAGAGAAGCTCCGGGGCCGCCCTCTTGGGGCTGTCGGGAAGTACCGCGTCCGAAGAAAGTTTCCACTACCCCGGTCCATTTGGGACGGTGAGGAGACAAGTTACTGCTTTAAGGAAAAAAGCAGGAGCGTGCTGCGGGAATGGTACACCCATAACCCATACCCTTCCCCGAGGGAGAAGAGGGAACTAGCAGAGGCAACTGGGCTTACAACAACGCAAGTCAGTAACTGGTTTAAAAACAGACGTCAACGAGACCGAGCAGCGGAGGCTAAGGAAAGGTAAGAGTCAATGTAATCTTTAATAACTGTACCACGTTTTGAAAATGCAATCATGTAATGCGTAGGTCAGAGGTGAGCACAACAGGGCCCCCACACAACATGAAAAGAAAATTCCACCTGATGGGCAAATGTTTCTTTGATTCTGTGTTAATACTTTCACAAACATTTGTAAATGCCAGTTTTATTTTAGGCCAACTACAAGTAAACCTCCTGATATGACACTTAAGCGATTCTAAGCGATTAGGCTACATGACACATGAAGCGTTTGAAACTTAAGAGTCCACTAATAATTTAATGCAAAATGTTTGAGACTTTTAAAAGTTATCTGTACACACATACATTTTACGTTCATCACGTACATTTTAGATTGTGTACTGATGAATGTTGCTCTTTCTAAACGAGTGTCTCAGGCTACCCGCAGGCGAGGTAGTCAAGCTGAAACCACAGTGTAAACCATTGTATTAGCCTCTTACGTCTCCCGAAACTTTATGCGTAATTAATATTTTATGAAAGAACATTTACTTGACATGTTGTGATTGAGAATTTAGATAAATCAGTCACATACTTCCTAACAGTTACTTTACTTTAGGCCATTTTAAACCATTTTAATATTTAGTTACATTTACATGGATCGTGTACGACAATATGCTGTAGCTTTTATTTATTGATATCAACACGAATTAAGACTGAAATGAGACAAACGATTGAAAGTCTTTAGATACAAATGTACAGGCACGCATACCGATGGCTGTTTAATTACTAGATTTTTTGTAAAGCGGTAGAATATGATGTTTTTTATAAGCTACTGCAATAACTTTCTACTAAATATATTACAGCTACAGAACCAAAGCCTTTGTTATCAATAAATTGTATAATTTACATAGGCATAAACATGAAAGACGTGAACATGAAACAGTGTACAATTATTCAAAATTATGAAATCATCCACTTGAACCAGATAAAAACATAAACCTACAACTGATTAATTTACTTTTCCTACCATTTAACTTAAATCTATCTAGCCATGTGTTGCAGATAGGCTTACGTGTAATTGTAATTATTTTTATTGTATTGGAAGATTGTTTCATGTACCATTATTTATTTATGGCCTATATTCAGATAATCTTGAAGTATGATATAACCGAGTGACAAACTGTATGAATTTTAATTAAAGACATTTAATTTATTCTTGCTAGATGTAGCTCTAACTCTAAATTATTATTTTTGCAGGGAGAATAACGAGAACTCGAACACTAACAGTCACAACCCATTGACGTCTTCCATGAATGGAAGTAAGACTATTTTAGGAAGCTCGGACGACGACAAAACGCCGTCTGGTACACCAGATCACACCTCGTCAAGCCCAGCATTGCTTCTCACGTCAAACCCCGGGCTGCAGTCTCTTCATGGCCTCGCACCTCCACCTGGTCCCAGCGCCATCCCTGTGCCTAGTGCAGAATCCGTACATCACCATCACTCATTACATGACACTATTCTGAACCCTATGTCATCAAACTTGGTCGACCTTGGCTCTTAAAGCTATGTACCCTTCAAAAGGACGCTTGTACATGGACGATTAGCGTATAACATCTCCAGACATTTATAACGCGATGAAAATATAAGGAATGGACAAAAAAGTTGTGGATGTTAATCGGCTGACCTACTTGCAAAGCTGATATGGAGGGCCTTGAGAGAGGTATTTTTCTAGAATGTAAAGCGATGGTTTATTGATAATAAACATGCTAATAAACGTCTTAATTGTTGATATCAACTTTTTTTGATATCGTTATTATTTTAGTTTGCAATTGATCCATGACTAACCAGTCGCATATTCCTTTTGTTTACATTTTCTTTAAAAAGGCCACAAGTAGTTTAATTTTGATGGGATTTCGTTTTATGAAATGTTTTTAATATAAACGCAACATTTTCGAGCGACTTTAAAGCATATCTCTTCATTTTTCATTTGTATTTTGCTTTTGGAAAGCGACTGCATGTAAACCTTGGGATCAATAATAAACTATTAACGCCAAACAATCATAGTTTCATATACCATTTACAATAAAAACAAGATTCATTTACTGAGCAAAGAACATGTTTTAATAGTTTTGCCGTGCACGTGTCCTAGTTTGATCGTGTTGGTAACGGTTTGCAAATAACAAATATTACTGGTGTTGTTTATTAATGTGTTTAAAAACTATTTCAGACTGTGATATCGATTAGAGCTTCAAATCAAGCTTTTGGAAAGCGAGTGCGAGGAAGTGGTTCCAGTTACTGGAGGTCACGTGACTGGTCGTAAAGTTGATCACAGCAATGGCTGTACTAGACCCTAAACCATAAAATATAAGATTTGACCATCTTTTGATTAGGTTATGTTTGAGTTTCGATATACCACAAAGACACGTGTTGTTATTATTATTTTACCTATAACTAATCTTACATTCCGCTTCTACTTCACGTAGTCCATAATTACACTAGATACATTACGGCAAAAAAGTTTCACCTTCGCCACACATTGCTTTTAACCCAGCACACTATTTACACGCAAAAAACTTCAAACCACTTATGATCATTTAATTTTATACCCAGCTCATCAACTAGATTTGAAATAAATTGTCTGCTTTATTATCTAAAACATTTTGACCCAGTCACTAAGCAGAAAAAACAAAACATTATTAGTCTGTTATTACCTTAAACGCTCTGTAGTCTGTGCGTTTTGTGAGTTGAAATACTTTTGGAAAGTTTGTGGGTTGTGAAATTTTGAATCCTTTTCAGCATAAGAGTGAATGTAAATTCAAATTTATTTTACTTATTGAACAGCTTAATAACGTCATTTATCATTCGTCATTAAACATTTATGCAAATATGAATTAAATGGGGATGAGACAACAAATACCTTTATTCTCGGGTTCAGGTAACTTCAGTGCCATAACGCTAGCTTCTAACAGCAATCAGAGTGTTTTTTAAATCAATATGTAAATTTTATATACATCTATTGATGTCTACAGTCTTAATGAATAATATAATCACAATGTTTACATTCCCATTAAACTATGTAAAGCATATTCCTTATATTATCTAGGGTTTTTATTTTCTTATATTTGTCGGTGTAATTTTTGATTTAGTACTTACTTTATACCTATACGCTAATCACCTTGGCGTTTAACACACGAGTTAGAGTTCAAATTATGATTAATAGTGATAAAGTCATTTTGAACAAGGTGGTAACAGTTGTTTATTGTAAGTAGGACGGTAAAAGAGCATACTAAAGTGTCTTCAAAAACGATAACGCCGTCCGTGTAATTTTCTAAAACTCAATAAATGTCTGTAATGCTGTAATGTGTTTCTAGGTCTGTGTATGTTTTAAACCTGGCGGAGGGGTCGTAAACATTGGGCATGAGATGTGAAGAAAAGCTCTCTCAAAAGCTCTTCAAAAGCCAAGCATTCTCTTGTTATAAATGCAATCTAATACCGTGAGTTAATGCTGGAAAACATGTTTGTGGGGAGATGACTCAACACATCAAAACGATGGATGATGGTTAACAGTCTTGCAATTTTGCATTAATTGCATTCATCAACAGTCTTCAAAATGCAACAATTTGCACTCTGACTTCGCGCAGCTTTTGTTTGTTGTCAAGGTAGTCCCTCAAAAACCCTTACAATCAGACCACTTCTGTGCATTAATTATAAAGCCACTATTCAAATCAACCGTATCAGATAGCCAATACATTTTCATTGAATGTTTAATAGATTTAATTTTCTTTCGACTCAATGGACTCTCAGCTGCTTCAAACGTAGATCTGTTCATATCATTACTATGTATAACCTGGAGTAAAACCATTATATATTTTGAGCCATTTTATGTTTATTAAACCACTGTAAATGTATAGGCAAAATCAGAATCTATATAGCTACAGCTGAATTAAAGAATGACCAACGAATTAATATGTTAATGAATGTATTTGAACGAATTAATAAGATAATAAATCAAAGACTACACAAACAAATACTATATTAATGCATATAATGCAGATTAACATTATACAGTTGCTGTTTATGTTACTAAATTATTTTCTTTTAATCATTTACATATTCAAATATCTGCAATTGACGGTGTTTGTATAAAATGCTTTTTTGATTTGATTTTAGTAATTATTTTCGTACGTCTATCTTATACTAACTTTTATGAAACTTTACACTTAGTGACATTACATTTTATATATTTTATAATTTTAATTATAATTTTAAATATTATAATTTTATTATAATTACATGATAATTTTGTATAATTATTGATATTGCGCTTATTGTTATGTTTTAGTAGACGTTTTGGTATTAGTAAAACTTCAGTACAGATTTAAAACATTACATTACGTCTAGTCCTAGAATACACGGGAATTCGGCACAATTTTATGTGAATAAAATGTTTAAACAAAATTTGCTTTTAAAAAACTCATGAGAAGTCAGTTTTGTGTAATGATATAGTAGGACTACTTTCAGGAAAGCTTTCAAGAGCTATTGACATGGGTCCATAAACAGTTCCCTCAATACAGTTCATGACAAAAAGACATCAAATGAACTGTGATTGCCCACGTCTTGCATTGATGTGAATTTTGTTTCACTATTTATTAAAATGTTCATTTTATTGTATTCAAAATTATTTTTTAATAAGGAGGTAACTAGCGGTTTTGTTAATGTTTAGAACACACCAGTCCCTTAGAACTGATTCGCGTTGCGCACTACTCATTAAATTGTGAACCATTACAGTAATTTGATGTTATAAAAGCTTCCATGGAACTCATTATAAAAATATAGGAAATATGCTATTCTTTAATGAATGTGATATTGTGATATTGTGTCTGTACATTTATTTCTCAGAGACCTCGAAAGCGTGATTTCGTGATTTTGAGGAAACATACTGACCAAGGAGAAAATTGCATGAGTATATGTGAAGGTTAGCATTTAGAGGCTTGCAATGATCTATCACCATTTTGCCCTTAAGCAAGACACCCTAGTCAGCTTCAGGAAAGGACTGCCCTAGTGATTCTTTATAAAAAGTATAAACGAATACTAAATTAATGTTTAACATACTGAGCTAGTAACCTTACTGATACCTACCTACTGCTGGGGATTGATAAGTGCACGCATGCTACAAATAACCAAGGTGGCCTTGCGCTGCATTGGGCATGTGAAGTTTGTCTTACAAACTGTGTATATATATGTGTATATATATGCGTATAAAAGTATATAAGTACATATCGAAAGTAACAACAGTTGTTACAGAGAGGCAAAGCACCACGTCAACTCTGTTAAATGTGATCGCAGTAGTCATTTACACCCTCTAGTGTCTATATTAGTGGTTGCAGAGAGGCTGCTCGCCTTGACCGGAAGACAGCTCATTAATCAAGATCAACAAGCAATCAACAAGCAATGTTGTTCTCTAAAATAGTAAATAAAGAAAAGTTGTTTAAACAAAACCTAGATACTATCTGACTGTTTATTTTATTTTATTTTGATTTAACCTCCAGCTATTTATAAAGTAACAAAGCCTCAATGAAACTGTATTATACCTGTAGAGAAAAATGAAAAAATAGGCAAACCGGAGGAACTTGAGTAGCTGTCAGGTCATAAAGTCTAGATTTACTGCTACCATGTGAGGTCTGATGGTCTGACACATACAGCTGCACATATATATGTTTATTAATAAATAAACTGTAATGAAAGCTTTTTGGTGTTTTTGGTGGTTTAATTCTCTATTTCTATGGAGATTATAAAACATCTGGTCTGCAAGTTAACTAAAATTACAATAACATACTACAATATATACATTAAGACACACATACATAGATTCTTAACAAAAAGTGGTGCAGTGACTCAGTTTGTCATTATGGGTAAGAGCCATGTCATGGTAGTTAAGCAATCTGAGGTGAAATAAATAATTACTCTACATGGTAAAAATAAAAACAATTATAAATTAATGATACACATTTACGTAATCCACTATGCCACTGCAAAATTTCTGTTGTAACATCAGCTAACATCAGTCACCCTTAGTGTTCATCTTGGAACCCCTGGAAATGACCCCAGTCATGCTTATAATATACTATAATACTTATAATAAATTATAATACTTACAATAAATATACTTATGAGTCTATGCATGTGTATATTAAAAGTGAAGATTTCCTAAATGGATCCATGGAAAAAAACTTGATATTAACAAATAATGACGTTTTTACAGGTGTAACCATGTTCTCACTTAGACGCACTCAACATAGCTAGCTAAAAGCATCCCAACCACATTTTACCTCAGTTAACAGACATTTATTCATATGTAAACACAAAGTAGGAAAACACACACGCCCATCAGAATCTCAAGACAAACAAACAGGGTGAGTATAATATTTGAAAAAAAGGATCCCAACTATGAAACAGCTGGAGGGGACAGAGACAAAGGACTCAAGGAAGAGGACATCTGTATCATTTAAACCTTCAGACAAGAAAACACGTACAACAACATTAATTGCAATTTGCTGAAGACAAGGTAGCCTACAGGTTACTATGCTGCATTACAGTAATGCAGGTTAGAGGACATGTGTCATGCTGTGTAGTTTGGCTTCACATCTTTTAGACACTCATTAAATAATCTCTTTACTTACAACATTGCTTACAATTGATAATGCATATCTAGGCCAAAAGTTCTTGATCTTGCTTATGATTTTGCCACTGGGTCAGAGATTTGATGTTATGAATGGAGATATGCTGACTGATTAAATGAGAGCATGCTTATTCACAACAAGAAGAGAAAGTGGTTGGATAAATTAGTAGGCTACCTTATGGCCAAACATTATGCTAAAATAAGGGATATTATTCCATTTTGTTTTTTACATAGCTTGATAAACGTCAGACAACAGTACAGGACTGTGTACTCATCTGCCGAGAGAATTATGAAAATTATAAGAAGAGATTTTTTGTACAGATATAAAAAATTGACAGTGTATGGCTTGATAACTTTTGCAGTTTGCAGTGCTTCATTACCACATAGCTCATCTGGGGCATTTGTTTGCTATGATTCTCTGACTGGTTGATCTTAAAAATGAACTAAACTGGGTAAAAAAGAAAACAACTCCTAAGTTCTCATTAAATTTTGGACAATAACATTGCTTTTGGGAAGCATACTATGACAAATCTATTTTCTGCTTAAATTCTGCATATAGAATACATTTCAGAAACAGAACCCATGTCACGAAATCAACACCCTAAGATTCGGAAAGGTCAAGGTATACCTTGATCTGTGTTAATCCAGGTTTATTACAGTGCAAATGTTTTGGTAGCTTTACCAATATTTTTTAAGCCAAAAACTAGGCTTATTTTATACTAAATTTAAAGTAATGTAATATCTGTCATACTAGATACCATCACTTTGTATTACCATAACCATTATATGCATTACATGAGTAAAAACTGATTCCTATTGACTGAAAATAAAAAGTTTTATCGTGTTCTAGTGGTTGTTCTTCATTTAAAAATTGTGACTAGAAAAAGATACAAAATTAGATGACTTACGCCCCCAGGTGGTACACAGTTTCAACTTCCATCACTGAGCAAAGTGCTTATGCTGCTTCAACACTTAGAAAAACAACATAAGTAGTAAAAAATTAAAACGTTTTAAAAACAGTAAAACTAATACGAAAACTATTCAATAACTTAAATTAACTAACATGATCTCCATCTTTAAAGAGTGAGATTTCCATTATAAATTAATACATGATAACGTGAAATGACATACTGGTCAAGTATGGTCACCCATACTTGGAATTTGTCCTCTGCATTACCCATACAGTCAATGCACACACCTTGGAGTACTGAAACACACACTGCAAACTGTGAACACACCTGGAGCAGTGTGAAGCAATTGGGGGTAAGTTGGCTTGCTCAAGGCCACCTCAGTTGTTACTTGCCAGCATTGGGAATTGAATCAATGACCAAAGTCCGACTCTTTAACCAGCAGTCCACAACTGTTTGGCAGTTGCCCACCTTGACTCCAATGGGGACATTTCTTGAACTGCATGACCCAAGAACTTATATTGACAATATAACTTGTCACTTATATTGACTTCATAAGAAATGTGTGACCCTGCAATATTTTTGCAGTTGAGTTGAATAAATGAATATTTTTGTGACTCACTCTCTTCCGCAATGGCAAAACTGCTACAGTAGCCAGCAATCTATAGAATGGAAGTCACATATTGCATATTGGCAATCATTATGAGTAACTACACACAGTACTTAAAATTTAGCAATAGGAGAAGCGAGGCATTTTAAAACTTTAAATCAATATAATTACAACAATTGATTTGCAAATTGATTCACTGTTTGAAAGCACCGGACGCTAAGGACATCTGCTGGTAAAACTCTTGTAATTGCAGCTGTGAGAATCGACTCAACATTCTACTTCAGTGACACAGCGCTTTGGAAATTGTCATGTATTTTTATTTTAACGCCATCTACAATATCCTGTAATACACAGATCTGTACTAGCAGTATATGTATGATATTAATAATATTAATAATTTATTAAGATATTAATAATAAAAGTCTATAGTTTCATATTTTTTTTCTCTTTTTGAATTACTACAATCACCAGTTCGTTTAATTTCAACAATCATATTTAGGCGTCTCTTAAACTAAATAATCGTCTGTGAAAGAAAACGTGGCAACGACATTAGCGTTAAGATACATTCTTAAGTGATGAGACGAAATCAATGTGTCACTGTTATTTAATGACTCCTCTACTAAACAGGTGCATGACAATATTGTTTTCCAGACACATCCTTGATATCCCTTACACCGATGAATAAAATCAACAAAAAACAACGATAAGTCAGTGGCGATATTGATCATCGGTCTAGAAATTCGGAAAAACCGCTTTGAGCTAAACTCCAAACATTCTGACCAATCACAGGAGTGTTTGCTAACGTGTGACTTTAACTAACAAATCAGCGTTAAGCCACATATATAACGAAATGTTTCTTAACAATTTAGTCAAAACAGCGTGAGGTCATAAAGCCCCGTTTGTTTAAATCACTTAACTCTGAAGCGTGGGATCAAAACGAGGTTTATAAACGTTTAAGACGTGCCTTTCAAGGTTGATCTAAATCCAGATGATCGATGGATGCACCGGGACTCTCTATGTAGATGTATATAAAGTTTGATTCCCTACAGCATGTGTATTCCTTCTCTCTGCTGAGGGTCAAACCAAAGGAAAAACAACTGTAAAGGTATTTTTTTCAAAATGTTCATTATCAACTTTTGAGAAGTTTTTGTTTGATGCGGCTTAACAAAACCAGAGTGGCCATGTTTGCTTCATACGTTTTACCAGAAGATGGCACGCTTGCCTAACTGTGAGGGTTGGTCTGCGTTAGGGCCTTCTGATCTTGACCGAGTGGTTATACTTCAAGCCATATGTGTGCTTATATATTAAAATCTATTATAAATATAGCCTTCCCTTAATATGTCATTAGTTGATACAAATGATGGAATTTTAATACCATCTGAAATAATCTCAAATTAATAAAATTATTTTTAAAAAATGCATTATAGTTTTGACTGACTGCTTTGGATTCCTGATGTGTTTGTTTAACCTTTTTATAACTTATAAATTTTGACACAGAGAATTAAAGGGTTTTGAGCAGATGCAGTGCTATGGGCCCATACAGGAAGGTGCCCCAAATTGTTCCTGAGATCCCAACCCCAGTCCTACTTTTAATCTTACTGATCCTGAAAATCTAATCAGACTGCCAGACACAGATCTGGACACCTTACACGTATCTGTTTCCTGTGAAGTCGTTTACAGTGACTTCTCTTTGTCCATTTACAGCGTGGTTCGCCAACACTGAATCTTAGTTTGACTTTTAAAAGCTGCACTGTAGTGAGATGCATTGAATTTTACATTAGGTATTTTATAAAGTCTGGATGTCAGTGGTGAAAAATTAACAAGGGAACTGGGATTCCATTACATCCAAAGACGTGATCGAAACTCTGTGATCTAGCACAAATGGAAATGGAAGTCGGTATTCAAACATCATTTGACTTTCATATTATAAAACATTAATGTGTTCGCAGAGCGTTTGTTCAACGTCATGTCCTAGTGGCGAGCCGGAAAAGGACAAAGCAAACCACCTGAACGTCTTGCTAACGCAACAAGGCGAGGTATTTTAATCATACATTTTTAGAATTAAACCGATTTGAGCGTTAACATTTTCGTTTGATTTATCACTTGGACTGAACAGGCCTGTCTGCAGCGTAGCCAATGGCCTATACTATTCATGTGTATTTCCACCACAGCTTAAAGACGTGATTCAGGAATGCTTCCAATTTTTCTCCACCAGATGGCGAAACGGGCATATCAGATCAGCAAAAGCGCGTAGAATGGTTTGTGACTGCATGCGTAGCTTTAACTGATACTCCATTCTGCAGCTTTAAGCAGAGGTTAAATTGATAAAGTCAGGTAACACTTTATCTCCCAATTCGATTCCTTGATGCAGACTGTAATATAACTAGGTTATGCGTAACACGATCAACAAAAACAATCACATAAGTGAGCTCAGCCGTTCTTAAACTTTACATTTAATATAATAAAAATGACTTTTTCATTTAGATCACAATACCTCGAGCTTCAGAATAATACAATAATGCCGTTAATGAAATACTTAACGTTGTTTGAAAAACAAACCAAGAATTTAACTTACTTAAAAAAATAATAAATACAAACTTTAATAAAATACCAAAGTAAATAAATTAATACAATTTAATTTTTTGCAAAATACAATTGTAGCTCTACAGTAAAAGAATTAGACAATTGGCCAAAAAAATTATAAAATTAGACAAACAATAATAAATTGAATAAAAAAATAAACACGGACTTCATCTTGGGCTTCATCTTCTTTTCTCGGCGCCGGACTGCTGATGTCTTCCCATAGTTGTCCATCAATTATGATCATTTGCAGTCAGCCGCAAACGAGAGGTGAAGGCGCGGGAATGGCGCGTCACGTGTGCAGTACTGTCTACTGCATTCACCGTTAAAGGCATTTTTCATAAAACAAAATTTAAAAAATGAAAAGAAATTTTATTATATATGCATGTATGTGCATGTTATGTGCATGTATGTATGTATATATGTATGTATGTTCATGTTTATAGTTTTATTTATATGTTAACATTAATACAGAACGGGTTTTTTGAGCAACTGGGATGGTGCCCTCCTGGAAGTTGTTGCCCTACGCAAACTGCGTACTCTGCGTATAGGGAGCGGGGGTATTGGATAGGCTTCAAACTTTCTTACGGGGTTTTGGTAGAAACGTTAGTGGCATTTAATTGATTTCTGCACCCACATAACACAGTGCAGGTTCTCTACTTTTCTAAACCAAAGAGAAATATTTAAGTGCATTTGGTTTTATCCACTGGATCATGACTGTGGGCAAAAACGCCAGTTGTAGTTCATCTAAGTGATGTGCCACAAAGACACCAGCAGCTAACATGACATCTGTTTAAATGCTTTCATGCTAATAAACTCCTCTCGAATGGCGTCTTTGTTAGTGCGTCAAAGATTATTTACAGAATGAGTCAATTGCTAAATGGTTTCATGATTGTTGAGCGGAATCGCAGTGGGAGGCGGTTAGGACTATTCGAGGCTGTAAGGTCGAGCTCTGGCGCGCAGCGGGGCTCCAGTAGGAGCTGCGCTAATTGAGGAGGCCGAGCCGAGGCGGGCCAGTAGAGCACGGGAGCGCGAAGAGCTGGGGCAGGGTTCTTGGAGCTAAACGTATTGTTTAGATGTATAAGATATGAGAGCAAAACCTTTCCCTCCTTACCTTCTCTTCCTTTCTCTCAGAGATAGCTCTTTCACAATGTCTCTTGGCCAGTACTAAATTGTCAACCCTACACATCGCATCGCATTCCTTCTGCTGCTTCTTTTGATATTTATTTGTTTGTTTGTCCACGTATGTTACTCATTTTATCTTTAGCACATATGTACGCATAGCCAATAGTCATCATCGAATAAAACAGGCTCTGCATGGTGCCTATGAAAAGGCCTATATGCTTTAAGTTCTTTTTTATAAGTATATTTATATATTTTAAGTTGGGTTAGATCATGATCTAGTGCTCATGAATCAGGTGCTCATAATAAAGCAGTCACCGGTATTTGAAAGGGGCGCAGGTCTGCTCGCTCAGCACCTCCAGATTGAGTGTGTATTGGAATAAGAGGATGTATAGGTTTTCACACTTCCGTATCCTTGCAATAGGAAAAAAAAGTTAAAGTTAAGACATCATAGCCTCTTGTGTCCCCTAAAGTACTCTTTAACAGAATAACAGTTTTTAACCAGCTGTTCAGGTCGACGATAACACTTGAAGTGTTACGACGATACATTTATGAAAATGTTAATTATTAATTGACTTTGGTTTTGTAAGGTTTTAAAGGCAGTATGTCACGTGTATTTCACAACACTGTCTCTGTAAAGGCAAGTATTTTTCTAGTCATTCCTTTTATTACGATTTTTAACAGTAGTGTAAAGGAAAGAGAATCAGCGGCGAATCACAGCGGACCAAAAGAACAAGAGCAATGGTCATAAAAGCCGACCATGTACACCAAAGTAAAGAAAATAAAAATAATTACAAAAAATGCCAAGTTAAAGAGCATAATTAAATGGTGTAAAAATGATGATATGCCAATCCTTTGGGGGCTTAGCAACCATTATAACTGGGGACCCCCAAACACGCTTTTAGAAAAAGCACCCCTCTACGCACACATACTTTTTGTGTAATCATCAGTATCGTACCGTTTTCGGCCCCAGTGCAAAGAAGAATTACCGTCCACGTAAAACGGCGGCGTTAAGACCCAACAGAAGTTTATGCAACCCGGTTGTTTCTGCGGTGAACTGAACTAAAATCCAAGCGGTCAATGATAAATAAATGCTAGGCATAATAAATTACCTCCGTATTGTGATTACTGGGCGAATGTCGTCACCAAATTAATATTCATGAGCTGATTAGGTATCTAATTTGTCCACCCAATTTTTCAGATGACGCCCTAGTCTTTCAAAATGTGAAAAAAGTTCTAGTAACTAAACATTTAAATGTCTACAATCACAGCTAGACATTGAGATCTAAATACACTATAGAATTTAATTCACTTCTATTACATTTTACATTTAATACATTAGTTTGAATTTACTAAACCAGTTTTCTTTATTGGATCACTATCCTATAATTGGAATTTCAAGTAGGCTAATTGAATAACTTGTAATCAAATAAACTTAAATATCAGCATTTCATGTACATGTAACTGTTTTTGAAATATTAAAAATAAGAAATGTTATAGGACTAAATCAAACTAACGTCCTAATTTATTAATTTTCGGATTTAAATTAGTGTACTTAAGGTAACAATTGGCCGTTACTTTTAGTGAAATCAATTGAATATTGACGCAGGATATTCATACAAACTTTTGCTTTTATTTTGTCGTTTAATAAGTACATCCATTTCCTTTCTATAGGCTACACACTTCCGCCTAATGCACAGCTTGACACAATCGCGATACCCTATGAACGGTGCTGTTTTAGGGCCACGTACCTTGTTTTATATCTATTTGTAAGAAGGGGACTGTAACGAGAAGAAAAAGGGCCCAGTCTTGCCAAGAGTGGTTGCACTGACAGGCTATGCTGAGGCTCCAAGCGTTCAATCCGGGTCAGAGGGAACTGACGCTCATTGAGAACTGCATGAATACACACGAATAGAAAAGTTGTGTTCAGTTAACCGATTAAAACAGAGGAAAAATGGGGCTGTACAATCTTTTCTTATTGCCGTCTGCGGTCCAATTGCATTCAATTGTCAAGGTTGTGGGAACAGGACAAAAAATCTATTCTGCCTTTTTGACACCATTACTATTGATAATACACACAGGCTTATGGACTGGAAATGCATGAAAATGCGTTGTTTCTCCACTGACTAGTTACTTACAAGCTTTCTCCAATGCATTTGGGGATAAAAATACAATCTTCAACGACGTCATTAAATGTGGTATTTAATGGTGAGGTATTTAATCATTATGAGGAACAAGAACAGCGTGGAATATATAGGGTCTCTTTAAACTGTGTAAATGCATAATCTTCTTTACTGGGCAAAATGTATAAGTCATGGTACCATACATCAAGATGTGTTACTGTCAAACTATTGATTTCTTACTGATGGTTTACCTACTGGTCCAAAAAGTCAATATAATGCTAGATGCTATTAATACATATTAAGTTCTTCTACCACGTTCAATCTGTTTGTTTAACACCTATGTACAGTGCTATTGGTATTGTAGTTTAAAAGAAAACTACAGTTAACATGTTTAGGACCTGTATCGGCCAATAAGCTAATGTAGTCTGAGAGGATATAATGATAAAGATCAGCGTGAAGTGATTGCACAGCTCCATCGGCCAGTGATAGCCCATATCTGCCCACTGCAGATGGACTTCATATGTAAAATCTAGTTTCTGTCGCGCTCAATGAGTAAATACACATTAAATGATTTTTATTTTAGTGCATTTATGTTATTAAGCATCATTATGACAATAAATATTTCCTTATGGTCACAGTTTTATAGAGGACCTATAGAAGGTAAATCAAATTTACTTAAACTCTTAGGTAAGGCTTTAGATAATCTATGTAAATGTTTTGTAAAATCATATTCAAATTGTGTCAGTTATTGACATTACAACATTAATCAATTCGGCAAATTAGCTTTTTGCTTTTTTTTACAGCTGCTTTTTTGACAACTTACCATTTGTCATCTTATTAACGTAATATACTAATATATGAAATATATGAAAATCTGTAAACGTAATATAAATGTTTCAAAACTCATACAATCTACTCGTACTATCACTAATCTATTTTAAGGAAACTGTTTCTTGCTATGAAAAAACTTAAACATGTTTACATTTGTTTTTTGTGAGGTAATTCTTTTTAGCAAACTAACTTCAAGTTAAGTGCATTGTGCGGTTTATACGAATTTGAGTAACTTGCCCAAAGGGAGATTTCTCCTTGTAGTTTTGAATGGAAAGCTGTTTCGTTGGTTACAATAGGACACTGGGCTAGGGGAGGAGTTCTCTGTGATCACTCGCCTTTATATATATATATATATATATATATATATATGTATGTATGTATGTATTATAATTATATTATACATATTTTGAAAATACGTGCATAGCCACTATACTAATCACTATACTAATATTCGCTAAAAGACAGAAAATAAGTTTGACTGTCACAGCCAAATTATAAAAACCCACAAAACTTTCGCAAATTAAGTATTGGTTTGTTGGGAGACGTTATGTGCTAAGTGTTTAACTTAACGCTTTAAGCAAATCGGCGTGAAAACATTTTTGAATGTTTTTGCATTGAAAATGATTTGTGGAAATGACACACTTAATACAGTTTTATAACAAAATTGAATACTGTATTTTCAATTTAGAAACGTATACATTAACAGAAACACGCAAGAAAGTAACATTGAATAATAAGCGCTGGAAACATGGAATAGACTTGGTCAGTTGGTGATGATCTCCAATATTTTTCTTTTGCATCAATGCCGACTGATAATTCATGGTCACTAGCGTTCTTTCATGGTATAAAAACAGAGAAACAACGCCTAGAGCACTTAGTTACGTTTTGACAAATAGTTCATGTAGGGGCACCAAGTCAAGAAAAGTGAACAGGGATAGAAAAGAGAATGGAGGCGGTAGAGCATTATTATTTACAGGCGTATTTCTACACATATATTACAGACTGGGAGAATGATCGCATTATTTAAGATATACATAATTCAATATAAAATCTCGAAATAAAAATAAAAATCTGATACAGTCATAACGATTCAGTTCCACATTTGACCAGTACCCCACACAGGCAGTGACAGAAGTGTAGTAAAAAGGTGCTTACGACTCATGATTGTCTGATGAACATAAAGGAAAAGAGGATTGCATCCTGGCTGCTCGTCGTCGCTCGGACTAAAACGGAAAAAAACGATGAACACCGGTTTCTGGTAATTCCCTCGGTGGTCGTGGTAGACACAACAAACGTGGGGCATTTTCCCGTATACAAAAAAGAAAAAATATATAGATATAGATATATATCATGCAAGTGATGGGGTGGGGGGAGGTGTGGGGTCCATTGAAAGCATTTGAAAAAGACGTGCTTTTATGTTTTGTTTTGTCTGTTTTTCTTTTCTTTTTATAATAGTAATATCAATTGGTCCTTTTTATTTCCCGATAATTCATAGTTTTTTCAGGTCCATATTCCCTGTATATACTTTCTTTTTGCGTATCATACATCGCATTCCGAGTCACTTGATGTTACTGAAAGAATTGACGTGCCCGTGTCTACTCGCTCTGTCATACTCGAGACGCTGGTCGTTGGACTGGCCGCAGTTGATGGCGATTCCGCCGAACTACGTGGGGTGCAGCCGGACTCTGAAAGGGACCGCATGCCATTCTGCCCTATTGCTTGATGTTGGAGCCTATAGTAAAAAAGTGAGAGAATGGTATTCCATTAGAATATAATAGTCATGATTTCAGACAAAATATTTTTTATTGTAAAACGCCACTCGGTTGCTTTTGACGTTATTATACCCCTCTTGTGCTAGCTTGAATCTAGCTAGAGTTGAGCTATTTTGTTTAAATGCAGGAATGTAAAGTGAATGCTACAGTTACTACTGAAAAAATGTAAAATACTGAAAAGTCGCAACAAGGCTCGAGTCTCAAACTAAAACGGTAACATATAGTTTGTATTCAACATCTGATTTTCTGAAAATGTATTTTGTTATGCAAAATGTTGTTTTCATTTGTATGTTTACGTGGCCAAATTAGGTGACGTCAGTGAATGGTTGCAGTGTTGATATGCTAAATGATCAAAAATGTCAAGATAGTTATTGCATTGCCAAGTGCAGTTAGGTTTAGGTACATAAATATGTGAAATACCTTAATTTGTAGCAGTCATCAAATTATGTATGTTTTCATTCTCACGATACACAATAATATCTAGTGTTTGAGGGTAAATGGAAATATAACATTTGAAACACTTTTTAACTACCGTGATCTTTTAGTGTAATTGTTTTCAAAATGGTTCATATAATTTTAATTTTCTCCAAGAACCAAACAATAATTTGTTTAAAAAAGTACATTAAAACTAGCACTAAAATTATTTTTGACCTAACACTAGATTTCTTTCTACCAATATCTGTGTCCACAGAATAAGTTCAGAAATGTTTGCATTTAGTCTAATGTTGCAAAACTTGTCTAAGCACGTTTGTGAAAAAACTGCTGTCTTTAGGATTTACTTTTCAAATATTGCAACCGAGAAATGTCACAATTTGGCTTTTTAGTTGGAGTTTATTTGCACTGTTGTTTTTGCTGTAAAATAGCACAGATTTATTGTTAGTGAAATTAAGTATTAACACTTGCTCTGTTAAGGACAGTAAAGGCTTTTGTTATGAAAAATACACTTCTGATCACTGTATGTCCTGTTAGATATTTTGGAATTCACAAAAGAATATTTCAGAGACAGAGAAGACCTGTGCCTATTAATTTTATGTACATTAATTAAAAAGATAAACTTATTTTTATAAACGTAGTATATTTATCTACATGTTTTAATGCTCTGGCTGAGACGTGTTCTGCATGTTATAAACAGCAATAAAATGTCGTCATTTTTATTATGCGTCACAAAGTTATTTTAACTTTTCAGATTTCTACATATAAAAAATTACTTTAAAACAACGTTGCTGACCTGTTTTTTGCTGCCGCTGCCCTGTCTCTTTGCCTCCGATTTTTAAACCAATTCCCGACCTGTGTAGGAGTGAGTCCAGTGGCTTGCGCCAGTTCCCTTTTCTTGCTGGGGTTTGGGTAAGGGTCCTGAAGGTACCACTCCCGTAACAGGCTCCGTGTCCGCTCTTTGAAACAATGCGTCTTTTGCTCGCCGTCCCAGATGGTTCTAGGCAGGGGAAACTTCTTTCGCACCCTATACTTATCAACCGGTCCTAGGGGACGCCCGCGTAGTTTCTCGGCCTCCTGATAGTGAGCCTCTAGCCACATCGCCTGTAGTTTGCCATGCGAGTCCTTTGTAAACTTATGGTTCTCCAAAATGTGGTAGAGATCACGAAAATTGCCTGTGTGAAAGGCAACAACAGCTCGGGCACGTAGGATAGATTCATGCTTGTTGATCGCTTCGCAAGCGCCCGGTGCTACTGGAAGCGACCATAGAAAGCGACCCAGCCGCTCGATGTCCCCGGTCTCCTCCAGCGTCTCGCAGACGCTCGCCACTTGCTCTGGAGAGAAGTTTAGGGTCGGTAGCTGAAACATTGACAAGTCTTCAGGAGACCTGGTGCTGGGCGCGCTGCTCGCCAAGAGCAGAGGGCGATCAGCAAAGTTTGGCAGGAAGAAATGAGAGGGATAAAGCTCTAAAGGCGATCTGAAAACCATGGAAATGACCTGAGAGAGAATGAAATTTGCCAAGGAAAAAAGAACGACGAATTCAGATTGAATGATTCAATAGCTATCGCCTAATGACACCAGCCTCATAATATCTCCCCCTAAATCCACCGTGAGTGTAGCATTGAAATATTTTGTTTCGCTTTTCTATTGGTCTTCCCGGTGTCATTGTAGGGTTGTCATGGCAGCCCTGCCAATCACTGTCAAGCGTGCCAATCATTAGCCAGTACGTAGAGGCTTTCACCACTTCTGCTGCACGCACGGGGGGTTATCAGGAACTCCAATCTCAACAGCACCCTCCCTCCCCTGACTCGTGTGAAGTCGAAGCAGAGGCTCGCCTATTTGTTGAATGGAATGAGCAATTAGTGGGTGGAATATTATTGTGATCTTAACGAGGCTCGTTAAAGTTAAGAAGATATGTAGGGAGAGACTGCAGGGGTGGGGTCTCCGAGTGACAGTCACGAAACGGGAATGCACATTTAAATGAAGCGCTAAAATGGAATCTACTACAGGATGCACAGAGAGGCTGGTTCACTCTTTCACGCCTTGTATGAAGAAACATTTGTGGAGAAAAGACGGCGCGCTGGCTCTTTGAACCTGTTAATTCAGTAGCCATTAAAGCATTTTCGAAACTCTTGCATTTATTTTTTTAAGACAAACTTGTTTTATTCCGCGCTAAATACTTAAGGGCCAATTTTGTCGCGTTTCGAAACTATGGCTACGACATGACCGCTATTCGCACACGGACAGTGGCAATCGCGCATCCTTGGCTGTAAAGGGGGTTTTACTCGGAGCCCAAACACTTTCCCAATGCTCAGTGCATGTTGACAAACTGACTTAAGTGAATCAATAAGTATGTACATTTTTAAGTTCAGTTTGCTCTGTTGATACTGGTGTATTATACACATTTTCTGAGCTACGGAGATGGTTTACATTTGAAAACGTATCGGCTGTTTCACGAGAATGGAGAGCATAATTTATGTCACGAGATTTGGCTTTCAGGGGCCAGTTGGTATGGGTTTCATGACTTGCATCAGAGGACTTAAGCTGCATTATATTTAGATAGCCTACCCCTTAGCTGGTGTTGAAATATTACTCGTCCATTAGATAAAGAACAATGACCATGCTGTGAAAACACTTATGAAGTGTAAACAGACCGTCACCACATTTAGACTTCCTTTAATCTGCCTATAGCTATAGATCACACAGCTATCATAAACTCCATTTTCCAGTAATGTTTAGGAATTCTGAAATATGCCGTCTATTTCAGACTTTTGTACCACTTCGTCTTCTCAATTACTAATACCTGTAGTTGGGGTAATACAATTTTTTATTTATTTGTTTTTTTTTAATTATTTTGATTATATTCGTTATTTATTTTCCTTTTCCAGTTGCGTTATCAGCAGCCAGCCTTACAGTACACAAATGTACTGCAAGCTCGTATGATTAACAGAATAAGGGGCGGGGAAGAGATCTTAAAAGGAGTATTGTGTCAGGTTGTGTCTCCAGGATCAAATCTGTTTGTTCTTCTGTCACAGGAAACTTATGTGAAGTAATTTTAAGTACCACTTGAAATGGTCCTTTTAGAAAACTTTATGGACCGCATTAAAAAAGCTTTTATGGATTGCTGACCGCATTAAAAATCATTTGGTCAAGCTGGTTTGAATGTGGAAAAGCTTTAGATTGCGGAATATTCCACAGGGCTGAAATAACATTCGGTAGACATCAGGGTTTGCATGACATGATTCAGAGATGACTTGCGAAAAAATCCATGCATATAATAGTGAAAAAAACTTAAGGGCGATAAAATTTAAAAACAGAAAATGCGGCAAGTTACCGTAAAATTACTTTATTTAACATAGTCTTTGTTTTCGTTAAGCATGTCATTAGCATCCCCAAACAAGTTCATTCACCTGGTCTAAACGTCTGTTTATCCCCAAGCTTTCATTGCTCTATGTGATAAACAGCGGGGAGCAAGCTCCTCAATACCGATTAACGTTTATCTCCGCCTTTGTTTGTTTACGGAGAAAAAACATGAAATATTGCATTAGACTGTGGATGGTATTGCAGTTGTGCATATAATATTTAACTGTGTGTTTATGTTATTGACGCAGTGCCTTTCAGTAGAGGGATTAGGGGTTTAAACTTCACACGTAATTTCTGCGTCCAGTGTCTCTCTGAGAGAGCCGTATAGCTTAAATAAACCTAAGTGTCGTCACAGCATGTGAGAGGGCATTGAGAAGAGCTCGGCTGCATGAGAAGGTAAGTATATAATTTCTTAGCTCTCTATTCAAACTTGCTCGTTATCATCATACGAGAATGTGTCCTCCCATCCTCTCACCAACGCTGGCAAGTAAGCTTCTATAACATGCATGATTAATTTTGTGCATTGGCATTGTGTGGCGAGTCAGACACTTGCAAGGGTTTGAGGAGGAGAGGGCAGGGGACGTTGTCTCTTCTCCAGCTAAGGGTTTTTTATTTCCAACTTCTGTTTACACGTCCACTTAGGTCATTGCACATTGCCAAACGGGAAAACGGTCTCCAGTGACGTCTGCGGATTTACTTCGTATCAGGAGACCTCTTCTCGGGAGAGCTTTGGTTTGAGTCTGTTTTTCTTTGCTTTGCTTAAACTACGTCACTTATGGCTTGTAGTAAAACTTTCCAGTTTTCTAGTTATCTCCTTCGCAGCTTTTAAGTGTTTCGGTATCGTTGCTGTATTCTGTTTTTTCCCGTTTTCGTCCGTTTAAAATGTTACTGCTGTTTCTGGTTCTACCGCAACAGTTCATAAATAGATCCAAAATGTTGATAGAGCTGGTGGCTATGAGGTATCTTTGGCTTGCACGAAAGCAGCCGTAGCGGCATCCTGTAGGTTTGAAGGTTTCGCATTACTTTATCTTAAACACGGCTAATGGCTCTTAGAGATTCACCGTGACCAGGTAGTTGGTCAGGTTCTTAAGTGTCATAGTGCTTGGTAAAATACATCAATAGATAATAAGAGAAGAATGTAGATTTAAAAGGCGGTGTTCAGCGGCACATATTCCTAGCTTTCGCTTGTGTAGTAATCCTCTGCCGGGGCACTGCTTCTCCACTCCGTGAATGATGCGAGACAAGTGCAGCTTGCAGCGTTGTGGGGCCGTCGTAACGGGGCGCAAATGCCTCATTATATTCTCAGCTCAAGGTCTTAACCTTGGCTGTATTCTGATTCCTCTGGACTTGTTAAATGCAGGCAGCACAACGAAGGTGTTAAATTGCCTTGTGATGTCAAGCATATTTATGTAGGTAGCCCAAATTACATTTAGAAAATACATAACATAGGCTTAGTTAGAGACAAATTCTATAATAATTATTATCCTCTATTTTAACTGATATATCAGTTATTGTTAGTTCCTGTTCCCCCAGATAAAATGTTTCTATTTTCCCTTTTTGTAGGAGAAGGGAGGGGGGCGATAGGCGTGCACTTTTCCAGAGAAGAAATATAGAGATGCCACCCCCCTTACCCTTTTTTGTGTGGTCTCATTAAGTGGGCATCCTGCTAGGTCTGCGGAGTAATACGGGAGCTGTCCAATCACCGCATTTGCACGGCTTGTTAGCGACATTTAATGAGGGTACTCTGCGAACCAAATGAATGGCGCTTCAATGTTAGATTTACCTTGTGTCAACTCGTTACTTCTAATGAAGCCATTGGAGGTTTTGCTAGTGAATGGATCCGGACGCCTGGAACTACAGGCCCTCTTTCTTCCGGTTTCTCTTAAAGCTTTGGTTTGGCTCAAAACCATATAGTGTGTGTGGTTTGGGTGGTGAGGATGCACTGCATTTTGGGAGGTCGGGAAGGAGGGGTGGGGGGAGTTACCAAGATATCCATATTGTAAAAGACAGCTATGTTGTATTCATTCTATTTTGCTTTAATTTATTATGTTGATTCCAGGAGCAGCGACTTGAGACAAACCAACATCTATCCTTACCCTGAGAGTGATAACGCTTCCAGTCTGGTCTTCGCCATATAACCAAACATATGCTACTACTCGCACACCCTTCTTCAGAACTGACCTTTATAATCCACGTTTTGACATGTAAAAACTTGGTTGTTAAATGTTTCAGTGTCTAAATTTGACTATAATAAACTACTTCAAATAAATTATGATAATAGTGATGACAATTATTGTGCGTTCATGTTCTTTTTAACACTCGTTTCTATCCTGCAAAAGATGTCGTATTGATTTTTAGCAAAAGATGTTGGATGTGCAGTTCCTCTACAAAAAAAGAGTTGTCTATGGAAAAAACGTACCGTATACTACACTGATGTGCGATATTGTAAGCCTACGAAGGTTTTGTGAATCCTATATACAGTTTTATAAAATATCACCGACCTTTATTAACAATCATACGTAAAATAAGTTTAATAGATCAGACAATTAAAACAAAGTCAAAAAGTTTCTCTAACATTTAACAAGTGAAAAAATTACCTTATGAGCCACGTAATTAGTAACTATTTGTAAACTTTTAAACGGTTTAACATTGTGTTGACAATAATACATATTTAAAGTATACACTGTTTGATTGTTAAAATCGTGACTCCACAGTTTTTTATGTTGCTGTAAGTAAACGAGGAAAGTAAACGAGGACAAGTATTTGTGTTGGGTATAGCACAATAATAAGCTCACTGCTAACATAGTCCGCCTGGTTTGTTTAAAGAGCTTCTTGGTTATTCCTTTGTAAAATTAATTAAATTATATTTTCTCCAAGATCTAATGTTTTAATAGAATTATCAAAATACTTTTTTTATTTCGTTAGTTGTTTTCGGTTATGAAAATGAGAGAAGCCACGTCGATTAAATATTTTTGTTAAATTTGGTTAAAGATAAAAGGAATTAGAAGGAATGAGATTATGTCGTCTTTTACTCAAGTGGGATATGGTCACCTTTTGCGGTTCCTACCCGTAACCATATAAATTGTTTGGTTTAACTTAATCAGGTGAAAAATGCCCCAAACAAGACCGCTGCAGTAACAACACGTGGTAACCTGACAATGTCAATAGCTTGTAATCTATAAACTGTAAACTTGTAACCTACCGGCAGTTCTCAATGAGAGATTTTTACATTGACAGACACGGGTCTGTGCCTATAAGACAACCCAAACTGAAGCAAATCTTTAACAAGGACAAATTATTAGCGCTTCAGTTAAGCTGCAGCTGAAAAGGCAGGCCCATTCATGAATTTAGCTCAATCTCTTCGTCCATTCTCAGTCATTCATGATTATTTCAATTAGAAATGTTTGAACAGGAGACTCGGGTGTATGTAGGTGGAACATTTTTTTTAAAAATAATTTTAAATAAGCTTCCCAACTTCATTCGTAGTATACCTAATTTGTCGTTAAGATGACACTTTGTTCCTGTCTGACTTAACCGTGAATCATTTATAGATAAGGATACTCTGGTGTAATTTGTTTTCAGTATAAAACATATCATTAGTGTACTGTGGATGCGCAAAGTCCAAAATTAAACTTCAAACTTGCTAAACTTTTAACAAAGATGTTTAACCAAGGTCACCTAAAATAACCAATGTCTGAAGTATGTAGCAATATAAATGATGAGACAAACATATCCCACTTACTCTTATGAATTATAGTTTTGTAGTCTAACAATATCTCGCATGCAAGCTTTCAGTGAACAGTGCTTGATGTTGCAAAATGTTGCCTGTCTTTTCTTATATTGTCTAAGGTGCCGTGTTTAACATAAGCCTTTTCCTCGTCCTTCATTTGACAAGGAGTCAAGTGACTGAAAAATTACACGAGTGAAGCCAGCATATTTAAATGGGACAGGCCCAGCTATTGTAGCTTGACGTGTTTTTGTTCTTGTTATCGAGAATGACAGTGATTATTGTTTAAGATTGATAAAGAATACTTGCATTTTATTTTGCCCACATCAATCTTTTTTATTTTTTGGGGAATTTCACTAGAGGCGCATTTTAAAGTTTATACTTTCTGTAGACTAGTAGTATTTCATCGCTGTTAGTAGTAGTGTTGTTTTTAATTTCTATTTTTTGACACAGTGTATTTTTCCTTATTTTTATAGTTTAAAGTCTGAGTTTGGGTAAGCTGAAAAGCTCTTAATCGATGAGCACAATCTGGCAATAGGCTGAAAACATTGTGACTTAGTGGGTCTGCGTGACCTGTGCTGACCTACAAAATCTCTCAATTGTAAAGGTTACCAGGAAGTCGTTAGGTAGGCAAGTCGTATTAAAACTCTGCTTATCTATGATATCAACTTACAGTAATTCCAGCTCACTGACGTGCCTTGTGTCCTCGATGATGAAACAAACCACCACGCAAAACTTACAGATACAGTTAAAATGCAAAAACAGCAAAGGCAAAATAGTCCTTTTGCACTGCCTTTAAATGCTAGCCAATTCATTTTTAATAAGAATGAAGTGCCCAACACTTTAATCTGGTTATTTAGCCTTTTGGTTTGGTGCAGATACCAGGAATTAGTTTACAAGACAGTGAAAGCACACCGTCTAGAACTTATTCACGGGTGAATAGCATCTGTCGATTAGGGTTTCTGTCTGAAGAAGAGTTTGACCACATAGATCAATAGAGGACGTCTGGACTGCTACAGGAGATGCGATGTGACGGGTACAAGCCCCAGGTTCTACTTTAAGGAGGCGCTACACATCAACAGGTAGAACTGCCTCACAAAAAGTCTTTAAGAATAAAATTAAGAATAAAACCCCAGCACAGTAGGATATCTATTTATATATACATGGCTGATGGTAATAGTTTAAATATTCATATTCAATTACAAGAAGTTCATATAGGTTTAGAAAAGGCCTCCAGCTTCAGCTATACATATAGAAAAAACACAAGCAGTAATCATCTATTGAATTATTGTAGTCTGATCTGATTAGAAAAGGGAACTGCTAGCCTATGTGTAGTATTGTTTAATATTTTAGATTAAAGAAAACGAAAGTATTTTTAAAAAATGAAATCCATCCATTATTAAAGTAACCATGTAGTTGAACCGTGATTTTACTATACAGATACCATATTTATCATTCTCTCGCTACAATAAATGTATTTAACCATAGTATTGTTAGTAAAACTTGCTTTTTAGTATAACTCATGGTTATTTTTTACAAATGATGGTGAACGTCGAGAAAAAGCTTTTTGATCACATTGTGGAGTGTACAACTTTTTTTTAACAGAGAATTACTCACAGGAAGTTACAAACAAAGGCAGTCTCTCTGAGTTCTGGGTCTCTTCCTCACGAAAGCCGGAAGGCTTTTTAACTTTTGACGAGTTTTTATTTCGTGATATTGATGGGGGACGAAGGGAGGAGATATATATTTTTATAAATTGTATGTTTACAGTCGGATTTAAAGCTATAGTCCTACATTTAATTATTTAATTAATCAGTTGAAGGTAATATGAGATCAATATATTTATGTTATAAAATGAACACTATAATAAGATTTTATTCAGGGGTTAGCCTACTAATCAGTGTCTGGCTTGAATAGTGTTTTCAATTCACAATTAATTGTTTCCTTTGGAAATGTGTCATCCAATGATAACGTTTCTGTCCTGTTTAGTGGGCAACCACTTGCAGAGTTGATCGATACAGAGTTGACTGGGAAATCGCTCCCTGACTCAATGTTTGATAAATGTGTTGTTCGGGGCGAAATATTGAAACAGACGCAATTACACCCAAACTGGCCTTTGAAACACTTATTTATAGTGCTTATTAAACTTAAACTCGCTTAATTTCCTTGCAGTGTATATGCATTTTTTATGAGATCACTGAACTAAATTATTAGCAGATACTCTAGCAGATGTCAAAACGTCTTAATGTTTATGTGTGAATAAATAAGCCCATGCCCAAATGAAAAATGTATGACTGACAGCTGTAACCTGTAGCCATCTCTCGGTCTTTCAATAGCTGTAATGTTCATGTCCGGCACTGTTGAAACAGTTTTTTTGTTCAATCCGCCTTTATTGATTCATGACCTGCAATTCGTTGATATGGATTGTGAAATGCTAACGTGAAAGACGAAACGAAACCAGTTGAAATGAAATAAGTTGAAATGATAAAATACGTTCTGAGACCTTTTGGGAACATGTCATGTTGCTGAAGTCTTACCAAATATTTATCATGTTGCATGAATGATTCTAGTTTAGGCCCCATTACAAGAGGTTTCAGACATCATTTTGCCATGAACAGTAAATATGCTGCGGTACCCAGACGAGGTGAATCTAAGGCAAAATGTCACCCAGAGGTAATGGGAAGTTATTGGGAGGTTGTCCTACCAGATTGTCCTGCAGGTCTGTGGTTCACTGCGGGGTTAAAGAAACTATTGATATCGTTGTTTGCGCTCTCTCCAAATCCCTTTCCTTCCTAAAGGAGGATGTGTCCTGCCCAGCAGCTCTGCGCTCACCGGCTCGCACCCATGTTTGTTTTTATAGGTTTACAACATTGACCAAAACAGGAACACAAATAATATTGCAACGTCATAAACTGCACGATATGGTCTTGTCTTTGTGAAAGCAAACACCCATCCTCGATCTATTGAATTCTTTTGTCTTGGCTATTTTTGTCTGCAAAAACCACTTCCACTTCTGGATGTTGTGTGAAGTGAAAATACACTTCTGGATCATATGTGAAGCAAAGTTATCAAATACAGAAACAGCTTTTTTTATTATTTAGTGTTAGAAGTTATATTAGACATACAGTTTATGAATCTGTTATTGTTGATGTTTAATGTATTTTATAAGGATAAAATTTAAAAGTCATGCCTGCAAGTGCCATATGATTAGTTGCATACATATATTATTCTTTGCTCAGTAAATAACATTATCTTCATTACATTGAGTTATCTGTGTTATCTTTTATTTCTATGGTTCATATTACACAGGAGCTTGCAGTATTTGACCCATCAGAAATAACACTGTTTGTCAGCCTGTCACTGCTCGGATGACTGAGCTGCTAGCTCAAGCTCTATAGAGAGAGAGAGAGAGAGAGAGAGAAAAGGAAGGAGAAAATTCTTATGTCCTCTGTATTTTGGAACATGTCTCGAAGCTCTTAGCACTTCATAGTTTTGTGTGTGTGTGTTTCTGTGTTGATATTGCCTCCATTAGCCTCATTAGATCTGTTTAGCTGCCGAGCATCACAAACAAGCTGAACATCATTACAGCTCACATCTCTCTCTCTCTCTCTCTCTCTCTCTCTCTCTCTCTCTCTCCTCCTTCCTCATTCTCTCACTATCTCTCTCCTCAACTCTCTAATATTTGTATCAGATGGTGTAACACAAATAACATAGGGTACTGTTACTGTATGCTTGTGTTATTGTGTACCTTAGTCAATTTTACATGTTCTATGCAATTCTAGTTTTTTAGGTTATACATAGCAAGATATACATCTTTCCAATTTTTTGTCTCTGATGTTTTTAACTTTATAGATCTACTATCTGAATGGCAACTAGGTCAGGAATCATTCTCTGCTGTGTATTCTCTATTGTGTCATTATTGTTTTGTGTCATTATGGCACTGTCAGTGCAGTCAGTGTCACCTTATTTTCCGAGGTCAATCTTTTCTCAATCTAGAGCAAATTTCTGCCTCACACACACAATTATGTCATTCCCACAGAAGTCTTTGACTGTATTTTAATGCTGCAGGTAATATACGCTTAAAGAGAGACTGAAAGAAAAATGAATGGTGCCCATGTAGATCATGTTGATACCCGATCTGCATACATTTTATAACGATAAGACAATGGTGATATATAACGGTTTTGTGTGAAGTAGAATGTTACATTTAGAAAAATCTCACAATTCTTACATGGAATTGGTCTCTTGGAATAAAAGATAGCAATATTTTAACATTCTGTTGACAATGAATTTAGTTGTTGATACCTGTCATGTACAGTAAATAAATGAAGATGGAATGTGCTACAGGACAAATGTGGGAAAAAACAAATGTAGTGGTGTGTAATCCTGTATCTAAGGTATTAATCCTAAATGAAATTCCATAAAAGGATTACTAGAGTGTCACAGAGGAGCCGGTTAAGAGTACCAAAGGTAATTTGTAACCTTAGCAACTACTGGAAATGGGGATTATCACAGCCATGTGGGCCGTCTTTGTGGGCCAGAGGGAGGTTGCCCAGGCTACAACCCATGTCCTAAAATCATCATAAAGAGCCACAGACAAATTTATAAATGTACATAAATGTACTTGTAATTCCAGATCCTACTACCAAACTATTTTATATGGATAATCTTTTGTGATGTGTTAAAAATTTGTGTAGTTTGAGTGATGATATGTCTGTGATATATCTGTTGTTTTATAAATTTAATTCTGTACCATATGGATAAATGTATCTGCTTTAAAACTAATCTTTATAACCCATTGTCAACCTTAGCTTCTACCCATTGAAATGGAATGGCACAACATGACATCTGCTGTACTGTTTTTTTAAAACAGAGCTGAACTACAATTTGGTTAGTAACTGAATTTAACTGTTTTATAAGGCTGCCCTTCAATGACTCAGTTCAAAGTGAGAAACTGTGAGTCTAGCACTTAATCTGGAACGCATTATCCAGCAAGTTTAACCACTTTCTTGTTGGGACTTCTCAAATGTCTTATTGCTTAATCATGTGGAAATGACAACAGCCAAACCCTCTCTCTCTTTTTCTCCCTCTGTCTCTCTCTCTCTTTCTCTGTCATTCTATTTTCATTTCTTTTTAAGTTTGGGGAAGCTATTAAAGCAACAGTAAAAGGTTTCACAAGTGACATTTGCTGACATTCAAGGAAGTGCATTTATCAGCCAAGTACAGTTCACCTTGGTGAATGAAATCCATTTGTGCCAGTGTCTGTCTGCTGGCCTCTCTTTCTCTCGTTTGCTCTTTCTTTCTATTCTGTTCTTTCTCTCTTTCTCTCTCTAAATTGATGCCCAGCGAATGGGGAAATGGTGAGGTGGTGCACGGTGCGGCAGCTGCTCTCAAATGTCACGCTGGAAAATCTTTAATGGGCTAAGTGTAGCCTTTCCGGCCCCAACTTGCCAGGTAATCAGAAATCTCTGTTACTCCTCTACCTCCTCTCTCCTCTTCCCACATTTCCAAGCTGCCCAGGGCCACATCCCAACATTAATTACACGTTATTCTGTTCAGAACTACACCACCATGAAACAGATAGACTGCTTTTAAAAGTCAAGACACTGGAGGATGAATCTTCTCTGCTTGGTTATGCATTTATTGTTGGCTGTGAAGATTATCGCATGAAAAATGTGAAGGAACTTAATGATCATGTGGCTCTCCAGAACAGTGCTCAGACTCACCATGTGACCGATGTGCAAACATTTCCAACGCTGTGCTAACATAGCAACTTCTCAAACTAACACGAATATTAACATAGCTGATTACTTGGCAGTACAATTCTTTAGCAAGGCAAATTAATCCTTCATTTCCTGATTTATTTACAAATTGTTGTGTTGGCTATGTATCTTATGATGTTTATCTTTTAGTTTTGTGATATATCATTTTATAAAACATTGCATACATTTACAATAAATAAAACTATATTCTCCTTTATCATTGTTGGGTGATTTTAATTGTGCAATCAAAATGTGACAAGTAAACCACATGTAATGTTGGGTGTAATTTATTAGTTTTTTTATTTAAATATTCAATATTTAAACATTATAAAATTGATGCATTTCAGCATTAAAGCCTCTAAAAATAGAACAATATATTTTATTTTGTATATATGGGTGCTCAAAATAACTAGTTGCAAAGCTGCCTAGAGTTTGCCTAGCATTAGCATGATATTAGCCTAATGCTACAGTTGTAAGAAGGTGATTAAAATGCTAATGCAGGAGGAGCCACCACTCCTCAGACTCCTTTGTCCTGCACAATAACCAGGTCAGGGTAGGCACTGTACAGGCACAAAGTCATTGTTGTAAGAGCTACAGGGAAAGTGGCATGCTTAGCCATTAGACCACCAACTCAATTCAGCACAAGTTAATAAGTTACTATGAATAATGTGTACTTCAGATGAAAACATTTTACTACACGTGAAATATAAAAATTGTAGCTATTTTAAGCTTGAAGGGCAATTTTGGCTGACAATTTGTCATGTATTTATCTCTTTTCAACTTTATATTTTTACCCACAAACTCAATTTTGCTTTATAACTTGTCAATTCAAATTGAACATTCACTATACAAAGCTATGCTGTGCATTTTAAAGCTAGGATAAAAAGGATATCCTTTCTACTGAAGACAAGACCATGTGTTTATAAGGATATAGCTTGGACACAAAATCTTCTGAATAGTGTTGACCTTTTGTCGCAAAGCTTTTCACGGTAATAACTCTTATTTCCTGCACATTCAGGTACACGATGGCCAATTATGTCTGTCCTCAAGGCTGTGTGTCTTGCTGTACTTTAGGTCTTGGAGTTGTTGCTTTTATTCCCAACCTCAAGGTGGTGCTGAAGGGGAGCAAGGTGGTCCTCTAATGTGTGTACTGTAAATACACACATTAGAGGGGGTAGTGTAAGAATTTGAGACGGGGAAAGTTCAGACACACCTATAATGAATTGTCAGAAAGATTTTCATAATGGTTGGCTGTCAGCAACACAACAGAAACATGCATTGAGGGATCAAAGTCATGAAGAGGTTGTTGTCAATGTCACAATGACTGTGTAAAATGGAGAGTGGACAGGCTATTTGGATGTGTAAGCTACTCTCCACAGTGTATATCCACACATCTCCACTTCTAAAACGTGTTTTTCTGTGTTGGAAAAACGTTTTTCACTCCCTTGACAATAAGCTACTGCTGACAGAGCACTTTGTCTAAAAATCTCTCCCAGTTATGATAGCATGCAATGAAAATAAGCTGCCATCCAGTCACTGCTTTTTCTGTGCACATCTCTGAATAAACCCTGATTAACATTACTGAACAATGTGATCACCCTGCTTTATCATTACAGTTAACTCTTTGCTGCTATGAATGTTTAAAATTGTTTTTATCATAATTAACTAATTAATTTTATTCCACACAAAAGCCACAGGCGTCCAAAGAGGATGGAGAACAAAGATGAGATAAGATTTCTGTGAAATAATTTGTGCTAATAGTGTCAATGACTGAAGCACTTCGTGACCGTCAGTGCTTCCTTAAATGAGAACAGGCAGTAATTGTTATTCTTTAATTTCTCTTCAAGGAGCACATAATTATTTCCTCATCTTGAACTTAGAGGGAAAGATGAAATTCATATAGAGCCAAAGATAATATAAAATCCTCCACTGTGGTCCAACAGTGTTGAGAAGCAGAGGTGACCTATCACAGACCTGCTTAGGCTGAAGCTGCAGTAGTGCTTTACAACAGAACAGCACTATAGTATTTTTTTTGTTTCATTTTACTTCTGTTACTTCATTGACTGGGGCATGCCTTACAGAAATGCTACATGAATTTTGAACATAACTTTTGCATGCATAAAACATGATCACATGTGAAACGTTTTGTTTTGGAACGCCTTCATGTGAATCCCATGTAAATTCCCATGAATGTGTTTTATGCACATAAAATTCATGTGGCTTCTCTGTAAGGGATGAAAAATGAGAATGTAGGATTGTCAGGGCATACCACTTTAGAAAGTCCCTTACTGTTAAATCCTGTCTTTCTCACGCACCACTGATAGGCTATAGTTAAATTATAGCGTAGAGACAGTGACACATAAAGGAACGTAGTCAAATGTAATATAATACCATGATCAAAGGTTTGTTGGGGCATTAGTCAGTGCAATTCATTATTTTTGCCTCTAAAGATAATCATAAAGATGCATATTAAGAAAGCAGGTGAGTTTAAGAAAATTTCATTTACACCTTTTTGTCTCCACCTGATTCTGTTGTGTTCTTGGAAAGTAGACAACCTGGGCATCAGCCAAGACAACAGCTTGTTGACAATGGTATGCAAATAACATTAATTACAATCATAAACAGTATTTTAAAAATCTTTTATGACCCAGAAGAACATGTTGTGCTTAATCTGAGTTGGAATGCAAGTTGAATGTTACAAATGACAGTACACTGAGTGGAAACTGTGAAGTTCTCAAAACATTTACCACACCATTTCCTATTAGAGGTGTTCTGAATCAAATGAGCCATAACAAGGCAAGGTTTTATGTATGTGCATCATGAGCGTACAAAAACACTCAATAGGAGTTACACTAATATGACTTTGTCATACACAGGTGCATCGATTTGAGGAAATTGGAGTGTGTGTGCACGTACATGTCTATGTATGTCAGTGAGACAGACTTCTCCGCATAAGAGGCCAACAAGCCTGGGCAAAGGAATTCTGCTTTTAGCATCTCCTAATTCACAAAGGCTAAAGATTAAGTTTCATCCTTCTCCAGTTTACACAGACACTAATGAGCATGCTTAAAATTGGTCATTGTGATTAACTAAGCCCATAGCTTGTTAGAGCAAAGCCTCAGGGCCTGCCCGAAACCTGACTGCAACAGCAGCCGTGACCACAAAGAGATCAGCAATATGAACGATAATGTGAAAAGAGTTGACATTTATTCCTGATAGTTAAGATGAAGGAGAGGGTTCAGGTTTACATTCCAACCCCCTCACTGGCTAAGTAACATGGTAAACATTTATATCAACATTTAACTGCCACAACTACATTGCTATCATTTTGTCCGCTAATGATGGTTATGTAGCGCAAGTATGCATTGTTTCCCGCAGGCTGATTGCGCAAATGAAACAGAAAACGTACATATTACACTGTAAATTCAAATTTAAGTAGGCAATACAGCCAATTCATTTCATCGGTGCACAGTCCTTCTAGTTGTTTGACAGAATGACGCGTCAATGGCACGCTGGAGGAAAAAGACACAAACAGCAGCGCTTTGGGTACCCCGGAGAAATGCGCGCAAAGACGCGCTTCAACATGAAAAATTCATCGTGTTTGCCTGGTAAATCACCGTGCTGTTTTAATTTAGGTAGGAAAGAGGCCGTGTCGAAGGCCAGTTGCTGTTCTAATTAAACTGTTACAACTTGCAGAATTGGCGCGCTTGTCTCTGCTTCACGCATCTTCGGACTATTTGAAAATCAATTATCTCAACAAACCAGCTGTAAGGACTGCGTGCCAGCCACTTATTCCTGAAGTGAATAACTTATTTGAAATTCATTACGGGATGGAGGGACTTTTAAGCCCGTAGTATTCATTTATTTGTTCGTTTATTTCAGTTCACTTCTAAAGTTGATTCCCCCCTAAAAACATACATTCTCATTTTCATGTTCTGTTAACCTCTGATTATTACATGATTTCACCCAGCTCACTAGATGGTGGTGCCTTAACCTCGCAAGCTCTTTTCATTTATTTATTTATTACATGCAAATCAAAGCAATCTTAGAGGTGCGCTTTCCCTGTGCATAAATATTGATGCGCACGGTGTGAGTGTTTGTTTCTACCTGCGGTACAGCGAGGGATTTCTCAAAACATTATCTCTGCACATTTCGATGACATCCTTTTTTGTCACCTCTTTTGCAGAGTGTATGACAGGCCAGGGATGAGCTTCAAACGGTGGCTCGTATATGTGTATGTATGTAACAGGGCTGTGGAGTGTGTCAAGGACGTTAGCAGGGTGGACAGCTGATGGACACCAGCGTGGAGGAGATGTGAAAGTGAGTTGATGCAATGTCACTCGCATTTAGATCCTAACCTGAGCGCGCGTTCTCTCTCTCTCTCTCTCTCTCTCTCTCTCTCTCTCTCTCTCTTGCCCACTCCCTTTACAACTGCTTCCTCCCTATCACCGTCCAGACCAACCCCCCCGCTATATCTCTGTCTCTCACACTATTTATTCATACCCTCTCTCACCCTAAGTCCTTTACACAGGATCAGGTCGCGGGCGTGAAGGGAGGCGCAGAGAGAAAAAGAGAGAGACGCAGAGCGCTTTATCAGCAAGTCTGGTTGATGGGGTTGTCAGCCGTGAGTCGAGCAGAGTCACCGTGGCGACAGGAGGTGTCACTTCCCTGCATCGCCGCCTTTTGTGCCACCAGCTGCAGTCCTGAGCACGCTTTTCGGGGACCTGACTGGACCTGGGCGCACAACGTGTGTGCGGTGCGCATAAAAATGTGTTAGCGTTATCTAAAATCACTGCTCTTCATTGTACCAATGTATATATGAAGGTATTACATGATTCAAGACCCAAAACTAAAAGATACACATTTGTTTAAGACTAACAGCAGAAAGCTTTTGTTGTGTCTATTAATCCACAACATTAGATCCATGTGATGCATGTGTATGTGATGGCAAAAAGTCACAGAATGAAGTGCACAGCAAGTGTACGGATACAGTGTTGTCACTCCAGCATCCATTGCACATTCTCAGTACAGTAATCTTAAATTAAGTAACTGTTCTTTCAGTCAGAACCAGGCTAGGGGCTCACAGGAAATCAAAAAAGCAGAGCAGAAGGAAAATGGGGTCAAATTGCCTTTCAGCCACCGTAATCTTCAAATCGTTGGGAAATTACCTTAGGAGTGAGCGCTGGCAATTTGTTTCTATTCTGAGTAGGGGGATGAGAAGGCTACTTGAATTACTTAATTTCAGAATTTGACGAACACACAGACATGCTATGCACTATGCACACCCAGCGCTGCTGAAAGAGAGTTGTTTACATGCAAAAAGAGAATGGAAGGTGCAATCGATGGCCAGACCATTACAGGATATGCTTAAATGTGGCAGAAACGTTTTAGCAATTTGGCAGTGTCCAGATTCTGCAGAAGGAATTATTTGATCAATATCATTGCTGGCTAATAGAGAAGAGTAAATTATATGATCAATGCTGAGGCCCTGTGTGTGCAGTGACAGTGATATATATTTATCTTTCAAGAACCTTTCTGAAGAGTTCTTTGTGATACAGGAAAAGGTTCTTTATAAAGCACCAAGTAAAAATGGGTGTCTTTACTAAAAGGTCCTTTGGGGATCCAAAATGTTCTTTAATGGCTTTGTGGCATTTGCTGGCTTACACCAACAAAAGTCTTCTTCAAGGGTTGGATCATACTGGAATACAGAATTTGTTTTAAGATTAATTTTACAGATTAATTCTTGATGTGGTTATTCATTGTATATTTTTCATTTGCATTACTGCCTTTCATAACCCAGGAAATCATCAACAAGAGTGATTATTTTAACTCAAAATATTATGCTTTAAACAAACTTGAAAAATGCTATATGATAGAGTTTTAAGTTTTTCCCTGATCTAAAATGATGTGTTTACATCGCTTGTGGTTAGATACACAGGAGTATGTTTAGTGATCTGAGATGACATGTTAGGGGCCCATTATTTGCCAAAACAAATCCGGTGATGCAACTCTGAAATGTGCGCAGCGCTCTGAGACATCGCTCTCCAGCGATACCTCCACCCTTGCTGCTGAGAATGAGTGATCCTTCTTTGCTTCCTGCATCCAGGGGAGGGTTTTCAGGACAAAGGGAATACTGATTCCTTTCATTTGATGTCATCTCTTCTCTCAATTTTTTGAGTTGGATTTATTTTTCTGATTGTTCATTCCTCATTTTCATCACATGACAAAGCAGTGTGCTTGCTAATGCTAACCAAGTGAGACGAGAGGGAGGAGGATCGTGGGGGGGGGACTGGGAGAGTGACACAAAAGAGCTTGTCATACTTGCTTAAGGATAAAATATTAAGTGTGCAGCCAGGTTGTAATTTTCTCCAGCTAGTGCAGAAAGGAAATGGGGGAGGTCACACCACGACTTTTTACTTTCTGAGCTGCGTATTCTATTTTAACAGTATTATTTTAATTACAGGTGAAATAAAGCAGAGCTGTTTAAAGGCCAGTGTTGTACATCTATTACATTGAATAATAAGGTGACAAATATACCTGCTCTGTCTAAACAAACTAATGACTCCCCCCACCAAGAAAAACTCCTAGCAAAATTCAAGTAAAACTATGTAATACAGTCTGAAAGTTACGCACTTGAATATAGGCCACAGGAGTGCATTTTAGTCATATTTTCCAAATATACGTTTCTACCGTTTAGTAATTTAAACAAACAGCACCTTATGTTTGTTTAGCGTACTGTAAGTGCTCGCAGTAGTGTAAAAAAACATTAAGTATGCATTATTATGTATTAAGTATGGCAATAAGTAAGAGGTAAATATTAGTAAATATTAAATAAAATCAATATTTGATTTATTATTTACTAAAGCCCACTGCTTTTCTACTAATAATTAGGATAAAAATATATGAAATTATGAAAAGTATAAAACATTAGATAACAGATAAAAACAAAGTATATCACTACAGGGGTATTTGTGCCCCCATATTTTAAATATGTGGGGCATGCTAATCATTGTCTGTTGCATTTTGGTTTTGAGCTCTCTTCTGACCCTGACTCACACTAATGTGCTGTCTGTACTGTTGTTTACTGCACTGGACTCAATATCAAGTGTGTATGTGTGTGTGAGATAGTCTACCTTTCCTGGCAGAACTTTTGTCTGATGTGATACAGAGGGACAGGTAAGAGTTTCATCTCGCTTTCACAAAGTCAGATCGCTGGCTCATATCACTGTGTACTGGGAATATACCCTCTCTTGACCCCCTTCCTTCATCCTCAGCATACATACATGACATACATGTCCACATCCATGTAAACACACACAAACAAACGTATGTAATTTTGTATGTAATATGTAATTTCTTACTGTCCTTGCATTACATGGTATTGAGTTCAGGTGTATGATATACAGTACATTGTAGTATTAAATTATTATTATTATTATTATTATTATTATTATTATTATTGTATTATTTATAATAAGTAAGGTGGGTAATTGTAAACAAAACAAAACTGTAAAATTGTAGAGTGCACTTTATTATGTGCACTTCAGCTTAGCACCAATGATTAAATCAGCTTTATTTCTCAGTCAGTAGAGAGCCATAGGTTTTCTTACCCATCACTGAGGCTGATAATCGGAGCCCATGATGATGGGAACACATGACATTTGTATGTGAAAATTAGATTATTTGTAAGAGTTTTGCATAAATGTATAATCGTGTCCATGATCATACCATAATTTCACATACTAATCACAAGCTTTCTCAATACAGCTAATTTATCATTAACCAAAATTAAGTTTACATTTTCATATGCTTTATATCCTTTAATGAGCTAAAGACAAATATACTGTATTTGGCTTGATGTACACAATGGAGGCCTGACCATAAGACCCAATTTAGGCTTTAAATGTACCCCCGCAACTTAATTGATAAAGACTATATATAATGTTTAACACATCATAGACATGGGTAGAGATGGGAATTGTCAGAATTGTCCTAGGATGGACCAGAGGCTGGTTAAATACCTTTGCACTGACAGGATCTTGACAGATAGGACTGAATACGCTTTTCCCAAACTTTTGCTTAGAGGTCTATTTAAATCCATTTAAAAGTCTTTAGATTATAACAATATAGACAAATGTGTATGCATAATGTGAATGTGGAAGGTGGTATAAAAGAGATGAGATTTTTGTAAAACACTGATCTTATCATTCCCAAGTCTTTTCCTTTATTTTTTCTCCCCCACTCTTTTCTTCTGATTTCTATGCTGCTGAAATATCACTATTGTTTATGCTGAATATTAGAATGGAATTGGGCTGAAACTGGTTGTTCTGAGGAGATGGAGATAAGAAAGAGGATTTGTATGGGACCGTGTGCGGGGCCCTCTTATCAGAGCCCTTGCCACAGGCACCATATAAAGTTGTTCATGCTAATTAGCCTTGGCAGGAGCCCAGCCCTTGCCATGATGGCAATTCAGTAAGGCCCACGCAAACACAAATGAATACACAGCACATACACGCACACACACATTCACACTGTGTCAACGTTTTTGTCTACTAAAACCTGAGCTTTTCGAGAAACCTCACAAATACGTAAGTATAAAATAAATATGATAGTGGGGTGGATTAATCATTTTCAGATATTTCAAGTGTGGACAAGAAATGTTAGGAAAATGTGAGTTTTAATGAAGCCATTTTCAAATTTATCTGGATTAATGTGGATGATGGCACAGTGTTTAAAGCAAATTAATTGATTAACCTCCAGATAAGACACCTGTTTTTTTAGTCTAAGAGAGGCTCTGCATCTAGTTTAATAACACTCTTACCTTGACATATCCTGCCTTATGTGAGCACCACTAGAATCTTCTGACCTTTACAAAAATGGAGTGATTTTCAATATGTGAAAACCCCAAGGACTCATATTTGTGCTTTCAAATTACATGTATTAGGCATTTTACATATCTTTTAGCTTTTGTGTGTATGTATGTTTTTACTGTGAGTGCTTTTGTATGGACCAAAGACCACCGTTACAGAAATATACAACCTCCGACCACCTCAGTAACTGCAAGAAGTGTGGACTTTAAGCTTTTCCGGTACTTTCATCAATACATTTTACATATTACGGGAGAAAGGAGAGTAATATTTGGTAAATCTGACAGAGAGAGCAAAGGACATCTTTCCACTTCCTTACTGGGTCCTTATCTATGGTTAGTATGTTTCTTTATCTGCCTGCTGTTAACAGATTAGCACAAAGTGCATTACAGTGAGCCAGATGTTAGTTGTTTTACCAATTAGTAGGTTATTAGCTTTTGTTCTGATATGCTAATGCTAACTGGCTATGCTAGCAAATCCCAAATGCAAGCATGTTACACTCTGTTTACTGCTCTGCAGGTGTTTGTGCAAGTATGTGTGTGTACTTTTGCCTTGTGTTTGCTGTGTTTATATGGATGAATCAATAGGAATGTGAAGCTTTTTCAGATAAGCTGTTTTGAAACCTGTTCTTCATCATCAGATGACCAGAGACTATGAATGGCATCACCACACAAACAACTTTATTCAGGTAGCAGGTAATTAAATTAGTGCACTTAACTCAAGGTTAAAGTACACACAAAAAGAGTTGATTCCATACAGTGCAAATCTACTAGTATCTTTCAAGAGGGATAAAATACATTTATACATCTACTTATACAGGTGTCTTAATGACTGAAGAAGGCAAATCGCCTTGAACCACAGCAAGTAATGCTAATTCATGCTGACAATAAAACACACTCTGCATTCACAGGACTGAAGCATATTGTGCCCACTCATACTGCTTTTTGAAAACAGTGGACAGATAAGACACCAAGCGAATTAGTTTTTGTGTGTTCAAAAGAGAGATGAAGCGAAATGAAGGTTGAGGGAGAGTTTTTCCACAGCTTTCATTGTGGTCTTGGTAGTCTGGCAGTTTTCCAGTGAGTGACCCTGTGCACAAGCATTTTTAAAATCTCAAGGTAAAACAGATGAGACAAATCTTTGTTCGTTTTTCATTATTGAGAAATTTCCTTCGTGGGTTCTACTTTCATTGGTAAAAAGCAATTAATTACAGGCCCTAAAAATATGGAAGACGGCAAAAGATAGGCCAGAGAATTAACAGATTTTTCCTTGGGCATACAACCTTAGTTTTTGGCCCTCATTATATTCACATCAACATCGACACAGCGTGCATGTGTGTGTGTATATGTGTGTGGTTGGATCTGGGTATTTGTCTCTACAGTATAAAGTTAGTTTCATTTCAGCAAGGAGGTATTTCAGGTTGATTTATACATATACATATTTCACATTTCAGATTTTACAATTTAATGATAATGTTTTTTAAAATGATGTTCAAAATGTTGGTTTAACTAACTGAACTTTATTGTACAGTGTTACTTCTAAAATAGTCATATTAGTATTTTGTTTTATTTACTTTAGAGAACTGTATTTTAATTGCATTTCTTTTTACAAGTGTTATGAATGAAAGCACAGTTTCATCATATTCTTAGTCCATACAACAATGTTTACAGTAATATAGCTGTGTAAAATGTGGACGTGTGTATATGACAGCCATTGCTAATTACTGTGGAATGTGTTGGCCTGGTTTGTTAATCCCCTCATGCCAACCCCAAAATTACCCAACTGCCCTGAACAGGATCAGCTCAAGATAATATGTGCGGGACTTTCCCTGATCAACAAACCACCATTTGAACTTTGTTGACAGGGTGTCAGAATGTCATCATGGCTGCTCAGACACGCACAGAGATCCTCTGATCACACAAAGATTAGAACAATTCAGCACCAAGCAAAATATATTTTAAAAAAAGACTTGAACTGAGGTTTTAATGATAGACTACTGATTCTCTGGATCACTCAGGGGTCCACATGACTTTAACAGACAGCTTCCGCTGAATCAGAGACAGCTTGCTCTGAATATGAGCTTTAAATTGGCCTGCAGGTTTTTATGGAGAATGTTGGCATTTAAGTGCCCTGACTGCAGGCCCAAAATATTGCAAACAAATTACCTCAGGCAAAATCCTGCTGCCTAATGGATGAAACTGCTGAGTGGATTTACAGGAATGATAGAGTAAAATGACATTTATTAAATGAATAATAATAGCCAGATGTCCAGGCGAACATGACTGTGAGTCTCTTGATGGTTCCTAGTGGGCTAAGTGAAGAACTTGGATAACAATACAGATGAAAATGTGATTGGGCCTCTGCAGGATACCATTTATCAGATTGCATTACACACTACACCAATATTCCACTCAATATGCAAAATATCTGCAATATTTATTTGGCTGTGTCCATCTGGGAGAATGCACAAATGGAGGGAACAGTCCCACTGATTCCCCCCTCTACCTGAGCTCTAATGGAAGTTTTATGTACTGAGAGACACCGATCAAGAGGCCCAATGAACTCTGTTTGGGAAGAAACACTGAATGAGTGGAAAAATGTATTTGTTTGCATGTATGTATGTGTGTGTGTGTGGGAGGGGTAAATTCAGCTGTGTTGGCATTTATTTGTGAGTTGTTGCTGCCCACCTGCACTTCCTGTTTAATTTGAATGCAGTCATCTTTGCTTTCACAATGAGTGAAATACTTAATTTGACGCAGGCTAGGTGATAGAATTCCCACAGTGATTACCTGAGAATTTGTTCATTTAGCTTCTTGAGCTACTTGTCTTTTAAGTTAATACACAGACATTAGTGGAAAATGTAAAACGTTATTCAGTAACGTTATGCAGTAAAAACGTTGCCAAAGGACAGGTGATCGTAAATGATGGTCATAATAGAACTTTTATATAAACATACTTTTAAAAATAAAGGTGCTACAAATGGTTCTTCACAGCGATGCCATAGAAGATTTTTGGTTCCTCATAAAACATTTAGTCAGAGGTTCCTCAAAAACCATTACATCTTACCTTTTTACAGTCTAAATAACCTTTTTCCACCTTATGTAAAACAGAAAGGCTTGTTAAATGTTTGGTTCCACATAAAAATGTTAAATGTGGAACCAAACAGCAAAAAATGGTTCTTCTATGGCCTTGTTTAGCACCTTTATTTTTAAGAGTGAATGGCAATTATGCTGATGTGTACAAATGGTGCTGCATAAGCAGATGTTGCCTGAGGTGACCTGGCTGGAGATATCTGAGATCAGGGATCTGAGATCCTCTGAGGTGTATGTTCGGCATAGGTGATGTTCTGCTGAGTGACATTCAAACTGTTTTGACACCTGACTGAAGATTCAGGGTAGACGTTATGCTGCTCTCATGGAGTGTGAATATGTTCTCCATCACACTCTCTAGATGTGAATAGATCTTGGTTCTCCCTTCAGGCTTCTCTGTACAGATCTCTGTCTCACTTTAACCGCAAAAATGTTGGTCTGGCATATCCACAGGTAAACCCAGTCATGCTGTGTCTTGATTTGTTTATGAAAGAGGAAGTTCTCTTGGGTGAACCTGACTGAGTACAAGTGAACATCAATGCACACAGAGGATTGCTTTCTTCAAATAGTAAATAGTCTTTCTGTAAATTATCTCTTAATTCATTTTTTTCTGATGAATGCCATCTTGAAATAAAATTGCAGTTAAAAAGTGGTTCTTATCTGAAACAATGGAGCAGTTGATTTCCAGGTTATAAACAAGTGTTACAGACGCAAATAGGTGGTGACATATCACTCAGTTGCCCAAAGGCAAGTTCAAATTTTATTTGACTGGGGTTGTCTAATTGATACAACAATGGTCTGTCTGACCACAATTTCACAAATGATGAGTGTGCACATTTGTGTAGGCATGTTAGGACACCTCAGAATTTAACTTATTTAAATGGATGTGACACGCTAATAAAAAATGCAGGTTTGACAATTGAAACATCAACATTTTTTCGACATAGAAACCTCACCACCACACCCATCTTACATATACAAAATGAGCATGTGTACAACACACGAAAATCCAGCATGCACCAATGTGTACAAACAAATGTGTGTTGTAACATGCCTATGTGTGAAATGTAAATCATCCAGCAGATGCACTGAGCACAGCTAACAATCTCTGCACAATGTGGCGTTGTGTGCCGTGTGCCTTGGCAGCAGCTGAATGACAACTCTGAAGCCCCCGTCTGCCCCTCCCTTCACGCCCCCCATGCCCCCCCTCCTCTCGGCTAGCCTGCCAGTCTTTATCTCACTTGGATGGGTACAGAAAAAGCAGCATGTGTGTGCGTATTAGTGCATGTGTATTATATTGCGTTTTGTGTGTGGAGATCTTGAGAATGGCTTGTGGACCTCATAACATGCTTGTGTCCAGTGGGGGCTGTTTACATGAATGGAAGGTCTCTTGTTCTTTTTCTTTTTTTGTAGTGGTGGGGTAATAAAGGCAAGCAAGACCCTACCAGTTCTCTGCTGCTGAATGAAACGCCCTTTTACCGGACACTCCCTGCCAGCCTAGAGGGTTAATGGAACCGTCATGCGGGGGTCAAGCGCAGACACCTGGGTCTGCGTTAATATACTCACAGCGATTACTGTGCCAAATGGGCTGACCTCCTCTCTGTTGCTTGCTCTTTCTGTCCATCTCCTTTTCTCACTCTGTCTCCCTCGCACCTGCCATCTTGCTCTGGCATTGTGAGGCTGTGAAAACGTTTAACCGCCGTTGAATGAGGAACCCCTGTGTTAAAGGGGAAGGGGGTAGGACACAGGGAGAGAGAAAGAGAGGCCAGAGAGGGCACGTCTGCCCTCCCTCTTTCTCGCCACTCGTCACCGATGTATGAAGGGCATGTCTTTGTTTGTTTTTGAATGGGGGACGTTTTGGATGTCTCCAATTTTTAAAATGAGCAGCACAGACAGGAATATGAATGCAGAAACACACCCGCTCTGAAATATTAGATGCATACTGCAATAGTGTCTGAATGTAGCTCAGGGATGTTTGGCTGGGAGGAATGCTACGTACCCCTCCCTTTAATTCTTTGTAGATTTTAAGCAGTTGCATTCCTGCTGGCTTTTGTTTTGGGGGTGGAGACGAGGCTGGTAATTGGTAATTGTTGTTCCTCTTTTGGACACTCAAATGCTCTCAGAGTTGTTAAAGGATCACCTGGGTTACAGGCCACTGTGGGCACTTCCGTTGCAGATGCTTAACCCCTGTCTCCTGTGGTCTTCAGCCCACCTCTAGCCTCAGAAATCGTGACCTGTGACCTCACCTGTCCCAGCATGAGGTCCAACTGAGGGCTGGCCTGAGGTCAGATTTACAGGAGAGGTCACTCCTCCAAGACGTTTACAATACGTTCTTACATGGGTGTGATATTTGAGCTGAGAACTAATTAATGTGTTGCACTTTGGTGTAGGTGGTGAAGTGACTGTTTAAGTGGAACTGGAGATTCTGACATTAGTCGTGACCAGAAATGTCTTATAATCAATAGAGAGAGAAGACATGAGAAAAGTGAAAAAGAGAGAAACAGAGAGAGAGAGGAACCAAATGAGAAACATGCCATTCGCTCATTGGATAAGACTAACTCACACACACATCCACATGTATATCCATTGAGCGCACATACACACACACAAAGAAACAATTACAATTTTTCATTAAAATACTCTTAATCCTTTTATACGAAACATAGTTACACAAGTCCGCACAATGAGGGGCAAAGAAAGGAGGAGAAGTCGTGGGGAATAATTACACATATCATGGAGCCAGGCTTTTATTTAGGGTGTCACTTGTGATGTCACAAGCTGCTGGCGCTAATTTAAATTCAGACCTTTATCTCTGGCCCGCAGCAGATTTGAGTGACGGGCCACCAAACGCTAGCGCCACTGTCCTATTGATTTCTCTAAATCCCCAACAATGGCATTTGCATGCTTGTTTCTGTAATAATACAGATATGCCATTTCGAATGAAAGGCAGCGCAGACCAGAGGTAACTAATTGTGTGGCGTGTAATGAGTGCAGTTTCAATTTGATATAACCCACAGCTCCACTCGCCGCAGCCCCACGCTAAGTACTTTCAAGTCTTTGTGGGGAAATAATTGATTTTTTGTGCTTTGGGCGCGAGGAAAACTATTATGATCTTTTGAATAATGGCAGCGGAAGGCCCATGAACGATTTAAATTGGTATTAGAGGAGGAAGCCGTGGTGGGAAGATAGCAAAGCTGTTTGATTGACAGCTTGCAAATGGAGCCGAGGCTGTTTGATTAGTCATTTTCTTAAGGTGGAGACAAGCCTGTGTTTCTGTGGTAGAGGAGCTTATTGGAAAACAAGGGATGCTGGGATTGCGCTTTCATACATACATGCTCCTGGTGAGGAAAGAGACACTCAAGGAGCTGCACTGTTTAACTTTCGTATAATTTGGGAGCTGTGCAGCGCTTATAGACTCTGAGGGCGTACAGTGAGGAGTACTTTTCCGCGCCTCCTTTTCTGAGTAGCCAGTGGACGGTCTTAAATAAGCTATACCTGTGCCAGCTCCAGGGATTTGAGGCGGAATGTGATTATTCTGGGTATCAGTGAGCTTTGGCGCTGCTCTCTCAAGGTTGAAAAACTCATTTTTTCCCCAAGCTTTTGTTTCCTTTGGAACAAAAGCGCTTTACTTAACGCAGCATGTTCAAATCACACACTCTTAATTGTACCCACAGATAAATGTGCGCTGAGGGAATATTGGCTGTGTGTGTACATCAATGTGTGTGTGTTTGTTCAGAAGTATGGCATTCTTTCAAAGGCACTTGCTCATTGCAAGAAATCCAGGGGCTTGTTTCCAGTGGGGTAATCCAATTCCACCGTCACTTTTAACAAGAAGACTTAATCTGGTTGAAAATGTGACTAGCTTGGATAGCTGAATGGACTAGTGTGTGCACAAGTATCATCCTGTGTCATGTCCGTGAAGTTATCTTGCTGAAACACAGTGCTCAGGGTGATAGCTTTAAAATTGATGGTAGTGTGGGCATTTATTTAGGCCACAGTGTGTATGAAAATTGTCTGGAGTACTTTGAACATATGTGCACTGACACATGTCCTTATGGCTAATGGTCCAGTAAAAAACCTGCAGTTGAAATCTCATGCTATACTCTTTCGATTTACTGATACCACAAGGTCTCTGCACATGGAACATGACTGAAAACTGCACATTTTTATATGCATTCTCAATGCTGCATTTAAAACATATGTATTGGGTCTGGATATTTGGATATCATATCAACTAAAAGAAGCACTGGACAGAAATAAAAGACAGGGGAAAAAAAGCCTGAGGCATGGGGTGCAGTCAGATTTATGTTTGTAATCATCTCAGCACATCTTATGTCAGTTTGTTTCTGATGTGATGTTTTAATATGTTTAACTCTGTGTGTGTGTGTGTGTGTGTGTGTTGCTGAGGAAAACATACAGATAGAAAGGCAGTGGCTTTACCCCCCAGCCAGAGCACGGTTATCTCGTCTAGAAGCAAACACACACAGAATCATTCTCTGTCTGGGACCTGCTCAGCATATTGTCTTTATCACATTATTGCTTTGACCCCTGTCAAGAGCAGTGAGCTCAGACTGCAGGCTAATATAACCTCCACTGCCACACTTACATCTCTCATTCATACACATTAATATTTTATTTAATTTACAAAATTTTAAAACTATACAAATACTTGATTTACATTACACCATTATACTATTAATATTATATAATATACTATACATAATATACTAGTATTAAACTATCTTGTATTCTTACATATTGCCGCTGGCTAATTTCATGTTTTGGCCTGTTTCAATTTATAAAATAATACATAGAACAGAGATAACATTAATTGAAAGAAAATGAGTCAGTATTCCTTAAGATTTTTAAACCATTTATTTATTAATGTCTTTATATTAAAAATACAATATCAGGCAATAATTATTGTTTCCTCTTATGTCCATTTAAGCAATTTTCCAGTTATCCCATACACCAAAAATTAATTTGTTGAAGCATTGCATGAATAAATTAAACTAATAATTTTTAACAGCTCTGTATTTGCTGGCTGACAAGAAATTGCTCATTTTGTGCATGCTAATCTACTCTGTATTTTACTCTTAAATGGAGATATGCAGGGCAAGAAATTGTGCCTATATAAACATATGCATCTGAATATAAGCTCATAATATTGAATCTGTATGTAGTATAGAATAATACAAATAACTCCTATACTCATACACACCATCACTGTGCATGCCCCCACCACTATATCTCTCACTGTTTCTCTTCTCTCTTCCTCTCTGGAGAGACGAGAGCTGTTCATTTAGTTAGTCATAACTAATAGTGTCTAATCTGAGAGAGGGAGTCTTCAGAGAATATTGGACAGTGTAAAGGTTAATCACAACTGCCTGGTTAGCCAAGGAAGACGAGTTAATTCCTCGGAAGGCAAATGGCATGCGCTTGTTATCTGGGCTGGTGATAAGGAGTGTTAATGTACCAAGCAGAATGGATGCTCAAGGGCCAGGTTCCCTTATCAGCAAACTTTACAACAGGAGCTCTGGAAAGCGTACAACCCCCGCGCCACACAATAAGCACCTCAGTTTACCTCTCAAGCAGAACTATCACAGGGCCCCCCACCACAACCCCATCTCTATCACCCTCCACCCCCCCTCAGCAATATGCACACACACACAAACACACACACTGGCACCAGATCCTGGGGTATTATGAGCATGGACTAATTGGAAGATCACTCTAATACATTAAGAGATAAAATACTTTGGCTGGTCGCCTAAAGCTTGCATCAGGACAACACTAACCAGCTATCTAGGCTTGTCACACACTCTGAGATTTCCATACAAACACAGCGCGAGCAATTACCCAAAACACATCTATGTTTGTGCTACAACATACTCCCTACCAGTGTGGTTGACCAAGGAAAATTAGAGGAGGTCTGCATGTGTGTGTGTGAGACAGAGAGAGAATTTGTATAGCTGTGAAGGGGAAATTGGCTCAATGTTTGTCTGATTGTTTATGTATTTATTAGGTGTGGGGGGTGTTGTATTTGTGTTTACAGAGTTGAGAATCATCATGCCTGACTTTGAGAAATGCATCCTTAAAAACGAAAGACTCTATAGGTAAAGCTAACTGTTTCTAATATAAAAGCTGATGTCGGCATGCTTCATGCTAATTACAGCTTGTTTACATTCGGCTTTAAATGGTGTCGCCATCCACACTGATGTCTGCATTTTATGATTAGTATCATATTCTCTGGCCTTTACTTACTAACAGCAGGGGGCAAATTCACAATACAGACACTCATTTCACAAAAAGAAGTGGGAGGATGTTTGAGGGGAAACATTTTGGAGCATTTTTATATCTTAGCAAAGGAAAAAGTGTCAGACACACTGTGAGGATCTCACCTTGGGGAATCATTGTGTTCTTTATCAATATAATATGATATATATATATATATATATATATATATATATATATATATATATATATATATATATATATATATATATATATATATATATATATATATATATTTTTTTATATATATATATATATATTTTTATTTATATAAATGTAATATATTTAATTTTTTAAAAAAATATTTTTTATTGACAAAATAAAAAAACATTTATTGGTGTGCACTCTACATACATGTGTATCATATATATGAAAAGCAGATCTCGACCTGCATCTCCATCAGTGCTGATTGCATTACACAGCATCAAGAACATGGCCAAAGAAGGCTTCCAGCTAGATTTATGTCTATGAGGCCAAACTAATAAAGGAACCGTGACGTGATAAAAGTCAGATCAATTTCATACTCTGTAAAAGATGAGTCTGTTCGAGATATTGTACCTTTTGTGTTGGCAAAACATTTCACAATGTACTCAAGCATTGTTGTGGTGATCACCGTTAAATCCGATTTTCTGCCCGTATGGAAATTTTGCATCACCCCTGCTGGATAAGCCCTCTCTTACACCTCCTATCCTGTTCTCCATCCGCTACGGTGTGGTTCTGAGACTTAATATCGCCCGGAGACACATTCTTTTCATGATGGATGCCTTCACTCGATCTGTAGGCCTTTGTCTGACCACCCACCACTTTTGATAATTAGCCGCCAGTGCTGACTCATTTCACTACTAACCTAAAGCAAACTTGTGAGGTATGATACTGTTAGGGGGACTTTGAGGGTAATAATGTTTTTATTGTGTGTATGGAGTCCTGAAAAATTTGGTCTTTTAGATGAGCCCCTCACTATACAGAACTGTGCACAGCACCCCCTACAAGGAGACACAGCTGGACAGAGCAGATTACATAGCACATCATTAAAACTCATGCACAGAAGGTGAATGCAGTAACTTAGCTGTGTTGGTCTTCTCTTAAGTTGTTATTTAAAGGCTCATAATAGTATGGTAATGGTAATAGTAAAGATAATGGTATATTGGTATATATATATATATATATATATATATATATATATATATATATATATATATATATATATATATATATATATATATATATATATATATATATATATATAATAAGGCACTAATAAATAACGACTTACAGCATATTCAATGTGCAGTGGCTTCACAGAAAACTGGCACATGTCTGGAAATATCTATTTGACTGAGGCCTATCTAAAGAAGCCGTTTTGTATTGCTCCGGCTCAACACACAGACCCTTGGAAATGTTCCTCCAGCAACAGTTCCAGAAGCCAGGCACCGTTCATACCCTACTGAAAACAAATGCATGGAATCCAATACATGTGGCAGGCCTTGATAGCGATGAGGAGGGATTTCAAAGAGCATGTGGGGATTCTGCTCACCCTCACACAGACCACCCTCTCCTTCGCCCACAATCTCAAAACACCAACAGTCACTGTTAGCAAAATTCAGCACTACCATCCAAGAGTGAAAGCTGTCCTCTTTACATTGTCAAAAGGGAGCTGTATCCTCTCTCTCCCTCTCTCTCTCTCTTGCTCGCTTTCCCTCATGTCTCCATCCTATTTTTCTCCTCCTCATTGTCTTGAAATTGGCAGATATAACATTTAACTAAATACAGTATCTCCTCAGGGCTGTCTGGATGTGGTTCACTCTGTGAAGGGGGTCGCATTACAATTTGCAGAGGAGTATGATTTGAGAATGAGAGACTGAGAGAGCAGGCTGGAAAAAAGGAAAAGTAATTTCTGGATCCTTGTTGAAAAAAGGTCAAATGCTTTTTAATGACTGTGTTTTCCGATAATGGCAAACAGGGACGGGCAATAATAAACTTGCAGATTGGTATCGTGCGTGGTGCACTTAAGCAGCTTGTGGCATTGAAGACTTAATTTACTGGCGAGGTGCTAAGCGACTGTCACCAGGTGTTATTTCTCTATTCCAGATGCTAGTGTTGTTTGCCACAGGCCAGAGTCAATTTAAAGAGAGCAAATACAGACCAGGAGTGCCTATATGCAGCTACAGCTATTCAACAATGAATACTAACAAGATAGAAAAAGAGTGGACTGAATTCACTAATCAAAACCCATTTCTTAGAGCCAAAACCTGTTAGGTTAAAGAGAAACAAAGAGGATGACACAGATAGTACAGCAGGAGAGATCACATGCATGCTGATTAGCTTGTGGGGTCGTCATAACGCCCTGACCTGTTGTCTGTGATTAACAGTGAGTCATAGAGGCTTTGATATCACTGTGACCTCTACCTCTTCATGTGATTGGTTACCATGGCTAGCCTAGTGATGTAAGACCATAAAGAAATTACAAGTACTTACAGATTACACATTAACAATGTTCACTTAGCTTTTATGTATATAAGGAATGTAAAGAATATTTTAGAGGCAAAAGTCAGAGAAAGTGAGGTAGAGTAGTATTCTCATTATACTTTTGTAATGTACTTTGATTATATGACCACTGATGGTATAAACATATTCTTGACAAATGTTTATTAGGAGTACCATAAAGTGTACAATGCTGCTAATTAATTTTTTTTTTGTCTGTTGCAGAGAATGTGGCTTATAAGTAATAGTCCACTAACATGTTTTTACATAGCAGCGGAAGTTTTTACATTACATTTTTACATTATTGTCTTGAGAAGCAGGAAACTGAACTCTGTAGTGTTTATGGGATTTCTTGACGATCACAGCAGAATGCTACAATGTTTCTTGTGATTTTCAGTTTACTGATTGCTAGTGTGTTTAGGCTTAATTCTGTTCTGCTAAATGCTGCAGTTATCAAATCTTTTAATTAACTAAATATTCTAGATTTCTCCCTTTTATGAATGTATAATATTTAAGGGGAAATTCCCTATTTAGTTTATTAAGCTTTATGCATCACATCCTGTATTGCTTTATTAAGATCCCATGTACAAGTTTAGTCACATGCATAATAAATAAACTGTAATAAAAGTGAACAGTTGTAAGTACATTTCTCACATTTATTTTTTCATAGCAATTACAGCAGATATTGTATGTGCTTTTAAAAATGTTCTTTTATTGTAGGTTTTAAAAATATTAAAAATATACATTAATATAAAGACTCTAGATTTCCATCTATAACATAAAGAGAACATAAAACAGGTAACATTTTGTAGGACACAACACTGATTTTCTACAGGACAGACACATTAGGCCTGAACTATGTTGTATATTTGTATAAAATGTACATGCATATTTGAAGGTCAAAAATCTGAATTTAAGCTAAGCATGTAATTAATAAAAAACCTTAATATTATTAAGGTTATTAAAACCTTAATAAAATAAAAATAAAAATTTCATATCAACAACACCACAATTTTATAAAACAAATAACACCAATAATATATATATATAACCTTTAATAAGTTCAATTTACATCTGCTAAACATAATAATTAGAATCTGGAGGAGTTATACATTTGTGCTTGTATTTGCTAATGCTCTTCACTCTGAGAAGTAAAAACATTTATGTGCCAAATCAGAATCGAAAACGAATCATTTAAGTATACCTGAAGTCTTATTAATATCAACCCTATGTTACATTAAGAATGCATGCCTTTTTCAAGACAATATAATTCTACAAATATTAAAATTAATTAGATTTATGCAGTCTCCTAGTAGCAGTTAAATATTAAAACTGGAATGATTTGCAGTAGGAAACGAATTACAATGCCTGATAGCAGACAAAGCAATTCTGAAGTCTGTCTCCTACAATTGTTCTCCATGACCTGTTTTAGGCAAGCACTGCATGTATCATTTGAACACTTTAGGAATTTTACACTTAGTCCTATACTGCCATGTTTATAAAAAATACGAAGAAGACTTTTGCTTTTCAGACCGAGCAGATAATGACAGATGACATCAGGCACTGTGCATTCATGAATCGTTTTGCAAATTTCTTACTTTAAATGTGAAAATATGTGACTTGGACATGTGATTTGTTAAAACAGTCAATGGATTTTTGTCTCAGGATCATTCTTTGCACACATTATTGTGAATTATTGGCAAACACAAATACATTCCTTTCTGTATTTAGACATTCCTCCAGTTGCGATCACCTTGTTCAGAATTTGCTTCCAGTCACCGTATGCCAAAACAAGCATTTGTTTAGCTGAGGAGGAGGAAGTTTAATTTAGCCAGTTGTCTGAAAGCTTTGGGTTCCTCCCTGAGCTTTTGACAGTGTACTACACTAACATTCTTGGCCACTCTAGTGCATTCCACAGACAGTGACATCTGAAACCAACCTTTACAGATCAGCCTATAGTGACGTTAAAGATTTTTTCTCTGTCATTATTTTTCTTTCAAGTATGTGCTCCTACCCTTCCTACTGTTGTTCTCGTCCTGAGAGAATTCTCAGGGGTGTACAATGCATCCCAGGCAGACCCGCTGGACCTGAAGGGCATAACGGTGGGGATGCAAAAGGCCCATCACCACCCCGCTTCAAGCAAGAGAGCACTTCTGTGTCTCAAAGGTGCATTTTGGGGATTTTTAAGGGTTCTAGGAGTGGGGAGCTTTGGACAAGGTAAATAGATGCACTCAGAAGGGAGAAGAGCATCTTCTCTCTTAATTAGGAATGGGGGGGCGGCTCACTTTAGCACTGTAGCAAGTTGCTAGCGAGCCTTTAGGCGCATCCTCACAATGTCAGGTAATTGGGATTTCTACCTTTGCGAAAGCTGCTAATTTTCCATAGGAAGTGCTAACAGGACCTTTGTCCAATATGTTTTCCTTTTTCCTTCCTCAGGGAGTTACAGGACTGAAGAGCTTGGAAAGGTCCGGGCCACTACCTGAGTGGAGGAGAGGCTCTGTAATGAACCACTTCACATAGTGGTTTACAGGGGGAGAAAAGAGGGGGAGAGAAAGGCCACAGAAAAGGAAGCCTAATTCTGTGGCCTGAGAAAGGCTGGGGCCACAAAAGGTCTTGTTTAAGGACGTTATTAAGGGTATTCTTCAACCATGCTTAGTCTTCAGCACCAATGAGCCACTTAGGACAAGTGTACCAATCTCAGTCCCCAATGGAAACAAACTGACGCCATCTGTCAATGTTTACCATTATGGATTTCATGTACTAAATCCCATATGCAAGGTTACAATACCGCAGTGGCTTTTGCATTGTCTGAGATCTAGATGTGTTGACCAACTCTGTCACAGATCATGTGGAAACAGAGCTAAATGTCTCTTCAGTCTTAATGCAGGAAGGCTGATTTGATTATCTTTGTCAAGTGACATTATTTTTCTGTTGTCATAAGTGCGGTTCACATTGATGCATCAATACACTTGACAATTAAAGATGGTAAAATTAGGATAGTTAAATTAGTCTGTTTGGACTTGGTCAAACAATTTGTTACATCAATTAGTCAGTTTGGACTAGGTCAAACAACTTGTTACATCATGACTGGCAAGGTTTATGGTTCTAAAAAAAGGATATGTAGTTGTTTTTTTAAAAGTCTATCCCCTGCTATTTTGTTGTCATAACTTATAATTTAGATTTTTAGATTTTAACAAAATATTTGTTAAAAAACCCAACTAATTTTAGAAATAGCTCTAGAAATATTAAAGTAAATATCTGCTTATTGACTTTTATAAGCTCTTTTGGGTCTTCTGCTAATACTCCCTGAGTAAACTTTGTATCTTCTGCCCTTCACACACATTATTCATTTGTTACAAAATCTTTCTCAAGACAGAATAGAGACCAAGGGACTGATAAGTGCAATTTAAAGAAAGCGAGAGAAGTTGGGATATCTCCTGCATTTGTCCCCACAGCTAGAAAAAAATCTGTTGAGAGAGAGTTCTGTTTCTTTTCTAATTCTTTTACCCCCTTAACCTACCTCTGCCTCTCTTTGTTAAACAATAGCCCCCTACCCAATGCCCTGAGTCAGTCTACTGGCCTATAGCATATTAGGCATTCCTAAAAGTTAGCCCTTCTTCCGTTGTCCTTTTGTGTCTTGGTGGCCTGGCTCCAAATGAATGTGAACAGTATTGTGGAGGTTGGTGGCCTTTGGTTCCTGGCAGCATTATGTTCTGGATGCTTTTTCATTCCATTTCAAATAGAGCTCTGATTGGCATGCTCAGATTACTAAAGCCAAAGCATCTGGAAAAAGGAACTCCATACAAGGTTTGTATGGAATGCCTATAATGTTTACTCTTCTGGCTGATGCGTTAATAATGAATAAGTGTAACTTACAGGATTAAGTGTAAATTGAATCAGCTGCAAGTTTGGCTAAAAGCAGAAAAAAATAATAGTAATAGCTATGTTATTATTTCAGGTAGCAAGGAATGTGACTTTCTGAGGTAAATAATTTACACTTGATAAATGCTACATAGTGGACACATAGCTTTTAGAAAAGATATCATTGGTTCATATCAAATAATTATTACATCAGAATACTAATATATGATTTTCTATGAAAATTTGAAGCTGCTCTGTGTGTTTATATTCAAGATCTTTCGAAAAAGCCATGATGCAAGGTGAAATCAAACATAATAACTGTATTTTTTGACAGACACAGGTTACATAGTGTTAGAGATGTTATGGTAATGATTGTGTAGATCCTAGAAATGGCTGGTATGACTGTATGATTCTATTCAGCACTAGAATATGATGATTGTAATTTCACACTGTGAGAGACAGACCAGCGCACAGAATGACGGACAGTGTCACAGTTCCATTAGAGTTACTTCAGTATGAACAGAGGATACGCTCTGTTCTAAAAACCTCTGTCACTGCGCCGCCGCAGAAATGACAAGCGCTCCCAAAGAGAACACCATCAACTGTGAATGTGTCATCTTTTCTTCTGCCTTGCAACGTCTTCCTCAATAAAGAAGTACAAAAGAAACAATAAGAAAAGGGAGGGAGGAGAGAGAGCATACTTTATTATAGAGAGAGAATCCGCGTTGACATCTGAATTACATTTTAGACATGCAGAGAGAGAGAGAAAGGGAGAAATAACCACGTCTCAAATGTTTATTTAACTCTGGCTTTGTCTTGTCACTCAGCACTCAGAGCCGCGGTTGGAATAGGCATGTATACATTCACTAGCTCACTGATAACTGACAGACTATCTGTACATATTGCAGGTTTGGATGCAAAAGTGCCGTGGTTGACATTTATATCATTTAACTTCACTGACATTTTACCTTGTTGCTCGGTATATAAGTCAGTATCTTTGCATGACACGACTCATTTTTCATAAGATAGGGATGTGTCAAAAATGGCATGTTTTTATGTCTGGAGATGTTTCATGTATCCACAGTAGATCTGGGAAGAAGTTATCTATAATACCATATAACAGGTGCTGTATTACACCATCTCCCTAGTGATACTAGAGTAAATAAAAGAACTATCTAAAAATATATCTATACATAAAAAATGCATATGCCACTCATTGAGTTCCATTTTTTTAATATATAGTATATAGGGGAGATCAGGAAGTGTTACATGAGTGAACTGTAACACCATTAGAAGCAATTATTTAAATTGTGATTATCACAAATTCATACACAACATTTAATAAGTACATTAATTTACATTTTATAAGTACTACACTCTTGTTGTACCTGACACTACGGTAAGCAGTAAATCTGAAATTATTTTGTTGCAGATACATATAGAACTTTGACAAAACTTTGAGACAGTGCAAAATTCCACAAAGTTACACTCCCTGGTTCTCCCTAAATATGTTATTAATGTAATTTTGTTTTTACATTCCTAATAGCATATGAGACCTGATAATGTACTCTGTTTATCCAAGCAACTACAAGAAAGGTTAGGTTTTAATAAAACTGTAGTGCTGCATTACACTAAAAAACTGTAGTGTAATGTTTATCATCTTTAAAGAATAGTTACTGTATTTGGCTTTTGAAAATGATTAGAAAATGAAGTTGCACATTCTCTTCCTGTCTCCTTCATACTGTTTAAATTTACTCTTTAACATTTAAATGATAGTATCTCACTACATGTACGTACTCTATTTGTGTATATGTGTTTGAGTCTCGGCAGTGTGAGCCACCCTGAATAAAATGTCAGGTTTGGTGACACTGTATCACAGCACAGCAGGACCAAATTATCCACTAAATGAATAGGGGTTACGAGTCTGCTATGCTGACAGTCATGCGTTAATACACACACGCACATGCATACTCTGAATGCCGGAGGGAAACAGACAGACCTAATGCCTGACACCTCACCCTGATATAACGGTATTACAACCTTTCAACAGAGGTTAGAGCTCCAGAGCACTCGTCTCCTTAGTGTGCTTTGATGGCTCTGGGTCTCAAAGTGACATTCAAACACACCCTCACTAGGCAACTTGTACCTCTTCTGGTGCTGTCTTTCCCTCATGCACTTTCCCCCGCTCCCACACTTATTTGGGAGTAATTTTATGTGCCAGCGTGGCACATAATACACTTTAAATGGACAACTAATTCTCTGCCATTAATTCGTCAACATGATTACTGGATCTGCCGTTTCAGCTCGGCAAAGTCTGGGTTCCTTTTAAGTATATACGAGACGTTAATGTGTTTCTATTCAGGTTTACATCAAGGGACGTCAGAGATTTACATAATGTGACCATTGAGGTCCATGACAGCCGGCTTTCCCTCAAGTTCACTTTTCTTACTTGATTCCCACAAAAGACCTCAACATTTTCAGGCTTCATTCGACTGAATACTGACATTTTCTGAAGTTAAGATGTGACTGGAGGTTGGACAGCCAGTTTAAATTGAATACAGCACCAGAGAATAATTTGTTACCTGTTTAGTTACAACAGGAAAAAATTGCAGTGTTCAATACTGTTTTAGGAAAATACACTAAAAATATGAAATCTTGAAATATGCGTCAGTGGATTTGACATAAATCTGTATCAATAAACCCACAACCTTCACCCTGCTAACGCAATACTCTGCAAACTGTGCTACAGGAACACTAACGCAATGAGTTCTGACAAAATTAATGACATTAAAAATTAAAATTCATGACCCTGAAATAAAGCTTACAAACAAAGTGAGAAGCAGTTTTGTTAAAGTTAATGCTAAACACATTAGTGAATTTCATCATCCACATCTGAAATAATGTTTTATCATAATCCAGTATTCTGTTAAAGACGTCAGCAAAGGTTTTGGGGCCTGAATCCCCTCAAAACAAGAGTCACTCTAAACACAACAAAGCCATGACTGACGACCCAACTGCAAATAAAATTATGCAATGCAAACAACATTCCTAGCACAGGACATGGAAGGTACAAGTGGACCAGTGGCCCAGGTCATATCCACATCCATAGACCTGCTTTGCCACCTGACGCAGGATACATAAGCTCCTTCTGGCAGGAAGTTAACGAGGTTACAGACTGGGAGATCCAAAAATACCAGCGCTTTAGTTCTGGCAGTGATCCACAGTCCCATTCTTTATGTATACAGTAGTCTATCATCAAAGGCCATTCGATTGTTTTTGCCGGTTGTTGGACATTTCCTTATGAGCAGTTTTTGATGTACAAGGGCAGGCTGGAGTTGACAGATAGGTTAACAGAGGAAAATCTAGTCAGGAAAGCACATGTAAAGTATGTTTTCTCCAGTGTTTGTAACAAATATATTACATAATATTTTTGCATTTACACATTTGGCAGAGCGTTTTCCCCAAAATGCAAACAGACTTTGCATTGACAGTATACATTTCAATGTTTTGATTAACTGGCATCAAATAATATTAATTGATTTTATTTTAATTCTTTTGAATGTAAAACAAAGAACAATGCATAATGTTATTATAATAATATACTGAAAGGTATCTTTAGATAAATTACAGCACAAAGATTTTAAATATTTTGTTGTATAAACCTGTAAGACAAGACCACACTTTTACAAGCAAATCTATTGCATTATTGCTGGCAGAAGAATTTAATTTAACATATTAATATCCTTTTCATAATTCATCATACATATTCAAAAAATAAAGCACTAGCTTTAGCTAGATCCCATGTTTTGTTTGTGCTTGGATGTAAACTAACAAATACAATTTATTTATTAATATCAATTTATTTATTTAGCAGAAACTTCTACTTCCAAAACGTATTAATTATTACGGACTTTTAATTTTTAACCTTGGAATACCACATGAATTTTATTAATGGTTCCTGTTATTTCACTTCATTTCTATAAAAACTGAAATGCAGCAAAAATGTAAATTCTAAGAAATGTAAGTTTAAATCTTACAAATTCTGTGCAAAAAAAAACTGTATAATTTTGGTAACAGCAACAAAGTAATTCCTGGGAGCTTAATGTATATCACAAGCCTTCTTTAGTCCTTCTTTAAAACACAAAAATAAAACCATTTATTTCTAAATGGCTTATGAATTATATGTACTATTAATTATACGCATAGACCCAGATCGAATTTGTAGACATTTTCTGCATTTTTTTCACTGATTCTGTGGAATGGATTTAAATACAGTAAAGTGTGTTAAACAAAGCAAAGATTACTACACTTATGTTGATACAGAAACAAACATGCATCAAAAGAAACAAAAATATCCAAACGGCCACACAGGGAAAAGGAATTTGAACTCTAATAAAGTTCAAATTCGGTGGAAATCTGTGAAGTTTTCTGTGCAGGACTATGCAAAAGTTTTTTGAACAGAAAGTGGCAAAAACACAGTGTGACAGGCAAAATTTTCAGCTGTACTCTTGTTGAGAGTGAGTTGACGTTATCAATTTATAAAGCGGTGGGAACCCAATTAACAGGATCAAACATCTAATTAGCATTAGCTGTGTGAGTTAAACTGCAATAAGACCTGGCAGTATTTTATGAGTTAAGTCTGGATACATTTTCTGTAATCCAAACTTCGAAGTGTGGCATAATCTGCTTAGAAAAATACCCAGACATGAATTCATGTGCCAGACAAAGAGCTCAGATTCAGAGTAAAATCACGACATTCTGAATTGCATAGCCAAGCACAGCATCATTATAATAAAATAGTACAATGTTTCAGACGTAACTGGAAAAAGCTTTTAATTTGTAAATTAACTAAATTAACTAAATTAATTTGTTATCACCCCCCCAAAAAACCTGAAACCCTAAAATAAGAATTTGCTAAGTATTGTTTTGTATGAAATACAGTTATATCTTATATCTATATCAATATATATCTTATATTATATATTACTTAAATTCAAGGCAGGGATACTGTGCCAATAAACCATATTACAACAAAAACAAGTCTAAAAATGGGTCTACCGTACAGAAAGCACATACATGCATACAATCAAGCCAACACTACAGGCAAAAGCTCACATAACAAACTAAGCCTACCGTAAGAGGGCTCTGTAAAGGATATTCACATTGCTGAATTAAGTATGAGCTTGTAAAAATCCTATTCAAGTCCAGTCAAAACAAAATATGCATTGGTGTGAGTGGATTTCAGTATAATAGCCAACAAAATATGCATTGGTGTGAGTGGATTTCAGTATAATAGCCAACAAAATATGCATTGGTATGAGTATTTTAGTAGAATATCCATTTTAAATGAAAGCTTTGCATTACATTCAGTTGCTCTCAAGAAAATGAACACTGCCCACAATGCAAATATTACCAGTACCCAAGCATACAAACTCGAAGTGTTTTCACTGTAATATTGTTTGTAATACATAGATTTTACACTGTATGAGTCTGTCTGGGGGTAAGTGGTGCACATTGCTGCTTCATTGACCTTCAGAAAGGAAACTGACCCTCTTAGTCCTTAGCAGGCCACTTGTGAGAGGAAGAGGCTCGTTGACCAATCACTGTGGCTGAAAGGGATGCGAGCTTTGGAGGTGTTCACACAGTTGCCTTGACGACCAAGAGAAGCCAAAAGAACTTCATGGCACCGGATCCAGTTTAGATTGTACAGAATTAAATTGCCCATTGAGGACACACACACACACACACATAGCAACCCATGAAAACCAGAAGCAGTTTGTGATCTCTAAATAATATATAAGAAGCCCTGTCAAAACTGTCCACCCCCTCCTTCATGTAGACTGCATAGTTAATCAACATTATGTGCCTCCAATCAACTCCAGTGGGAGCATTCACATTTACAATGACTGTTTGGATGCTTTCCAAAAGGCTTAATGTCAAATCCAGGTGGAGGATTGGATAAGTCAGTTTGATGGAGAGCTGGCTTTCTGCAGCTACTCTTTCAATGGCTACTTTTCCCAATAAACAGAGCCAAGCAGTCTCTCTAATTGTGCTACATAAAAGTCCAGTTCAGATTTAGCTTTGCATTATGGTTCACAGAAATCTGTAGACAATTAAAATTACACTCAGTATCTACGTTATTTTCTTTGTTCGAATAAGAGAATTCTGAACATCCATTGATGTTTTTTTAAATGGCCTGAGTCATAACTTCAAACCACACAGTCACAAGTATCCAGTCATCCTGGATGGTACAATTTCCTCTTCAGTGGGCAGGCGGAGGAGGTATAACTGACTGATTACTTTTATTCACATAAGGCTGCATGACAGTAAATGAATCTCAAAAACTATTCAGGTTTATTCAGGTGAACAATGCTAAAATTGTACCATTAAATCTCATTTCGAGCACTACTCAAAATGTTCCTGGAACATTCGTGGAGATATAATATTTAAAATGGCAGCACACAGCGGAGATGCCAGTGCTCAGAAACTGCCCAAAGGGTCCACATTTATCTTGACTTCACTTAGCATTTCAGCTCTCTCTCTCTCTGTAGAAAGGGTGGAAATGAAAAGGTAATCCAGGCCCCACAGGGCCGGTAGCAGGTGTTGGAAGGGAAAGTATTCCAGCCCCTGCTGCTAACACACTCAATGGCTCTCAGTAGAGAAAATGCTTTCAGGAACTGTGCACTCACTTCTCTTGATTTACTCTGCCCATAAGAGGGAAACCTTTTTAAAACCCAACAGCAAAATTAAGGACAGAGACTCACTTCCTTGATAAAAGGCAACACACGCTAAAAACATTTTCAAATTTTTTCTGAAGGAGAGGAGTTTAGAAGAGGAGCTTTTATTGGTTTTAAAATCAAGGTCAAGTGCTGAGGTGTGCATACTGGTCACAATGTGGGACGTGAAAGCAGCAATATAATGTCAAAAAAAGAGAAAAGTCCACCAATACTTTTCAGAGTTTGTCATAAATGAAGTCCGGTTGGAAAAAACAGCACACACAGTCTTCACACAGCAAATACAGTTAAGAGACAAGGACATATCATGATCCTGGCAGACACCGGGGTTAAATTTCAAAAGTGGGTCTTTACAATTCATAATTTCAACTTTATTTCTCAGAACTGCATCTCTAAATAATAAAAATCCAGCTCATAATTGGACATTTATAAATTGCAAATGCAACTTGTCAAGTCTCATTTTTATGTGTGGAGTGTAATATATTAGGCTCCTACACATTGTGCACACTGCTGCAACAACATTCTCTGTCTGCAGTCTAGGGGCCTCTGGCAGTCAAAGGCCCCTTAAAGCACTGGCCCCATTTTCCTGGGCCATTATCCTCAATCCATTCTTGGTAAGAAAAACATGCACACCTAAATCAACTTTGTACACATCATCATTATTGGTTCACATGATTTTGGCCCAACACTCTAAAAGATCAAATGTGAATTATAAAGCACTGTATGTCTGCACCATAAAACACCAAATAATAAATCAACAATCATGCAGTCTTTTAATAACTGTCGTCTTCCTCTTTTTCACTCTTTTCCTCTTTTTAAACACTATCTCTCTCTCTCTCTCTCTCTGCATCTTGACACAGCACACTGAGCTTAATCACACATAATTGGGTGGGTGGGATAGTAGGCTGGCTCAGGCTTTGTGTGCAAAGGGCAAGTGGTCAAGTTAATGGAGCCCTTGTAGTGAACAGGGAGCTCTCTCCCTCTACTGGGACAGAAGGAAGGGGACAACGGGCCCCTTTCAAATCTCAAAAGACAGAGTTGGGTGCCTTTTTACACCCCTCCACCCCACCCCTCTCTTTTCCATAGACTGACTGACAGGATTAGCTGCGTAGCGACTCTCTACAACTGAGCTTCAGGTTGGCTATCAGAGCATGTGAAATGAAGAGGCCTAGAGGGACACAAACTGTGAACTGAGGCTCATGTGAAGCCATCCATCAGTGAAGCAGATATAAATGGGCCCAAAACTATGTAAAAATGTTTCAGTTTTGCATTTTTAACTTATTTAATACATACTTTCTATTACAACTATAATATTAGCATGCACATCTGAGTGACAAGTTTATTTTCTGGCTTTAAATAAAAAGAATACTTTTTATGTGGCCTAATTTGGACCAGTTGTATCTGGGAAAAGGAATAATAAATTATATATATATTATATATAATATATTTGCTATTAATCATTATGACTGTGAGTTGTCACACCACAAATCAATGACATACATGTGGGGGTACAAAATGACCAGGACACAAGGATTCAAAACAATGATTTAATCACAGTCGTTACAAGAACCTGCAGTATCAGTGTGAAACAATCACTTTGGACTTATCTGTGTTTTGTACAAATGTAATCACAGTGCAGAAGCACACAGCTCCAAACAACTCACAACAAAACCAAAAATCTCTGAATGAGAAAACAGCTCAAAACCAGCAGAAAACAACAGTGAAAGAGTTTCATTCACAAACAGCTCAGGGTCAAAATAAAAAAAAGCTGTTGAACATCACAGTTATTTACAATGCAGTTGTAATACTAGATTAAAACAATAAATATAAGAATAAAAAAATTCTGAATGAAGTCGTAACATTACGAAATTGAGGTAGTCATGTTATGAGAATAAAGTTACAGGATTATGTAACAGGTGGTTAAAGCCGTAATATTTCAGAATGAAGTCAAAATTACGAAACTAAGTCTGAACTGCTGTAGTGTCTGGATATTAATTTTATTATTATATTCAGCACTGATGTGTCAAAAGACCACAAATTTCTTTATTGTTTAATCATTTTAAAGTCTTACTTAACTAAGTCCTCCACATCCATTTCCATGAATAAAGCTCAGACCATTATTATTATTATTATAATCACAATTTTCTCGTAACAGTTTTTCTCTTAAATATTTAAACTTTTTCCACACAATATTAAGCTTCAGCTTCGATTTCATAATGCTACAAATTTATTCTTATAATGTTAACTTAATTCTCATAATGTTATGACTTTTTTATTTTTAATGTGGCACCAAAACACTGTTGTAATTTGTTTGAATGCATTAATGTATCAATATCAAAGTTCAATAGCCGGGCACTTGATAAAATACTTTTAGAAATCTTTTCTAAATCTAAATCTTTTTACTTTTAGAATCTGAATGTACTTTTTAAAAATGTAACTTTAGTATAACCTTTAAACCATGAAACACAAATCATGTCAGAGAAATATATTTACAAACAAAACTGTATTCTATTAATTATATTTAAACGTAGAATTCATATTTTACTCACCCTCATTTGTTGTTTCAAACTTGTATGACTTTATTCTGTTGAACACAGAAGGGGAAGTTTAGCAGTGTTAACCGCTCTCTCAAATACTTTAAGTGGATGGGGACCAGGGGTTCTCAAGTTTAAAGAAGGACAAAGACACAAGGGCGAGTAAATAAAAACAGAATATACATTTGCATGTGAAGGATTTCTTTATTGAGGCTGGTCTAGGTCTGTGAACACACCGGCCTCAGGACGATGTGGAACAGTTCTGCAGGTCTTACTATTGGTTGTGTGAAGCTGTGAAGACATCAGTTCACTCTAATTTATCATATCCTGTCAGTTCTTTGATAACAACTGAGAGCATTTCACAGTGAGCAATTAACATTCAGCGCAGCAGCATTCATCTCAACCCATCCTTTGGTGTCAAAATGAACCTTTGAGAATAGATACAGAATCAGTAGCTAGAAAACGTATAGCTGGTGTCATACAACAAGATCTCATGATCAAGATGACCCAAAGGTCTTATATGGGCCTTGAGTCAAAGATAGTCATAACAAACCTGAAATCTGTATCACCCTCCAGAATTATAACCATGATTTTAATGATCTCATAATGTTCCATCCTAAAGCATTATCTCTGATATCTTGCATGCTCAAATTTTTGAGCTTCACATCTGCTTTGTGAGCAGTGTTTATAGTTTCACAGAGAGGTGTGTGTTCTCCATCCCTGTTTAGCGCATTCAAAACTTTTATTACTGCACAGTAAATGGGTCAAGCACACACACACATGGCAAGTCAGATACGCACATACACACTGTTTTCAAAGAATGCACACTCAGTGGAGGTTATAAAAAGTTAGCAGAATTGAGGAGTGTGATAAGGGCCTGTCTGAGGACTGGCCATCAAACATACACACTGGGCCGGGGACACAGTGGCAAAGCGGGGGTGGGCCATACAGCAAGGCAGCCTGGCATGAGATGGCTTGGCCCAGCTCAGATCAGGGCTGGACTAGAGCCATGAGTGAGAGTCAGGAGGAGAGGATAGTGGATGTTCCCATCATACACCTCCTTTGTCTCTCTCTGCATCTGAAAAACAAGGGACATAATCAGGAAAAATAATAACTACACATTTGTTGACTACTTTTCACCAATGCTGACACATTGGAAGTAAAACGTTGCATTTGTGTTTTACTGCTTTAAAAAACTTGGATATGCCCTTCACTGTTCGGGTAATCACTGCAAGAACTCTCTCAAACAAACAAGGACAAGCAACAAGAATCTCACTAACTGCTTCATAATGGCTCACTTAGAGTAGAGGTGCCTGCAGAGAGTGTCACACAGCCTTGCTGTACAATATGCCCGTTAGGTCTGCTTTTCTGCCACTTTCTGAGCTCTTGAGTTGTGGCAGTACATTCAGTGCATTGCCAGTCTGTTCTGCCCTGGAGCTCAGCCCTGTCTTAACAAATCAACTCACCCAAAGTCCCACATGCTCCGCCAGGACTTAGAAAGAGCCAGCTAAGGGAGAAATGTGCAATTTGTTTATGAAAATAAGCTCTTTTTAAACAGCAAACACTGCTGACGTCTGCATGCTTTTCAGAGTGACTTAAATATGTCCGAGAGAAGAAACAATGTGGGAGTAAAGAGTGCAATTGGGCAACATTACTCTCACCAAATGGAATTGCTAAAATTACTGTTTTGAACAAACCTTTTAAACATGTTCTCCTGCCAATCTGCCGACTGACCAAACAAAATCAAGTATTCCAGAGTAACAATTTCTGGTCTCATCATAAACAGACACAGTAGAGATCAGACATGAAACTTCTTGGAAAGCACAGCTTAATGTGGTTCTCCTACAGTAAAAAAGAAATACAGAGTCATTTGTAGTTGCTAAAGTAATGTCACTTCCATGTGCACGTTTTGTGATGTATGAAAATGATGAATCATTGAGTTCTGATGTATCTGCACCAACTCAATAACACACTGCCTCCAAACTGACCCAAATGACCCATTACCGATCAATCTGAATCTGTATAAACCTTATTAGGATATTCCCATATGCAGACATATGCACATTTTCTCCCTCCTTCTGTCTTTTTCTAACATTCACCCCATCCTTTGTGTGGTTTGAGATAACTTAAAAACAGATAAAAGGCTGCTCTCCTGCCCTTGATGTGTGTTATCTCTCTCTCCACCCCTTAACACAGCAGCCAATGTTTGAACCCGCGACCCCTCTGTAATCGGGGCGACCAGCTGACCAACACTAAGCCCAATGCGAGAATCAACACATTCAACTCACACTGACCCAGACAAGAGAGCAAGAAAGAGACAGCGAGTGTGTATATTTAAAAAGAGAAACAGAAAGGGACAGAGAGTGACAGAGAGACAGTGAGACAGTGAGCGAGTGAGAAAAGTAAGAGAGAGTCAGTGACAAGTGGCAGCAGAATGAAGGAGATTTTTTTGCACTAATCATAAGCTAATAACAAACACTACATATTTTCAGTATTAGACAGTCAATTGTTAGATAATTAGACAATGCAGATATTGCGCATCCTAATAAAGAGTAAAGTGTTTTAATGAAGGTAAAACAAAAGACTTCTGGTATTCCATTCAATAGCATGACTAATAATAATAATAATAATAATAATAATAATAATAATAATAATAATAATAATAATAATAATAATAATAATAATAATAATAATATAGGACATTCACTAAAATGTGAATACTGACACCTCATTTTATTATACACTGCTTTTATTGCATATATTGATGACTGGGTAATATCATAGGTAAAACAATCATGCAATAAAGTGCTTTAAAAACTGAGGGGGGGAGAAAAGGCAGCAAGCTTGCAAAGGTGAAAAGTTTAACAAGCAAAGCTGTTCCTCCTGATCACAGTCTACTAATCAGCTTCATGGGTGGCTGGATAAATCGGCTCCTACTTTTTAATCGCACGACTGCCAAGATGCAAGTCATTTATTTTATTGCTGCTTTTCCCTCCCTCTTCTTTTCCTCATCAGCTCACAACAAGCAGAGAGAGAGAGAGAGAGAGAGAGAGAGACAGAGAGAGAGAGACGTCATTTCATAGAAAGTAAGAAAGTAAGATGAACTGGACGTCTGGACACTGCAGGTTCTAGAAATGGATCGATCCGGGTGTTCAACAAGCAGAGTTGATATGGTGAAGAAAGCAGGCAGATAGGCAGCTGGAAGTTAGGAGGATGCAGAGAGATTAAGTTCAAATGTGTATGTATATGTGGGTGTTGGTGTGGGTGCGGACAGGGGATGTCAGAATTAAAATTCATGACTCTCTTCACATCCATTGGAGTAACAAGATTAAGATGGGTGAGTAGAAAATAGCTGCATTATCAGGCGGCTTGCAGCTTCCCCAGCTGCTGGTGCTCTATTCCAGAACAGTGGGGATAAGAGGATAACACGAGGCCCCCTCACCACATCCCCAAACAACTGAGGGCCCCATCCACGGCCCTGTTTTTTTCCCCTATGCTGGACCGACTGCACACACAGAAGGGAGGAGATTTAGGGTCTTAAAGAAAACACTTCAATCTCCAACACATCAGAAGCTGGCTGGAGGTACGACCGTACGTGTGTGTACATGGGTGTCTGGGAGGGGCCATAGATGGAATTATAAAGACTGAGATTTAAAATTAAGAGGTGGGGGTTTAGTGATCTAGTGGTGTGTGTGTTCTTTTTGCACTTTGTTTTGTATGTTCTCACAAGCACTACATCCAACACACACACACAGATACACACTCGTTTGCTCACAGGGAGCAGGTTGTTCATTAGAAGATAAGAAAGAAGAATTAATTATTTTATGAGATATGATGAGGCCACTTCAGGTTGCCCCCATATCAAACACACAGCTGCATGACCTGACGACAAACCAGGAGTTAAGACGTACGCACACAGGCGCGAACAGTAGGACTCTTGACTCAGCTGTCTTGGCCCCTCACTGCTCTTGTCATTATCCCCACAGAAGCACAGCAGGTGGTCTGGCTCAAAAAGACCCTGATAGAATTCAGGTGAATCAGGGCACACAATGACAAGGTGAGAGAGTTAGCTAGTTGTGGGTGTTAATGGGGATGTAAGGCATAGTTGTGACTAACAAAAATCACCTGTAAAATACTTGTGCTGGAAAATAAAGCTGCAGTACGGACCAAAACCCGACCTCCAAAAAAAACGTCAGTAAACCTGTGAAACGGTTTACAAACAGAAAGTGCCTTTAACTGGCTAAAAAATATCACATGACCCTTTACTAACTGAATCCAATTTTAAGTATAGTATTTTAAAGAATAAATGTGTAGACATTAGCCTCTTCCACACATACTGTCTTTACTGGCAAATTACTGTTAAGAAATCATGTGTGAACAGGACCTTTTAAAAAATGACTGGTAAATGTGTCCTGGCTATGTACTAGTAAAAGAAGTTGTAACATTACCAGTAGGTGCTATGTGTGAATGCAGAAAAAGATGATCAGTAAACTCTCAGAATGTGCTAAGTCTGCTTTGAGCCGGTCAGAACATTCTTACATGGATGGTATATTTACATTGTTTATGGAAGTTCAAAGCAGACATGTTCATCTAATATGATGTCATTGGGTCAAAAGCACAACTGCATGAATGTAAGCGTTTGCAACACAAATACAGACCACATGCATTCTGAATTCAAACCCTGTCATGTTTAAAAACAACACAGTTTGGTGCTCACTTGCAGTTAATGACATCACAGAGTTTTGTGGTATTTTGGTATTGATGTGTAAATGGTATGTTACTGGTAAATAAACGGAATGCCATTGCTTGTGTGAAAAGGCACATTTGTGTATTTACTGGTAAAGTCATTACTGTTTATTGTAGGATTACTGTTTGAAAGGGGCTATTGTTGTCCAGCCAAGTGTATCGCTTGACCCAGGGTTAAAACTGAGGGCTTAAAAACTTTTCACTTTGGTTTCTGCATTGGTTAAGAAGAAATGTAAAAACTTCTCTCTCTTTCTTTCACTCCAGGGCTTCTAAGTACATTGTAATTCTGCATTTCTCCCTTCTCGATTGACGGCTTTAAATTTAAACACATTTTCCCTGGTAGCCACAATGACCACTTGGCATTTTGCTGCCCAGCAATGTCCATCACCTCAGAAATAAAGTTCCAATCACTCAGCTCTAGAGTCCTGCTGGTAGACCCATTTTCCTCAGGCACAGGCAGGGCCGCCACTGTCAAGCCTGTGGGGCATAATGCGTCCTCACAGCTTCTTCAGTAACCAAAAATGGCAGCCATGCCGGTGCTTTCGGTGCCAGTTAACCAGCTGGACACCACTGCTACCCTGACCTAGGTACAGTATTAGCGCTTTCATGCAGAGGAATAGGAGTCACACCCTGTTCCACTTATTTAGAGCCTGGTTCTTAGAAAGTCCATTTAAAGCTTATCATACAAACCCTCTCATCCTGTACCTGCTGACTTTGCATATTGTATTTCAATGAATCATTCAAATACAACTGTAATACATGCACAAAGGAGGTGGAAAATGCAGTAACACTAAATACTTGACAGCACTTCTGGTTTGTAGGTCTTCACATACACACCTTCAGATGAAGGTCCCACAAGTGTGAGTCGTAATTGTCATAGCGACACACACATAGGCCTGCTCTCTCTGCCAGTCTGCAGAATTCCGCCAGTGTGTCTCCTCTGGTAGGGGCAAATACTAGAGCTGTGCCCTAAAGAGACAAACCACAAACACACAGTTTACAGATACCGTCTTTTGGCTATTAAAATTAACATTTGTCTGGTAACACAAATAATCCAACATACCTTAAATGTATATTTCCAGACCACATTGTAACACAGAAAGTGGCTAACTTAATCTTTAAAATTTGTGTTTAAGCCAACTGCTACAAACGGCCTCAAGCTAAATAAAGAAAATTTTAGCAAGCGAACTTAATCCTTTAAATAAAAATGTGGTAGGCTCTGGTAGGCTGATAGTGTGGGGGCTGAGCTAGCTCTCTTTTCTCCATCCAGTCTAACTCATCTCCTCTGCTTCCCAAAGCCCACTCACTGTACATGGTGGTTTGCATCATTACTTTCTATTTAATTTCTCCCAGGTATTATATTAGATAAGAAACAAAAAGATTAAAGCTCACCTAATCCAATCAATGGCTGAAAGCGCATCCCCTCTCTTTATAGATCAACAAGCCCAGACCAACTAGGCAAGCTAAGAGGATTACCCAAAGGTTC